>OY735225.1:25222993-25367993 GCA_963457665.1 Thysanoteuthis rhombus | reverse complement strand
GTCTTTCTCATCTCCTCTCATGACGAGTGTGATTGCACAAATCTGTGCCATGTCATACCGGCTAACTTTTTTTTAATCTCATCTCTTCATCCTGTATCTAGTCTTTCCCTACTGCGTTTACTATCCCATAGGCACCAGTCGGTTAGCCTTTCCTTTGCTGCATCTGTTGTCTCTTCTTCCCGCTATTCATCCTGCCCATCTCCATTTTGGTTGCCTGATTACTTGTGCGATATCCTCCACCATGGTCGTCTCTACGATCCACGTTGATGTATTAGATAGGTAAGAATTATTCCTAATATTGCTCTTTACATTGCTCTCTGTACGGCTCTGAGTTGGTTTTCGAGTGCATTTTGTAAGTTTCCGGGTTTCACACTCGTACGTCATAGTTGGTTGGTATTATGCATTGATCACGCACTTAACGTTTTGAACATATGAGCAATTTATTTTTCAGTATGTCTCTATTCATATCAAATGCTTTCTAGTCAATTGTTATACGTTATTTCGTTCCCATGATCTTTCTCTAAAGTTATCACCTAACCTAAAAAAATGTAAATGCTTCCAAGGCTCGCTAGTTTTAGTGATATTGTATCCCTTTACTGCGTTCTCTGATTTCATGGTGGAGTGATATTGTTTGGTAGGAAGAGCAAGAAGTAATTGATACAACGTAAACAAGAAATAAAAAAAATAATTTGCATTAGTAATTTTCCAAAATCTCTTACGGGGAAAAGTAAAGATAGAATTAGAAAAGAAACAGAGATCCAATTCTACGTTATGATTAATGAAAATTTATTTTTTAGACAAGAAAAAATAGGCTTTTTTTTCTTTAAGAATGTACATGTTTTTCAAAGTAAAAGCAGTTTCTGAACACTAATGATGGCTCACTTTTACTATAATCAGTTAGTCAACATGAAAACTCCTCAGGCATCCTCACATATTTTTGGAGATCATTAAGGGGGGTTCGCGGGGACGGAAAGTTTGATAATCTTTGATATATATATATATATATATATATATATATATATATATATATATATATATATATATATATGACATGAATGTTCGATTAATTCACCTCAATAAGCCTAATTGTGCTCTGAAAACTTTTGATGGCTTATTTTTATTCTAATCACCCAAACAACATGAAAACTATACTGGGGTCTACACAAGCTTTCGGAGATCATTAAAAGTTCGTCGGGGAAGAGAAGTTCGAGATCCATTATACATATATATATATATATATATATATATATATATATATATATATATATATATATATATATATATATGATTAGACTTAATGGGCGTAATTGTGCTCTGCATTTGCAAGAGAAGAAAATATTTCCAAGCTGCTGGAACGTTTTAACTTGATCTTTTTGTCAGTTTTCGAAATTCAAATGTTTCAAAGGATGAATCTTTCGATGTATGTGTATGTATGAATAGCTCACTTTTTTCTTTCTCTCTATGTGTGTATGTGTGTGTATATGTATTTCATATGAATCTTTGTATCATCATCATCATCATCATCATCATCATCATCATTCTTTTATTGTCAGTCGTTGGACATAGACCATCCCCAGGATTCTCCAGATCTTTCTACCATGAAGCAAGTCTATTTCATCTCACCATCTTGTATCCTACCAACCGAGGTTTTGCATGTGATCTCTGGAGATCCATGCTGTGAGCTTTGATGTCAATCGGTTGTTTGCCATTCTTCAAACATGACCAGCCTATTGCAATTTGTATTTTTTTTTTTAATGAATTTGGATTCCAGTTTTTTTCCCCAAGTATATTATACTATCTTGTGATCTCTCTGTGTGTGGTCAAGAATGACCATTTCATGAGCAACTTGTAGGCTTCTCAGTTTGAGGATCATTCCCTTGGTTAGGTTCAATTTTTTTCCTCTATAGCGGATGCATTGGTTGTTTACGCTTCTTTTTATGAATAATTGGATTTTCTTGTGTTTTCTCTCCGTATTCTACCGACTCCGTTAATGCATGTGATCACCAGGGATCCCATGTTGTGAGTCGTGATGTCCATCGGTTGTCTGTCATTCTTGCAGCATGACCAGACCTTTGCCATTGAGTTTTTTCATGGAGTCTATGATATCTCGGACTCCTGTTTTCTCCTTGATATATTGTGCTGTCTTGTAATCCACCCATGTAAGGTTGAGCATGATTCTCTCATGTGTACGTTGCATGGTTTTCACTTTGTGGGTCTGTCTTTTTGGTTAAATTCCATGTTTCAGCTCCATAGGTAACTATTGGGAGGATGCATTGCTTGTTTACGCTTATTTTGAGGAATAATGGGATCTTCTTGTTTTTGAAGGTTGAGCTTGCTCTGCCGAAGGCTTGCCGTCCTAGAGTGATTCTTCGATTGATTTCTTCTTCTTTTTAGGGTTTCATGAAAACTCGTTGTCCCAAGTTGAGGCAGTGGTTTACACTCTCTAGTTTTGCGTTTTCGAGTTTATTTCCAACATGATTGTTATACATGACCTTTGTTTTGCTGAAGCACACTACACACACACACACTCACACACACACACTCACACACACACACACACACACGCGCGCGCATACACATATATATATATATTTAAGTATTAGGAAATAGATATGCAATTCGACATTATGATAAAAAATTGTGTTATGTTACATGAAAACTCTTACTTGAAATCATCTTCTGTCAATACACGTTTAATGTATCTCTTGGCCAAGACAACAAAAATAAAATGAACAATTAATCGTTCTGTCGGAATACATAACTTTGGCGTTAAAAGAAACGACTAGAGCAGATATAGACCAAGAATAGACAAAATCAGAATTTAGAATGAAAACACTTATTTGGGCCTTTACATTATCGGCAACTGTTTAGCTCAATTGTAACAGCAATGCTATGTTGAAGCGGCTATCCCATCAGTCGTAGCTTCGAATCCTGCAGCAGCCCTATTTTCTTTAATTGTTTATACTATCTATGTTATCTAGCCCAAGTGGTATATTTATCATGTAATGACTGGAGATCATTTCAAATAAAATTTTCAATATGACATACCGCAATTTATAATCATTCTGTCATATCATATATCCATTCCTTAATACACACACACACACACACACACACATATATATATATATATATATATATATATATATATATATATATATATATATATATATATATATATATATATATATATATATACTATGCTTTTTTATATTTATTAATAATTGATTGCTCTATATCTTAGATAAGATTCCCCGAATAGAACTTGATTATACGTTTGAAATTTTAAAAGACCCATGAAACGATCAGCAAGATTGCAGTGATATACATTATAGAGAATAATATGTATAGGTAATTTAAAGAAAGGCTTTTTGGAGAACAAATCATTCCCCAAACAAATGTAGGTATGTATACATCTGGGTACATCTCTCTCTCTCTCTCTCTCTCTCTCTCTCTATCTATCTATCTATCTATCTCTCTCTCTCTCTCTCTCTAACTTACGAGCGAACAAACTCCCTTTCTTTTTCTTTTACAGTATACTATGGTTCTCCTTATTCGCTGTTTTGCTTTCTGTGGTTCCAATTACCCGCGTATTGAATTAAGTTTACTATCCAGAAATAAACAATGCATAAGTTTTACTTTATAAAAGTCCCAAAGCGCGAGAGTATTGATGTCAACCTGGATATGCCGAGCAGAAACCGTAAAAATGTTTCCTTTGAGCGAAAATCTGAAAATTCTTGACTCAATAAGGGGAGAAAAAATCGTCTGTTGAGGTTGGCAAAATCTACGGTAAATACGAACTCTCCAGAAATTGTGTACAATGAATAAATAAAAAGACAAAACTTTTCTCGAAAGATAACAAGTCTTTCTTTGCTTTTCTATGACATAAACCACCGCAAAAAGTTTTTTTGTATATATATATATATATATATATATTGAGAGAGAGAGAGATAAACCGACAGAAATAATTATAAATCTTCAATTGATTATTCTATTAACACCAAATCAAATGATACACTGCCCGTGTATTAACGTGGGATCATTTCAAAATAATATAAAGCATAATTATAAATTATATTATACTTTATTGAAACTCTATTATTACTTGCTGAAAGTATCATTTGGCTTTAATATCGTAAATAGATCAAAGTAAATTAGGCCGCGGCAGGAAGCGAATCTGCGAACGATAGGGTAGCTACTTTAACATAACGTTACTCTTACCATTGTGTTAAATTAACGCTGTTAAAGCAAACACCAAAAAAAACAAAAAAACAACAACAACAAAAAAAAACAAACTATTCCAACTCCAAATTCTCGTTTTGATTATTCACGGTCTATTTATCTCTTTCGACGCAGACATTTATATTATCCAGATATGGATATACTATCCGACAAAAATGATTATAAATTGCATCATGTTATATTCGAACTCTACTGTAATTACACGGTTACTGAAGCAGTGATTTGAGCCTTTGCATTACCGACGGCTGTTTAGCTCTATAGTGCGAGCATCGCTACGTTGAACTTCAACTGTTTATTCTACTTTTGCTGCGTAGGCCAAATAATACATTCACCGTGTTATAATGGGAGATCGTTTTAAACAGAGTTTCAATATAATATAACGCAAGCTGTGATAATTTCTGTCGGATCATATGTTTATTTATCAATAATATATATATATAATTGTGTTTTCAAAGATTCAATACTGTTGACTGTTTCGTTATTATTAGAAGTGTGGGCGCCGTATTGCGTTGGATACGCCTGTTTTGGTAAGAGTGACTGTTTGAGTATATCAGGAGCCGTGAGTCGCTGAACCTTCGTGACAATCCCGTTTGATTGCATGCAAAGCAAACTATGGCTTTTAAATGTATTCTTATCATTGATTTTGCATTAGTTCAAGGGAACTATCGTTGTAAATATATTTTATTATCATTCCGGCCGTTTTGGTACCGTTCCTTTTCCACCGTTTTGGAAAAAATCAATACCATTCCAACGACAAATTATTGTCTTTATGTCGCATATTGTGCTCATATGCAAGTTTGAAAACAGTTGATTTCTAAAGTTTTCGATGCAGGGTTCTATTTACAATATGATTACAATGCTAAACAAAACCCTTATTTTCCGCCAAAGTTGATGACCCCATATTTCAGACTTTTAAAAGATTATACTCCATAATAGCCCCAAAGTGCAATAACTTGCAGAAGAGTTCTAGCAATCGATTGCACCATTCAACCTGCCCTGGTCACAATTGCATAGAGTCTTAGTCTGCGTCACATCACGTTACTCAACTCTCTTCAAATCAATAAACTGCTGTTGTAGCGTTGTGATCAAACTTGCAGTCCCTTCAGGAAATGAACCCGGTCTAGCTCATCCTCTTTTTCTCCTTCAAAACTTCACCCATAAACGTAATGAAGTTTCCTTCCGATTTCTCAAAGAGACAACTCAGTTGTAATGTCTAATATATACGAGCTTGGCGCCGTTTCTTGTCAGATGGATTTGACAGAGAAACAATAAATTTGACGTGGATTTACTGATGTGTAAACTTCAGATGACTCCAAAATTAAATAATAACCAAACTAAGAAAAAATACTCATGTAATTTCCTAATGAGAAACTTTTATGGTAGTCTAGACCAGGTGTCGGCAAACAATGTCCAACGCAACAGATTCAGCCCGTGGCCTTACTCCATCGGACTCGCCGAGTTCATTTAATATGTAACGTTGCATACAAAAATTATTTGTTTTTCTTATCTATCTTTGGTCAGCGAACAAGATTCGGAATCGAAAAATAGAAAGAAAAATCTCATTCCTCTTGTGGCCTCAAACGAATCAATGTTTTCTGCTGAAAATGTCTCAAGACTGCACATTCCTGCTTATTTATTCATATACACGAAAATTTATTCGCTTTGACCCGTAAGATATGAAGAGGAAAGAAATATTTCTAATCCGGTACGCTTTCAACAAAGATTGTCGACCGCTGGTCTAGACAATGGGACACACGAATTTTCTTGTGGGTAAATGCGAATAACATTTTGTTTTCTATGGTTCCCCAACCCTCGTCCAGCTGTGAGGAAATGTTGTTTGTTTCATAGAGGAAATAAATCTGACAAAAAAATAGATATACATAAAAATTTAACAAACATTTTTTTAATATTCAATATTAAGGTTAGTGCAGAGTCAATATAATGTGAAATATTGTAAAGACAAAAGATCATTTCAAGTGGTTACTCCACAGACTTAGTAAAATGTTTAAAACAAAAACGGAGTGAGAACTACTTGTATTTTAATTCTATTGATTTATTAAGAGTAAAAAAGAAATAAAAAAAAAACAAAAAAACAAAAACACTTAACAGTGTAGGAGTGCTTTGTTTAAAATCGTGGGTAGGATGTATCTTTATCAGCAAAATTGTTACTTCCAAGTGGAAGAGTCCATGGGTACGAACAGAAAACCGAGAAAATCACACTGTTAATCAAACAAGTAGATTTTCTTCTTCTTCTTCTTCTTCTCGCTTATTATTCAGTTACTTTTCTTCCTATTTTTCACACTTTGCTCAATTCTTCTTCGATTCTCATTTTTCTTTCTCTCCTCCTTTCTTTCTTTCTTTCTTCCTTTCTTTCTCTTTTCTTATTATTTTCTTTTTTCTTCTCCGTTTACATTTTCTTCCTTTCATTCTTGTTGCCCTTATTTTTGTTTTTCGCTTTCTTTTCTTCTTCTTTCTTTGTTTTTTTCTTTCTTATGTTTGCTTATTTTGGTTATTTCTTCTTGTTAGTCTCGATTTTTGATTTTATTGTTCGTTCCTTTCCTTTTTCAAATTCTTTTCTCGTTTTTCTTCTTCTTGTCTTTGTTTTTCTTCATCTTTTGGGAGGGATCTCAATCTTCCCTCCTCTCTCTGCTTTCATCTTTTTTTTTTCCTCTCTCTTCTCTTCACGGTCTTGATTCATGTCACTTAATCTTTCTTTCTCTTCTCCTACTTCTTCCACAATTCACCTTATCTTCTGCCTAGGCATATTTCTCTTTCTTTCTTTCTTTCTTTCTTTCTTTCTTTCTTTCTTTCTTTCTTTCTTTCACTTCTTCCTTTTCTTTCATAATTTACCTTATATTCTGCCTGTCTCTTTCTTTTCCTGTCTTTTTCTTTCTTTCTTTTTTCTTTCTTTCTTACTTTCTTTCTTTCTTCCTATTTTTCTTTCTTCCTTTCATTCTTTCTTTCTTTCTTTCTTTCTCCCACTTTTAACCCGATTCACCTAATCTCCTGCCTCTGCCCCATTCATTTCCTTTCTTTTCTTCTTTCTATCTTTACCGACGTATGCGTACCGTGTCAAGTGGGCGACATCGAAGATTCCAATTGAGAAAAACAAAATCAATAACACTGTCTTCAGGTAACCTCGAACCACGATCAGAACCAAATACATGAAGCTGTTATCATCGAAAATACCACTAGGATCCATAATCATGTAAAGAAGACTTGACCGAGAAAATCCAAGGTTGGGTTGTGTTTCTCTTGTTATTTTCTCCCGTGTTGATTTATCCATCAGGTCGAAATGTCGACTTCCAAGTTTCTGCAAAGTCTTCAACTGCGTTGTAAAAAGCAACACAGCCTTCTTATCTTGAAGAAATCCTTTTGAAATACATAAAATGAATCATTTTGATAGAATTGATATTTTCGAATATATTGCTTCTCTATGGATCAGCGTTCTGAAGTCACGATCAAATCGCGTTTGATGCACCGCTTCTCGCACGATCACCGGAGTTAAGCAACAGTCGGCCTGGCCAGTACGTCGTTAGGTGACAGTCTGGGAATACCAGGTGCCATGGCCAGAGACTTACGTGGTGACTCCGTTAATCCCCAATAAGGAAAAGACCACTTCCTACATAGCAATCCAAAGGCCCCCCACCCTAAACCTTTTGAGTGACCTCGCCGCGAGTGACAAGAAATGAATGAGTGTTTGGCTTTTTTTTTCTTCAAAAATAACTCTCCATGTCTTTTAATCACTATTATTTAATGTCCCACCAAATTCCAGGATATTTTTTCATGTGATGACGGCAATAGACCAAAAATCCCGAATCTTTGTAGATATGTTATTGCCTGTGGCAGTTTTCTGCCAGTATAAGTATATATGGGGAAGATTGTGCAAAACATGGAACTTAACCAAGACACTGACCCTCAAACTGAGAATCATGCTGAACATGGAGGGATCACAAGACAACACAATGTATTAGGGGGGGGGGGAGTCCAAGACATCACAGAATCCATAAGAAAACTCAAATGGCAATGGGTTGGTCATATTGCAAGAATGGCAGACAGCCGCTAAACATCACGACTCACCCCAGAGATCTCATGCGAAACCGTGGTCAGCAGAATATAAGATGGTGAGACGAACTAGACAAGATCAAAAAGTATTGGCCCGGCGCCGCCCATGATAGAGAGGTGTGGTGAATCCTGGGGCAGGTCTATGTCCGATGACAGACGATAAAAGAATGATGATGATGATGATGATGATGATATACAGCAGAAGTACGTTATTCGCTGTAGATAAAACTGTTAACAGGTTTCTTCAGTTTTTTCATCGGCCTAGCTGGCTGGCTATGTACGTATGTATGCATGTACGTATATATTGCACGTATAGGCTGCACCAATGGAGTTAAAGGGCTGAAAACTTAAACATTTACTCCTGGTTATGTGTAGGAAGAAAAATACTTTTTTTTAGGGGTCCGATTTACAATGTAAGTTTATGCTAAATTGGTGCCTAGTTTGTGCCTGTCAGTGATCACAACCCCAACAAATGGCGAGAGAAGTGATTCATCGATTGGTCACTACTTTTTCGGATTTTTAATTGATCACTGGCATCATTGGCAGGCAAGGAGAAGATGCTGCTCACGTGACAGTTTCTATTGAGTGATTAACCAGACCTGGCAGACTTATCAGGCTGGTGCATGAATAATTGCAGCTTTTGTGATTTAAGAAATATTATGTTTGATTTTGGAATAAACTATCATTAAACTATAAATGTAGTGTACAATTTTAAAACATTGGTTCAGACCTAATCATTCAAGCCGAACGATTCCTTCTCACTCGTTATTCTGATTTATTTAAGCTGTCAAAACAAAGATAGAAAAAAAAGCAAATTCGGGCGTTTTATTGGACGGGTTAAGTATTATTCAAAGCCACTTCAAATTTCGGTTTTTTTTTCATGCGTGTTGACAATGATGAATTAAGAGCTGCGAAATTTTATGAATATGTTTACGCCTCAAGCGGTTTTCTGTCATTAAAAGTATGGGGAAAATTATATAGTGAAGGGCCTTGTTATTTGCAGTGAATAGGTTTCAAGACGCTCCGCGGATAGTGAAATCCGCGGAAATTAGCAAACCGTATCTACGAGCAGTGTTGCCAAATTGATTTCGAGTTTTGCATCTAAAATTGAGTAAAAAAAATAATCAAGTGACATTTAGATACTGCAGGTATAAATCAAAAATATATTTCATAATGATAAATTATCTGTAGTTTTAATCGTAAACATTCACTTTATTCAAATATCACCGATTCAATGAAAATATCTGGATAGTAATTTCTTACATCTACGCGCAATCAAAAACATCTAGATTTAGATGGAAAACTTCTGAATTCAGCCAATCGCGGATGAGCAGAAGCGCGGTTAGCGATTCTGTAGAGGGTGAGGTCCTGCAGTATATTTCAAGTCGTATATTTGTTAACGAGTGCTCCAGCTTATTGCCAGAAGCAAAGATTTCATATGTTCCCAACACCACTGACATATCCCATCAAATGTTCATCCGTTTATGACAGAGTAACTCAGCAACCCCATAACGTAGCCCATTCAAATTTTCTGTGCCTTAGTGGTAACCCCAGGCATGTTTTTACACCGATAATAAGGCTCTGATTATCCATCTGTCCATCTATAATACTAAAGGTCTGATTCTGTTTATCTGAATGTGAGCTCGGATCAGCCGAAACGGTGAATTATAGCTCGAGGCATGGAATTAGGTTACCCCTAAAATGTGCTAAGGTGGAGAATGCAAATAAACCCCGGGTGATTTGCAGCAGGATAAAAATAGTATGTGATCTAAATTCTCACTCACCTCGATAATAACGACCCGATTTCTTTATTTCTATCAATCTATCTATCTCAGCCTGTTCGTATCTATCTATTTATCTATTTATCTATCTATCTATCTATCTATCTATCTATCTATCTATCTATCTATCTATCTATCTATCTATCTATCTCAATCAGTCCATATCTATCTATCTATCTATTTATCTATCTATCTATCTATCTGTGTCAATCTATCTATCTACCGATCTATCTCAGCCTGTTCGTGACAATCTATCTAAGCCTGTTCGTATCTATCTATCTACCTCAGCCTGTTTCTATCTATCTATCTATCTATCTATCTATCTATCTATCTATCTATCTATCTATCTATCTCATCCTGTTCGTATCTATCTACCTCAGCCTTTTTCTATCTATCTATCTATCTATCTATCTATCTATCTATCTATCTATCTATCTCAGCCTGTTCGTATCTATCTATCTATCTGTCTGTTCCAATCTATCTATCTATCTAAGCCTGTTCGTATCTATCCATCTATCTATCTATCTATCTATCTATCCGTAATTTTATCAATAAAAGTCTGGCAGCCTTTGTGACTGAGGTATTGAATTGAGGTACTCATAAAAACACTTTAAAAAAAATCTTGTTTGGGGGTCAAATGACTTCTTTTAGGTCTTCAGCAATAACTGGACGGGAACCACCTCTGCTGGACGGACTTTCAACTAGTGTAAGGAATTTAATTTCATCAATTATACAGGATACAAGTCATATTCACCTGCCCAAAGTTTTGGCCAGTGCTGTGTAGCTCAAATATATTCTAAGAAGTTAAAGATTAATGTTATCTATGAGTATGCACTGTGTAGCTAACATTTGCGCTAAGATTTCTGAAAACGTCGTGGAATTCAAAAATGTTTTCGTCGGCAGTAATATGATCCGAAACCGTCAAACAGAAATGTTATCGAAACTGTCTACATAGGTTTCTTCAGTTTTTAAGTGGGTCTGGCTAATTGATCATGTACGTATGTATCACGCGTGCAAGTCGAAACAATGGTGCTGGATGGATGAACATTTTAACTTTCACTTCTTATTATGTCAACAAAAAAAAAACAATTTCTTTTGAAAATCACCTTCTAAGTAGGTTATTTGTGGGGGTTCAATTTGCAATTTACGTTTATGCTAAATTAATCCCTTTGTTTGTGACTACCTATTATTTTGGAAATTCAAAGCTTTTAGCGATCACTTTCCAAACAAAAGGCGAGAGAAGTAACTTATTCATTGATCACCCCTTAGTCAATTTTTGAAATTTCTATGCGCTCAACACTGCAAGCTGTTTAAAGATCTTGATTATGTTTTCTATTAGATGAAACATTGTAAACCATCAATAATTTGCCTAGTTTTTCTTTTATCTTCATTTCAGTTGTTCTCTAACGCAATTGCTGAGGCCGCCAGTCTAGTAAGAAATGAAGGATAATATTATTCCCGATCTGTGCTATTTACCAACTTCTGTTAGTCGTAGGATTATTGTAACTCATTTAGCAGTGCATCTGGTATGGATAACTAAGATTCGCATGATAAAAAGTTGGTAATTTCGTGTCTTCTCGAGAGCCTATCCTTTATTTCCTATCTGCACTGTTTACTTATCGTTGTGATAGTCACGATAAAAAGTAACTGAAATTGAGATATGAAATATTAGTAAAATGATGATAACCTTCAATATTTTTTCAAATAAGCTGGCTGTGCTAGTGTCAAACTCCTTTGCTTCATTCAAGCCCTAAGGATAAACAAAACAGAATTAATTTCTCCCTACAGTATTATTTCAAAACTACATATTCCATTTTGATCCCTCATTGGTTACTGTAATGAGGCGATCTGCGTTGAGAGAGTAAACTCGTCATCAGTTTTTGCGTACGCAACCTTTATTCATGACGTCACTGGTTTTTTGATGAGGTCATCGTCATTGTTATGACAAACGAAAATGAAGTCAAAATTGAATAGTAAGTTTTTTCACAAAAAGTCTTTAAATCGACATTTTGCGCCTCAATGCAAAAGTGAAGCATAAACTTCAAATGAATTTAATGTGCAAATAAAAGACAATTCCCATTGGAGAAATATACGTAACAAGAGCACTTTATTGATTAGAAATCGATTTTTATTTCCTGATTAAAATATCCAAGGAACTAGCATTTAAAAAAGACCACCTTTCCCAGAGAAAATACCTCCCTTACTTCATTGAAAAGTAAAATTAAAATTTTCTTTCTGTTTTACTATTTTTTGGTCATGCTTCTCCCCCGCCTTCGTCGCCACAGCGGTCTTGGAGACTTCCACATACATAATCATTTCTGGCTGACAGTAAGTAATCTGCAAAAACTTTATCGAAATCATGATGATGATGATAATGGTGATAATCATCATCATCAGTTGTCTTTCAACTTATGTCGTTGAACACAGACCTCCTACAAGATTCGTCTGACCTTTCGATCTTGGACGTCGTGCCATCCCACTTTATGCCGACCACGATTTTGTGGTTAAAATACAGTGCAAGTATTTTTCTCTGAACTATTTCCTAATTTGGAAAGATCTGGAATGCTTTCGAATGAAAGTGCTGTCAAAATTCCCTGAAAAAAATAACAATTTTATCACTGGAAAATTGTGTTGAACATCAGATGCCGAAACTCGCGTAAAAGACAATTGTCTACAAAATGTCTTCAAAAAGACGTTTTGTCTTTCGAAAATTCCCCCATAAATATTTTTTTTTCAGTCAGGATGTCTAATTTACAATGTTTTTTTATGTTAAATCTGTCCCTCAGTTTGTGTCCAGTTGCATTCACGCTTGGTTTGGGAAATTCAGACTTTTTGTGATCACTGTCGGACAAAAGGAGAGAGAATTAACTGATTCACTGATTACCACTTCTGCAATCTTTTAATTGATCACCCCCAACACTGAAAGCTACTTTAAGTCATTGGTCGGATGACAGTTGCTATTTAGCGACTAACAAAACCTGTTATAGATTGTTTTCACTCCGGTAGCATCGCATTTCACCTTCCTAAACTTGTCTCAAACATACTGAAGGGTACTTTCAGAATGTATCAACAGAATATGCTTAAACTTGTCCGAGGAGCCATGGGCTTTACTTTTTCATTGAAAAGATGGCCACCAAGGATTAATAACATGGCACTGACGTAAAATCCTGACCTCTTTCGACCTGTTCCTGATAAGGGTCTGGTAACCAAATTGATCAATCCTATCACATGAAAAGCCGTCTTAACACACACACACACACACACACACACACACACACATATATATATATATATATATATATATATATATATATATATATATATATATGAATTAAGTTATATTTTGAAGAAACATACATTTTAAATGATCTCCCGTCGTTACACGGCTAATAAGTTACTCAGCCTAAACCACAGGAATAAAATAAACAACTATCAGTTACGGGTTCGGTTCCTGCAGCAGCCCCATTTTCTTTAATTTTTTAATTCTATATACGTTGTCTAGGCTTAGTGATATATTTACCACATAACGACGGTGATCATTCCAAATAATTCTATATGATATAACGGTGTTATAAACATTTTGTAGGATAAAATAATGCTCCTCTATTCAGGGTTGAACACTCTGTAAGCGGGGTAACTCATCCATTGTAAGCTTATGCAATGCTCTTCCATAGGAATAGAGCATTCAGGTGGATGAAGAATTTCTGAGTAAATAGATATATCACTTACTGACCGTCCAGTTCCGTAGTCCAGAGGTAGGATATCGGCCTCCGGGTCTGAAGTGAAGGTTTCAATTCTGCCTCGCAGTACTGGATGGGATAATGGAAAGTCTATAGCCACACTGAAGAGATGTAATACATCGAAACAGCTGACACAATAATATATATATATATATATATATATATATATATATATATATATATATATATATATATAGTGTAATATATAGATATACATATATATTATTGTGTCATCTACAGACAGCTGTTTCGTTGTATTACAACTCTTCACTGTGGCTATAGACTATCCATCATCCCATCCAATACCACGAGGTAGGATCGAAACCTTAGCTTCAGACCCGGAGGCTAAAGAATGGAAAAAAAACTAATAAAGTTAGAGATCTTTGACGAATGAACATTGACGTGATGCTTGGAAGAAGTAGGGCGGAAACTGTATTTTCGAGAGAAAATTGTTTACCGATTGAAAGGGTATCATTATGACATCAAAATGTTGCATTCTTTCCAAAGAGAAATAATTTTCTGAGGAGATAGTACAGCTTAAAAGTGATTTCAGCAAACAGAAATTACGGTAGAATACTTATTTTGTCAGGGTAATTGCCGTATTTGGAACAAGACAATAATTTTGAAGATAATTTCCGTGGATAAATTCTGTGACTGTAATCATACCCTTTTTTCTTAGAAAAAAATTCTTCTTTACTGAATAAGCTGCCAGCATTTTGTTTATTTGAAAAAGTAAGGAAAAATCACACACACACACACACACACACACACACATACACACACACTCATTCACTCACTCACTCACTCATATATATATATATGAAATGCATTTTTGGTAAGAAATTCAAAACTGCTCCTGAAGTAGCGAAGATAAAATTATTTGTGGAGAGCATATTCTTTATCATTAGAGAGAAATAGTGAATAGTAAAAAAACAAAAAACGACAACAAAAAAAAGGTACTGGTTAGTCATTCAGTAGAAACCGTCTAGTGACAAACATATTTTGGTATCATACCATGTTGGGGTGATCAATTAAAACCTCATAAATAGGTGCGATCAACGAATAAATTCCGTTTTTTGTTGGGCCCTGGACACTAAAAAAAGTCCAAATATTTAAAAAGAAAAACAAAACAAGCGTTAGAGGTGCAAGACATACACTAAAAGACCAACGAGGCATAAACTTACACAGTAAATCGGATCTCACTTAAAAAAAAATATGGGTGGAGCGAATATTCAAAAAAACAAAAACAAAGCAGAATGTTTTTTCTGGAAATAATAAAGAAGGAGTAGATGCTTAATTTTTTTAGTCCTATAGCTCCATTTGTGCGTCCTGTGCGTGCGACACAGGTAAGTAGATAGACAGATTGATAGATAGATTGATAGATAGATAATTTTTAAATTGGAAGAAACCGAATTAAAAGGTTTTGATATAAAATAGAGTAGTATGGCTTAAGAAAGACAGCAAATAATGAAATAAGGTAAGAAAGACGGAAAGAAAATAGAATAAAACAAAACAGGAGGCAATGGAGTAATACAATTAGAGAAAAGAAAGAAGACAAAGAAATGATGGACGGTGGGTAGGGGCTCGAATTGAACAGTGTATTTTAGAGGCTCTTATTAGTAAAACCTTGGAAGGTCTGTGTTCAACATATTAGACACAGACCTTTCCGAAGTTTCTGCCCAGCGTCCATCGTTTCTTCTCCGCCGTCTTCATCATCATCAGTCTTTTAAAGTCCGTCGTTAGAAATAGGCCTTCTCCAGGATCTGCCAAATTTCTCTATCATGGGCGTCGCAGAGCCAGTATTTTCTGAATTTGTCTTGTTCATCTCGCCAACTAATTTGTCTACTTCATTTCTCCATCTCTGTCGGCTTCGGTTTCGTTGGTTATCTCTGCAATCTATGTTGTAAGTTGTGATGTCCATCAGTTGTCTGTCATTCTTGAAACATGGCCTGCCCATTGCCATTTAAGTTTTTTAATAGATTCCATGTTATTTCGAACTCTCGTTTTCTTCCTGATATACTATGCTGTTTAGTGATTTCTCCGTGTAAGGTTGAGCATAATTCTCTCATGCACACGTTGCATGCTCCTCAGTTTGCAGGTCTGTCTCTTGATTAGGTTCCATGTTCCAGCTCCGTAGGTGACTATCAGGAGAATACATTGGTTTTATTAATAAAACTTAGGGAAGGTCTATGTCCAACGACGGACGCTAAAAGGCTTGTGGTGATGATGATGATGATGATGATGATGATGATGATGATGTTAATGATGATGATGATGGGAGAGAGTACATTTTGATGAAATCCTCAAGATAATCTGACCCTAGTACTGGGTTAAATTGAAAGTTTTGTTTACATTCATGTATATTTGATAGTGATCTTTATGAATTTTATTTCGTTTGTAAAGTTGACGCATAAATATTGCCTATAATTGGAGATGCCCAAAGAGGAATCATAAAATAATAAATGAGTAATTAAGACCCTGGAAGTGATTCTCCAGACATCACACGGAAGACACGGAATGACACCCTACGATTAAACCAAACAGAAACGCTAGGTAATTGGACAACTGTCATGATCTTGTCACTGTTGGTATTAAGTCTAGACACTCAGTTATATTTGAGTCGGAAATTTGTTTTCTTGAGGTCAGTTTAGATCTTCTCGATAATCTAGTTAAAGGGTCGGCAAACTATTCAGGAGGCAAATCGGATTATATATGTTTTCATATAACAACCGAAGCCGTGTTCAGATTTTATAACCCCTACATTTCTCTTCTTCAATCGTATTGGCTTGATAAATAAGGTTCTTGAAAAAGTATTGAAAATAATTACGTACTGTCGTCTCTTTCAATTTCACTGCTATCTATTTTGCAGATTTGATTAATCACCATTTAGTCATCAATAGCTTAATCGGTTCTTTTTTGATTTTGCAGGCTGCTATGAAAAAACACAGACTATTAAAATACTGTTCAGTTTCGTAATTATTTGGAGAAGTATAAATTTTGAAATAATTTTCTTCAAGGTTTAGACTGGTATGGAAGTTATTTTACGATGTAGCTATAATGCTGAACTGGGACGCCCAGTAGTATACACTACTGGCAACAACGTTGAGCAAGTCAGCACTATGATTCTGATAGACTGACAAGTGACTACCAATGACAAGTTACTATCCAGATCATATGCAAATGGTTGTGAAATCTTCCACTCCAGGTTTGGCTTCATGAGGTCTGTGCAAGAAGTGTCCGTAAACACCTCACAGAGGATCTCAAGCACAACATTTGAGAATCTATCTAAACTTACTGGATCGCAATAATTCAGAACTCAAGCTCCGATAGGAAAAGCTATGCCCACAGTTTTTGGGGGGCACTCGCAAGGGCCAGTGGTGGATCGTTATCTGGAGAGGGCTCGACAGTAAACAGTACACGTTATAGCGTGCTGATGCTGTTGAAACCTGCAATTTGAAGCAAATACCCGGTGATGTTTAGTGTCAAAAAGTGTTTCACTTTTGCATGACAATGTGCGCCCACCTACTACTGACCAGAATGTTCAAACGCTGCTGGAACTCGTATTCGAGGTAGGGGGGGGGGGCATCATACAATTTCCTAGCCTTACTCCTTCAGATTACCATCTCCCAAAGACGCCTTAGATCGTCATCAATTTGCCACAGACAAAGATGCAAAAGACCCGGCGTATACGTGACTAGAGGGCCAACCAAAAACATGTTTTGCAGGGAGAATATCCAAATTCGTCGAACGTCACAAAGCAATTTTCATTTTCTCTGCTGCTGTTGTGATAAACTAATAAACCAAAAGCACGAACAATTATCAACTCGCCCTATAGTACTGCTTATATGCATTTGAACGAAACAAATTTTGTTTGTATGATTTGGTTTTCAGAGTAGAAAACAGGAATGTTACGTAAGAACCAACACGTTATTGCTCTCCGCATAACAAGGCATGCATTAAAAACATTTGTATTTGGAGGAGTTGCCAAGCTCCTTGGTTAAATAGATCCCAACTTGACACATTTTTAGAAAGAATGCTAACATGGAAAAGAAGTTTGCACTTGTTCAATATTCACAGGTATTTACTGATGAACATCACAATATGTGTTATTAATAGTCATAAATGGTTATATATACATATTTTATTTTACTTATATATATATATATATATATATATATATATATATATATATATATATATATATATATACATATTTGTATAAAGTGGACTCTGGTTCCAAATGGAAACTTTTAACACATACTCATACAGCACACACCACTGAAGATGGGAAGAATCCCGAAACATGTCTGGACAATTTACATCTAAGGATTAATGAACCTTACCACTAAACACTTCACTCCCGAGTCTGTCTCACTTTTTAAAGTACACATTATATATATATATATATATATATATATATATATATATATATATATATATATATATATATATATAATCTTACGCACATCAGCTTTAAGAACTGTCGGCTTTACGAACGTTAAAATTAAACTTCAAACTTAATGAAAATTATATAAAATCTTATTTTCATCAATTTAGACACAGTAAAAAAAAGTTCTTCGCAACTAAATAGCATTGATATAAGCTTGTATGTAAGTATTTGTCGGTAGTTGGTGAATTGTATTCTATGAATAATATATAAACAAACCATAGTTTACATAACAAACGTTATCATTAGTATTTGATTTTCACTCCAGCAGTTCCTGGACAAAAGACAAATAGGAAAGAAAAAACTATAATTCATTTTTTTGTATCATCTCAGCACTTCATATGACTGGCTTTCGAAGCATTAAATTACGTCACGGTGATGGGCGATTAGACCAAAATGGTCTGTTCAACAGACTGGAACAATATTAAGAATCGATAGCAAAATTTCGTAGTACAGACCGGAAAGATTAAAACTAGCCTGCAAATCAGACCATAGACGTACTAGTTCCTTTCTTGTGTGAAGATTCAGCAAGGGCAGTGTTACCAAGTTTACATCTAAAATTGGGTAAAAAACATCTGAAACGTCTAGATTCTCCTCACATACGTATTTAAGATCTAAGAAATATATTGAATATTATCAAAAAATTGAATATGACTTCAGCTTTCATCTTATTACAATATGATTTAATTTATTTAAAATGATTCTTATATTGTTGCTATGGATTAAATGGAATTATAACTTATTTAAATAAAATCATCTAAATGGTAATTTTGACATCTAGATTCAGACGTTAAACATCTAAATTGGCAACACTGAGCAAAGAACGTAACTGAAGTTCCAGTGTGTGACGGTAATCACTGCTAGAGATGCAAGAGCATCAAAAGAAAAAATGCTTTAAACACCAGTGGTAAATAATAAATTTTACAGGTCTGGTTAGTCATTCAATGGAAACCATCACTTGATCAACGTCTTTTGATAGCATACCGTGTTGCTGGTGATCAATCAAAAAAAAAAAAAGAAGAAAGAAAAGGTGATCAGTGAATAAATGACTTCTTTTACCATTCGTTGCTCAGTGATCACAAAAAAGTCCTGATTTAAAAGAAAAAAACAACATTCGTGAATGCTGCCAGAGGAACCAATTTCGCGTAAACTTAGATTGTAAATTGACGTCTCTATTGAAAAACTCATGGGGTGCTTAAACAAATTTTTTTTTCTAAATGCAAAAATGTGTTTTAATTTTCAGCCTTTTAGCTCCATCGATGCTGCCTGTACGAATATACATCGTAATCCAATTACACCAAGCCAGACCAATCTAAAAACTGAAGAAACCTATGGTAATAGTTTTCGTGGACAGTTTCTAATAAGACAATGCAGAACAGTAATGTGGTTGTCATCCCCCCCCCTACAGGTTCAGAATTGGCAAAAATTTGTTTATCTAAAGATAAGAAAAAGATAAGACTATTCAAAACCTGCGACGTTGCATATACAATTTCTGACAGCATTTGGCAACATTTGGCAACAAAAGATACGTTTGGCAACATTTGGCAACGTTTGGCAACGTTTGTTACTGTAGCAAAACTATTTGTTTCAACTTGATTTTTCAAATTAATCCCCGTTAAACACCCGAAACAAAAATGAATAATCACTGCATCAAGAATAAAACGAAAAATACCGCCTGAAAGGCAATATAATATCCATTCTCTCTCTCTCTCTCACTCTCTCTCTTTCTCTCTCTCTCTCTCTCTCTCTCTCTCTCTCTCTCTCTCTCTATATATATATATATATATATATATAGATGTGCGTGTGTGTGTTCGTGTGTGTGTGTGTGAAGTGTATTCATTAATGGTAAACACTGCACTGTCAGCTTTTTCTTTCTTTCTTGTACTTTCTATCTTTTTCTGTTTACCTAGAGCATTGATTTTCCAAAAAAGAATTATGTAACGTAGTGTGACGTAAAAAGAATAATAATATTCCTCTCTCTTCATAAACTCTCTGTGTTCTATCTTCCTATCTTTATCAAAGCCATGAATCGATTCAAAAAAGTTTAAACGTAAATACCATTGACTTTTTTGCAGTAAAAAAGTGACATAGAAAATAAAGTCATATGTTCATACACGCATATATATGTGCTCTTTCCAACAGAGAGAGAGACAGAGACAGAGACAGAGACAGAGACAGAGATAGAGACAGAGGAGGAGAGATAAGAAAGGAGAGAAACAGGAAAAGAGACAAAAGGAAAGTATATCTTTTTCTACGTCATATTATTGTCAAACTCTCAGAGTTGATTTTATTATGCAATGTGTCAGTTCTGGAATTCCAGACATGAATAACACAGAGAGAGAGAGAGAGAGAGAGAGAGAGAGAGAGAGAGAGAGAGAGAGAGAGAGAGAGAGAGAGTGCAGAACAGAGAGTGATTTCGTGACGTCATATGTCAACTTGCAATATTAAGGGATGTTAAGACGGAGAGACTGGGAGAATGAGTTGGAAAAATGAATGAGAGAATTAGAGACATTGAAAACGAGAGACGATGGGAGAGAACGAAAGATAAATAGACAACGTTGAAATCCAGTCAACATCCGACTCACAGAAGGATACTATTAGAAACTCCAACGGCAAAACAAGCAGAGAAAATTCCTCTTATCCTTCCAAATAACCTTGTGGTTTCTCTCGAGTTATTCGGACTAGTATCCTCATACTTGTTATTTCAATTCTCTTGGTGTGGTTGGCGTGTTTTTCGGCTTCCCTCGATTTTTTTCTCCACAGAGGTAATCGAAAAGATAATCTAAAAAACAAACTAACAAAACACAGACCATCAACCGAAACGTAGGGGCAAAGAAATGACAGGTTGATATTTAACATATTAGAAACCAAACGACCGACTGACCGACCAACCGACAAAAAAGTGTCTTATAAAGATGCGTTGGATGCATCTTAAACAGCTAAGATGAGAACTATTGAACGATTAACATGTGGGAAAATGACAATGACTCAGATTTTCAGAAAATGTTTTTCGTCTTAGTGCTCCTTCCAAACTAAAACTGACTTTTTGGAAGTAAGGAAGAGAGAGTGCTGAGAAGCGATCTCAATTTAATAACAAATAATTCAATAATCTTTAGAAAACGCCTCGTTTATTCGCGGAGAAAATGTAACGCGCTCCGTATAATTATTGAATTATATATATCTCCAAGTCTTCAGGGCTTTTTATACTTGTGGTGACAGCTATAATTTCTTTAGAAACTGTCAACCAAAAATGTAAATATAGGTTTCTTTGGTTTTCAAGTTGGTTTAGCTGGCTGGCTATGCACGTAATTAGCATACGTAGAAGTCACATCAATGGAGCTTGAGTGTTGAAGATTTCAGCACTCACTCCTTATCAAGTCCACAAAAAAGTATTTTTTATTCTTTGGACCCCCCCCCCGCCTCAAGAAGTTTTCAGTGGGGGGTTCAATTTGCAATGTGAGTTTATGCTGAATTAGTCACTTGGTTTGTGTTAGGCTGCATTCATGCTTAAAAAAAAAATTTAATTCAGATGTTTTTTTTTTTTGTGATCTCTACCCAACAAAACTCGACGGAAGTAACTTGTTCATTGAAATCCAACTCTAAGGCCTTTAACTTTAATTTCTAGGCATTTATTTGAACTAAATGAGATTTGGATTTATAAAACACTTTATTGTGTTTTCATCCTCATTATCAACTATATCCCAGTATCGAGTATTGTAACTTAAACAAAACTTTGAGGCACAGTGCCTTTGAATGGCAGCAATAATGCTTTTTTTTTTGTTGAGAAAATATACTTTTTTGTCCAGTTGTAAAACTCCGGTTTTCATCATTGAAAAATTCATTTCATCATTGGGGATATAACAAGTAATTGACCGATTTCATGCATCTATAAAATGTCTGCGAATAAAATATTGAAAAAAATATCACTTACCTTCATGTAGCAATCAAGAATGCAAAAGAAAGAAAAGAAATGAAATTACGTATTATATCGAAAATTCCATTTTTTAGAATACGTTTCACGCAGCCATCTTTTATTTTTTATTTTCATTTAAATCTACCGACGAAGTCAGAGAGGTAATGTATTCGGTCACATCTTTTCCATCTTTCTGTCTTTTCGACCGCCTGTCTGTCTGTCTGTCCATCCACATGATATATTCAAAAGTTCTTAATGGATTTTTGCGTGTGTCATAGGGCAAGGGAGAAGTGATTGAATTTTGCAGCGTATCTAGGAGTTAGTTTTTGATTGAGAGGCATTTTTCCTGCTTTTTCTTTCCTTTATTCATTTCTGTATTCACTCATGACTGTCCACGAGATATCTCTAAAGGTTCTCAATCAATTTTATGGAAGCATTGACTATAGGGTAAAGACAAAGTGAGTGAATTTGGGGGTGAGTGAAGGAATTTGTTTTCAATTGATTCAATGCACGGCATGGGCAGAGTTATTCGTTCTCCGAATGCATTCTAGTTAGATGAAGTATCGTAACCTATTATTATTGATTTTGGACTACGATTTACCTTCATCGTAATGTCTTAATAATGCTTTTTTTTTTATAAATCATCCTAACTAACACTGTTGATCTAAGACGATGAGAAAACAGCGTGGTCGGAAATAAAGAATGAACTCAGTGTAATAAATGATATGAAAATAAAAATACTATTACTGTTAGAAAGCATACCTCTGCCGACACCATTGTGAAGGGAAATAACCGTACATGAATCCTCCCTAAAATGCAACCTCTCCTTCCGTAGCCTATTGCTCATCCTTTCACAGGATTTCATTGAAATTCACAGAAAACTTTTAGAGATATCGTGTGGACAGACAGGAACATTTGGCGATATTGTACAACACCACCGTAGAGGTGATAATTGTACATGGATTAAGACAGGTAGAAGGACGGAAAGACACGACCGAATACATGTACCTCTCCAACTTGGTTGGCAGAAGAAATTTAAACCCGCGGAAAAATGTGATATCTGCTCAAATTTTTATGATGTAATTTTGAATAAAACTCTTAGAATCCATATCCAGCGAAGTGGATAACCCATTAAAATTCAGTAATTTGCATGTAATTCAGGTGTTCAGTTGAGAAATTTTATTCTTTATAAATGTTTTACAGATTTATCTTAAGTACACAATTTAACCTCGGACTTCACAAAGAAATGTTTCACCTGCTTCTCAATGAATTTCAAGTTATGGAATCGAAAATAAGGATACCGTGTGTCCAAAAAGTGACAATCTATTTTGAGAAATAATTTGAATTGAAAAAAAAGTAACAACTTTAAATAATCATCATCATTATCATTATCAACAGTTTTTAAGCATCTGTCGTTGGACATAAGCCTTTTCTAAGATTCGCCAGAAATCTCCGGTCGTTTCGGTCCCAATACTTTCTGAGTTTGTCTAGTTCGTCACATCATTCGCCAACTACATTGCTTTCTTAATTCAGTTCGTCTAGCATTATTTAGAGATCATGAAGGTTCTCAGTAAAAAGGACAAAGTCGTCAGCAAATCTAAGATTACTTGGGTATTCACCGCCTGTTCGGATTCCTTTATCTCTCCATTCTAGGTTTCGTAAGGTAAACTCGTGGAAGCTGTGAAAAGTGTGGGTATGACCTTTTCTTACCTCTTTTTCAAGCTTAAAGGGCTTAGGGTTTAAATGTAAGTTGATAAAGAAATTGCTGTGTCGTTTGAAATGTATCTTGCATCATATATTCGTACAGAGACATCTCCCATATATATATATATATATATATATATATATATATATATATATATATATATATATATATATATATATATATAGGTTAATAAATTCTGCAATAAGGGTTGGATTAATTTGAAGAAAAAAAGTAAAAAAAAAATGAAAGCCAAACTTTCTAGTTTTGGTTTTAAGGGATAATAAATTTTGATAAGCCTTGACCAGTTTCATGTAAGTCTTTAGTAGGCTACTGTAAATCTGTTTCTCTCTCTCTACATCTCTCTAGCTCGCACGTACTCAAACACTCACTCACAAGCACGGAATACTATACTATATATATATATATATATATATATATATATATATATATATATATATATATATATATATATATATATCGTGAGTGTAATTTTGAAATTGTATACGTATGTTGGAATAATATTTTTGAAATGTATCGGATAGTTTTTGCACGCACGCTCACACACACACACACACACACACACACACACACACACAATCATTTATTTTAAAATAAATGCCCGAAAGAATACAGGCTCGTGTTTAATACTTAGATTCTATGTGGCGATTATCAATGTCTCAACAGATCTAGAAGCGATCAATCAGCTCTTCCGCTGAACAGATTTTCAAGCATTTCTGTCTCGATTACTTTATAAAAATCTCTCATAAATTTTCTCCTGGAAAATGTAACCGGTTTTGCCTGGGTTTGTAAACATCTAAACTGAACATGATCACATGAGTTGGAACCGATCACTGTGTTCCAGTGGCAGTGTGCTCGCCTTCGATTCGGTAAACTGTCGTTCAATCCAACGCCTCGTCATACCAAAGACTTTAAAATGGTACTCAATGCTTCTCCTCTACACAGTCTGCACAAGGGATAGGATTGATGAGTAAATCCCTGGGGTCAAATCACATTGGGTACTCCGGTTCTCGTGAGAGCATCCTAACAATGTCGAGTTTTTTCAGGACCTCGATGGCTGACCATTCGGGAATATCAGCTTTGACCTGGCTGGCAAACTGAGAATGGGTCTTATTAATTGCCACTGGTCGAATTGAAGGGAAATTTTACTCGTCCCTATATAATTATTTTTGGACCAAAATACTCATGCAAAGAAGATTGACTTATATCTAAAAGAAAATAATCATATAAAGTATTGATAACTGATGATGATGAATTTGATCTCGTTGTTCGTTTTACCTTTCTTGTTCCTTGGTGAACAATTTTGGCAAAGAAAAAAGGTTATGTTACATGACACATTAACATTATCGTCTTTGTGATTTGAACGACGAAAAATTTGTCCAGCCTTGATAACGATTCAGTTGAATATTTTGAAAATTAGAAAAATATTTTAAAAAAAAGTGTGGTTAAAAGTTCTTATTTTTTTCCCAACCCAACCGATGTCTGAGAAAGCTGAGGAACCTACATACCCTACAGAGAATCGACTCGACTGAATCGAGTCGTCTGCTTAAATCTTACAGGCTACCAGTGATACCCTCGATGAGAATATACATAAGTGATATATGAGTTAGTTGAGGCGGTGAAGTAGATTTCCGTCCGACCTGATCATTAAGCTATGGGCATATAAATCATCTGATGACACGTTTCTTTCATCAGATCTTTGGATACTAAAGTTGCATCCATCTTGTTCTTTCATATACTTGAGCGAGTATTACATTGGGCCATACGAACGGTCCCGTGTCGGATGAGGCTAGTGCAGGGCCCAGCTTGTTATAAGGGGACCCTAAACTTGAAAAAATATACATATTTAGACAAAAATTTATCTTATTTGCACAGTGAAAAAATCCAATCATTTTATCGGCTAAACAGCAATATAATCTGACAAATATGTCAGACATTTTAGCAATAGTATGTTGTCATCAACAGCTTGAGCAACATTATGTTCTAATTCGAAATCGTACTTGGAAATAAATATAATTTTTTTATTGTCACCATTGCTGTTGAGGATTCCAAAACTCGAAATATATCTTCATTCGACTTGAATCTGCAAAGAATCCAATTACATTATGTTATATGATATAAAAAATGATATTTCATACAGTATTAACTGCTTTATACCCAAATCTGTTCAGCTTAAGTTGAGAGTGCAGCCTCGCGCAAAGACGACCACACATCGATAGAGCAAGTTCAGAATAACTGAATTGGGAATTGGATGACTTGAAAATGCAGGACATGTATTTTCAGCTACTCTTGTTACTCAGTTTATCCGGCACCGGGACAATGTGTTCTGATGCTCGGATGAGAAAATTTTGCAGAATTTTATTTATCCCTCAAAGCTCCGTCTTATCAAATTAGAATTGCAACTGTGCTACTATAGGGAGCATTAAAACGACGTCAATTATCTCCAGAGGGTATCTTTCTGCATGCACGCACTAACGAACCTTACAAGATATGAATCTATAATCACAATGATATACCATAATCTTCAAACTTATATTGATGGGGGTAGATGATAATATATCTCGAATTTAAGAATATCTCACAGTATTTGAAGAATACATGTATAGTTGGAAGAAAACTTTCTTGAAAATATGTCAGTAGAAATGACCCCCTTGTATTTGGATCCCGGGGGCGTTTTAAAATAGCTCCAACCCTTCCTTCAGCTACATCTTTCTCTTCACTTTCGAGCCTTAATTTGAGGAAAAAGTCTCCCTTAAGTTTTGACCAGTGAAGCGGGGGGGGGGTAAGTTTCCCATTACTAATAACCCTTTAAATGGTGGAAAAGTTTTCCTTTCATTTTGATCTCTTTAAGGGGAAAAATTCTCTTCACTTTTGACACTTTAAAGGACTGGAAACCTATCCCCACTCTTTTGACTCCTCAAGCAGAAGTTTCCTTTCACCTCTAACCTCTTAAAGGAGGGAGAGAAAGTCTGCAGGTAAATTATGACCTCTCACAGGAGAGAAAAGTTTCTCTTCTCTTTTAACCCTTTAAAAGTTTCCTGTCACTTTTGACCCTATACAGAGCGAGAAAATTCACCCACCTTTTTACCCCCACCCTCCAATTTGAGGTCCTTTCACTCTAGATCACTTACATATACATTAACATATGAAATAAGGAGCTGTGTATATGAGCGGAAAGTAAGGCCCCACTTTGGCATTATTGTAAAACCCCCTATTGAGTATGTTCACCACATTTGGTTGGGTTGCGCCCATGTTTAGATGTTTTTTTTATAGTGTGATAGAGAATCAGACACCTCTCACTTAAATAAGATATATATATATATATATATATATATATATATATATATATATATATATATTTCTTGATATTTCGATGCTTTGTTTTCAGAATATTTACAGCAGGAGATTTTCGCAGTTTGCATGCATGTATTTCTACAATAAGGCAGATAGTTACTTCCACTGATAATTTTCAAGTGATAACTGTGTCCTGTAAAGAGAGCAATAGTACCCATAATCATCAGAGTACTGGGAACGGTCTGAAAGATACTAGCAGACAGTTAGAAACTATGGACATGGAGTTTAAACAGATCACGAAACTATTGAAGTCTGCAAGAATTCTGAAAAAAAGACGCCGAAGAAGTGGGGAGACTTACTGTCACTTGATCATCGGATATATATCATCGTTTAATGCTCATACGCATACGAACAATTGTTAGGAAGACCCACTTCCGGCTTGCCAGGTCAGTCAAAGTTTCGTTCGACTCACGGTACCTGGTATTTCCCAATGGTCATTCATCTAGGTATTGACCAAGTTCGACGATGCTTAACCTCTGTAACCTTACGAGAATCAGTTTTAAACCCTCAGCATTGGGGAGAGGTTCCTGAATTCTAGCCTGTGAGATGAGATCTTAGCATAGAGACACGGAGTAATATTTTGTATGACTCGATGGTGGATTGAACAACGATCTACCGAACCAGAAGCATGCATTCTACCACTGAGCCAGGGAGATCGACCCTCCCCGCTTTATTATAAAGGAACCATAATATTTTCATCCATCCTCATTGTCTGTCCATCAGCTGAAATAACTAGAAAGAGCGATAAATGAAAAGCACACAGTGATGGAGACACGATTCCATTTAGTCAAAACTGCTTGGACACCATTATACTAAATAATCTGGACAGCATCACGCAAAATGATTTTGAATAATATAGCAGAGAAGATTGAGATCTTTTGTTTTGGTTAGCAACCAGTCTTGGAGGACGAAAACACGGAATTCAAAACTCAAAGAGGGATCTAGTCTACCAGCTATGGGAAAAAAAGTGGGGGTGGACTTGCAATCCCACCCCTTAAACCCGACTTCCTAAAGATAATGGGGACCACATAATTTAAACAACGTAATACAATATAATCTGGACGCTATTACAAACATAATTTCGATACCATTAGACCACAGAATTTGGACACTAAATGATTTGGATGTGATAATCTAAATATATAAAGCTGTTGTGTATATATATCTCGGTGTGTTTGCCCTCTTAAAACTCGAGAACTATACGTCTCAGAGCAAAAATAGAGGCTTATACGGATTCAGGAAGTTCTTAGAGTGTCTCAACTTAAATAGTAAGTATAATTCTAAACTACACCCTTATTTTGTCTTCATCAGGTTAACAGGTTCAATTTAGGAGTTGTCAAGAAATAAGACGTATGTCGTGTCTATGAGGATGACTGTAACGTTTTATCTATAAGGATGTCGGGTTAGTTTCCTACTCCTTTTGGGTTTGGATGACAATGAATTGAAAGTATACGGGACTAATCGATAGTATGTTGAACAGAAATGAAATAATGACTTCTTTAACGACAGATGGTTTGTCCTGTACGAGAAGAAATATATTAAAGAATATATCATCATCATCATCATCATCATCATCATCATCATCATCATCATCATCATCATCATCATCATCATCAGTAGTCTTTTAACGTCCGTTGTTGGACATAGACCTTCCCAAGGATTCGCCACAATTCTCTATCATGGGCGCTGCGAAGCCAGCGTTTCCTGAATCTGTTTAATTTCATCTTTCCATCTTGTGTTCTGTCGGCCTCGGTTTCTAATGTAATCTCTTGGGATCCATGTTGTGAGATGTTATGTCCATCGGTTGTCTTTCATTCTTGCAATATGGCTTACCCATTGCCATTCGAGTTTTTTTGATAGTTTCCATGATGTCACGGACACCCGTTTTCTTTTTTATATACTGTACTGTCTTATGAGTAGTCAATTTTTCAAGTCATTTATCCCCAGGTAATGCCTGTCATCCTAGCTATTACTATATGATATATATTTGGAAAGTTTCCTTCAACTCGTTCAAATCGAAAGTGTGTTGCTGTCGACTCCTAATTATGGACATGGAGAATTTTTAAGGAAAAATAAACTTTCAAAAATACGTTATTTATGCAAGAAAACTATTCAATTCGAAAGTCGTTTTCAGTTTCAAAGAAAACATTACACATAATTCTTAGAGAAATCGGTCGAGTGTAAAAGCCAATTTCTGAATCCACCCATCATGTAAAAGTGTTGTGGAAAATGTGGCTTGTCACATTAAAAAAAACTTGTGTCAAATATTATCGTAGCGCAGCGACGAATAAATCATATTTGATTTCTTCTTATAGACATTTAAAGACTAAGTTTATGTCATGATACTCGATACATCTATACGATTACGAGCTACAAAAGCAGAGAATGCTCGAACAATTACACAAGATCATTGTTTTTTGCTTATACCTTCATGTAGGGTTAGGTACACACGGTCACTCGTTAACAGGAGCCCACTTGCAAGGCCTGCCAAAGCCTCATTCTGCTGGCACTACCAGGTAGTCCTCGATGGTCAACCATGTAGGTACTAACCAGACCCAATAGTTGCTTAACTACGGTATCCCCAAGAGAATTCGTGTATCCAACGTGATTTGGCTGTAATCTTCGAGGAGAGGTTCATCAATCCTAGTCATTGTGTCGAGTGCTTAGAGGAGAGGCATTGAGTACCATTTTAAAAGTTTTTGATATCGCCCAGCGGTGGCTTGAACCATGGCCAAGCGAACTCGAGTACTCTACCACTGGCCAACAAATTTATGAAGGTTTTCAACTCAGGTTTTTTTGACGATGTGTACCACGCCTTACCGCGGAAAGTAAACATTTTCTCTGCTTTAAGTCTCTTTTGAACTAATATGGATTGGTTTCATTATTGAATCACCGTAGACCCACAAATGTCCTGCCCGGACAACCGGTCAAGTATGCTTCAGATCATTTCTTCGTTCGTCTGTGTGTGTTCGTCTCCAGGTACTCTTGGTAACATTTGTAGGGAAACAACCTTGAAAATCTGCATGAGTGCACCACTAGGCCCTATCTAATTTGATTCACTGTTGGTTGTAAACTGAACTTAAAGTTGGCAGCACAGCCGTTGCTATATTTTGTCACGTGAAAAGAACTCGAGCACCTATGATCTGACTCTCACGTTTGTTTCTTGGTTGGTAGATCAATAACCGACTGCTAAGGTGCGGAGTAATTCTGAATGTAAATGTTATGATGAGACTTATTGATTGAACAATATAATTAACCAAATGCAGGATTACGGAAGGCCAGACGAGCCGTTCCCCATGCAAGTTAGTTTTGTGCACGCATAGCCTATTAGAAACCATCAACCAAAACTGTCTACACAGCTTTCTTCAGTTTTCAAGTTGGTCCAGCCGGCTGGCTGGCTATCAATGTATCACGGATACAAACTACACTAACGGGGATAGAGAGCTGAAAATTCGAACATTTCTACTTTATTTGGTCTAAATAGGTTTTAGAGCAAAGTTCTGTTTATGATGCAATTCTATGCTAAATTGATCCCTTAGTTTGCGACTGCTTAAAAAAAATCAACTATTCTAGGGATCACTGCCCCCAAGAAATGCAAGAGAAACAACTTATTCATGGAGCGCCCTTCTTTCCAACGTTTTAGTTGATCAGTCTCAACACGACATGCTGCCAAAAGAGGTTGGCCTCTTGACTGTTTTTATTGAATAACCAGATCCGTCGTTTTTTGATTTGTTTTTTTTTTTTTGATTTTTAAAATTTGTTTTTTCTTTTTTTAATATGCGCTTATGAGCAAAAGATGCGAGCTAATGTAATACATAACAGACCGGAAAACATATTTCTCGTCGAGACGTATTACATTACTTTGAAGTTATAGCTCTTAGGTAAGTCATGAGTCCTGCTTTCTCTGCGTTCTCTATGGTTCACCTTCCATATACTATAAGGTTGTTACATATGAAATGTTATTTGTTACATCATTGAGAATAATGCGCTTTACGAATATAATTGGGAACGATTTACGAATATAATTGGGAACGATTTACGAATATAATTGGGTTTTCTGCAGAGACAATGTAAATACAGATGGAATTCACCAATTGACAGGTTTATGAGCCCGTCAGTGGACATTTCTTTCCTTTTTTTGAGCGATGCTGCACTCAGTTTTGTATATAAACGTATATCAAGTGCTTCCCATAGATAGATAGATAGATAGATAGATAGATAGATGGATGGATATTAGGTTGTTATACATGAAATGGCGTTTTTACATGATGGAAGAAAGTTAATAATTTACTAATGTAATGACATTTATTGCAGACTCAAAGTAAATAAAGATATATTTCGTACTGGAGATTTTCAATCCCTTAACAGACATTTCTTCCCTTCTCAGATCAATGATACACTCAGTTCGGTAGATAAACGTACACGAAGTTTTGCCCAGTTAGATAAATAGATAGCCTGCTACACATGAATTGTTTTTACATCGCAGAGAATAATGGCAAATGCGAATGATTTACGAATGTAATCGCATTTTTGCAGATTAAACGTAAATAGAAATATAATTCACTATTATTCAATTTTTTGAGCACTTAACAGTAATGGTGTTTATCCCTAAGAAGTTAGGCTAGAATTCCTACATAAACTGAACGGAATGCTTCATGACAGGGAAAAACCCAACAACACAAATTGGGGATATGAAGTCATGCAGAATCTTCCATATTCACTTTTCATTTCGTCTAGAGATTAACATCTTTCAAGTATTTGAGCTTCATATCCCTAATAAAAGATTTAATAATGAGGAAGCCATAATTCATGCGTTTTCTGATATTGTAACCACTACAACAAACAGGTTTCGTAGAGATAGCATACTATATTTAGAGGATTGTTGGAAGAAAAGGTTATTGCTTTCTTAAACCGGTCTATAGTATAAATAGTCGAAGAAAAAATTTGCTTTAGAAATGTATTAGAATTTATTTACTCTAGAAACGCGTTGCCAAACATTTCTTATATGAATGCATTAATGATCATTTACAATAAGAATACATTGCGACTTATTTACTATAGAAATATATTAGAAATCATTCACTATAGAAATGCGTTAGAAATCATTTACTAAAGGAATTCATTAAAAATTATTACAATGGAATTGCATTAGAAATCCTCTACCATAGCATTGCATTAGGAATATTTTACCGTGAAATGAATTGCAAATTATTTACAAAAGAAATGCATTAGAAATCATTTGTCATAGAGTCTATTGGAAAATCTTTTACCATAAAATTGTAACAGAACATTTTACGAAGCAAATACATTGGAAAGCATTTTCTATATGAATGCATTACTTTTGAAATGTATCAGCAATCTTACAATATAAAAAATGCTATTGAAATTCTTTACCAAAGAAATGCATTGAAAATAATTTTCTATAGAAATACCTTGGAGATCATTCACTGTAAAAATGTATTAGAAACCTTTTACCATAAAATTGAAACAGAAATCATATACTATAGAAATACATTGGGAATTATTTGCTATAGAAATGCCATGCAAATCGTTTACTAAAGAAATGTATCAGATATCTTACACTATAAAAATACAACAGAAACCTTTTATTATAGAAATGTATTTAAAAGTATTTGCTATGGAAATACGTTGAAATTATTTACCATGAAATATATTGGAAATCTTTTACCATAAAATTGAAACAGAAATCTTTTACTGAATCATTGGGAATCATTTGCTATCGAAATGCATTACAAATACCTACCGAAGAATTAGGTTACCAAAACCTTATCCATAGGAACTAAAAAGAAATAATTCAAATTAGAATTGCATTTGGCAAGGTTTGAAATAGAGCGAGAATTTCTGAGTTCAAAAATCGATCGGAACTAAATGGAATAAAAAGTGTGGGGTGGTAAAGCTCTTTATGACGGAAATACGCTACAAATTATTCACAGTAAATGGCGATGAAAATCTATTTTAATTGACACTAAGTACACAGGAGAAGTTGAATGCGCACACACACACAAAATCATCCACTCACACACACACACAAATACACACACATACATACATGCATGCGCACATACATACATACATACATACATACATACATGTTTAGGTGTGTAGGTATGTTTGCTTCGACTCGATTGATGATTAGTGTAGTTTCGAGTTTCGATCCAAGGGTCGGTGTTCGAACCGAACTAACCAGCCTGAAAGTCAGACCATAGAGGCGCTAATTTATATCTCCTGAGAAGCTCTAGCAAGGACAGTATTGACAAATTTATTTTTAAGTTCACATCTCGGAGAAACATCTTTAAGCATTTAAAAATATCTAAATTATCTACACACACACACACACACACACACACACACATATATATATATATATATATATATATATATATATATATATATATATATATATATATATAAACTCTCCGATAAATATATTACGTTTTATTATTATTTCAAATGTGACTTTATTTTTCAATATTCATCTTATTAAGATATTACAATTTATTGAAAATATTGCTTATCATATTACTATAAATGAAATAAGAATATTACTTATTTCATTAAAACCAGCTAGATTGCAAATTCTGGCATCTAAAAGCAAGTGAAAATACCTAGATTTAGATGGAAAACATTTAAATCGGGAACATTAAGCAAGGGACTTAAAATCAGCAACCTTTTAGTCGGCAACACTGAGCAAGGGACGTAACACACATTCCAGTATGAAGGTCAGTGACAGCGATCGCATCTAAAACAGGATTTCGAAAGATGCTTTTCAAAGATGTTCTATGCGAAGAAGATCCGCTAGTTCTGTAGGATCTGGCATCTAGCCCTGTTCCGGGCTAAATGAGTCTAATTATATTTTTATAAGAATGGAATTTTACTCACACACACACACATACACACACACACACACACACACACACACACACATACACACACACACACACACACATGCACATACATACACACACACACACACACACACACATATATATATGATCAGAAAAGTCGTAAAAGAGTCATGGGTATTTGTAGGTATACTTTCTACATTTATCTTCATTCAAACCTCAATATTAAAAAACGTCAACTAAAACTGTCAATATAGTCAACGTAGGTTTCTTCAGCCTTTAAATGATTCGGCCTGGATGCCTGGTTATCTAACCTGAGAGATTCAGTCTAAAATGTAACTTTAGGCTAAATTTGTCCCTTGGTTTGTGTCCTACGGTGTTTTTTATTTTTTTATTTCCAAAAATTCGGACTTTCTTTTAGTGATCACCACCCAACAAAAGACAAGAGAGGTATCTTATTCATTGAACAGCCATTTTTTAATTGATCATCCCTAACATGGCACGCTGCTATAAAACTTTGGTCACATGATGGTTTCTGTAGAGTGACTGACCAGACCTGTTAAGCTGATCACTAAGTTATGACTGATGAACGGTATTAAGAGTTTGTAACGAAAGTTCTATCCTTTTTGCACTGATAATAACAACAAATCCTCTTATTACAGTCAGTAGACTTAACAAACGATTCATTTTTACCATAATACTGTCCATTGCAATTTGAAGAAGCTAGGAAAAGTATCTAAGTTGGAAAACGAGAAACACATGGCCATATTTGTTAGTGCAATATCGTTAAAATGCTCTAACCAAAAGAATGAAGCTAGGAGATAAATCCAAGTCTCTTAAATGCTCACCACAATTTTCTTCAAGAAATTTAGAAGAAAAAGAAAATAGTTAAGATATAAATTCTACAAATAGGAAGTGACTTGACATTGAACTTAAAAGCTATTATCCATAAAGAAAGAATGGTTTTTAAACCGTTATTTTTCTGTGTGTGTGGGGGGGGGGGGTAAAGATTTCATTTAACTCTCATCTTGTGAATATTCTTTTTAAAAGGCCCTGTATAAAATTCTCACTTGGATAAATAGAAAAAGTATTTTCTTTCAAAACTCTTAATAGTAACAGACATTTTTTTTTCTTACTGCTCCACTTAACACTTTTCAAATTCCTTGCTCTTGGCAATTGGCCCCAACGAATACCTCTGAATTAGAAATGACGTTTTAATTCTTTTAACACTTTTCGCTTTGTTGTCGGTTGGAATCACGTTAAGAGCTCCCAAAGTGGACGGCCATGCATTAAAACCAGTTTTCTTTTAACCTTTTTAACCATCTTTGTTGCTGTCTTTTGAAAGCAACTTATCACGAAAGCATTTTACCCAAAACCTCTTTGGCGTAAATGTTTTTTCCAAATAAAAAGATTTGTTTTTATTCATTCACTTCCGCTAACAAAGTTAGAAGAGGTGTACATTGTGACTGAAATTATTGGGACGGTTTAATTTTTCTCAATTTGTTAAAAATAATTACCGAAATAATAAAGTAGTAAACAATTCCTGTACAACAGAGATAGTTTTAGGTATGACCAAAATTATTGACACAGAAAAATCAATAGTCACTTGTATATCCTTTTTGAGCTACAACTTTTCCTTATCGTTTTCGATAACCTTTTGCAAGATTAGAACAAATATCTGCATGGATATTTTACCACTCTTCATGTACATGCTCCTCGAGCCGTTGTAGATTTGTTGGTGTTCCTACTTTAACTCATTTCTCCAACCCATTCCACAAGTTCTGAATTGGGTTTATTCTATTTTCCGGAAGATATCCCTGGAATAATTTAGAAGTATCTCCCCTGAAAAACACAGTCAAATCCAGGGGATAAAAGCTCATTTACATGGCACGGGGTATTGATTTAAATGTCAAGCCATTCCTTCCAGGATGGGACTGGTTTCCATGTTGGTTTATGGTGCCGGTCAGTCTCCGATGGCAAGACTAAGAAAATCTGTTTCAGAAAATACTTTCTGAAACCAGAAATAATGTTGAGAGGTGCCATTGCATTTTCATGGGCTATACCAATACAATTGACAATCTCACGTGTTGGAATGGACGTTCCAGGATTTTAAAGCATCCTCGTAGCCATGGCCTCGTTATGATATATCTTCAAGGATTTCATCTTACTGCTATCAGGTGGGAGGGTGAAAATTGGCATGTTCAAACCACACAATAACAACAAAAGTTAGCAAAGGCTTTCAACGAAATCTTTTGGAAGGGTAGGCCATGGGCTGAGAAATAATTGATTGGGTTGTGTGTCGGATCTAAGATTATTTTACAGTGACTCGGCATAGTCCTGTTCCTTAAACTATTTGTATAAATGGATTTGTGACTGGCGTTTACTTCAAACTCTAGTTTACATAGACTCGCGACTAACACACACACACACACACGCGCGCACACACACACACACACATACACACACACACACACACACTATACACAAACTTCGAAAGCCTTTCCAAAGTATTTCTGCAGGAGGAAAATAAAATATCAATTCTAACTTTTCGAATAATGATTCGATATGTAAGATATCTAAACGTTGTACGTGAATAAGGCTTAATTTTGTTGGAAAATAAAGGCATTCGAATAAAAATGGATGTTTATGTGGAGTAAGATTTATTTTTCTCGGAAACCTTTTATTGAAAATGAAGACATTGAAATAGAGATAGAAAGTCATAGTGGAACAGAGGTTTTCTTCTTGGGACAATTTTTTTTTAATGAAACCTTTTAAATACAAAGTAGTGATCGTTTGACATGACAAGTTTTCTCTCGGAAACGTGTTTTTTTTTAAAAGGATTTTTTTTCCTAAAGAAAGATGAAACTGCTAACCTTACCATTATTGATTATAGCACATTTTGTCAGAAGGTATACAAAATAGCAACAGAAATAGTGACAAAAATAGTAGCAAAAATAGTGACAAAGTAGACAAAAAATATACTCAGAAATGTATAAGAAATATATAAAATAGACAAAAATAGTGCTGCATATTTCTCAGTTCCATTGAAAACTTGAGAATTGGATGAAAATTCAGATTATTGTTTAATGTCTATCCTATTTACTATCCATCATAATTTTTCAGTTGCCTTTCATCGCAATTTAACTCAATCTGCCCCCTTTCAACAGGGAGTAAACAACGCAGATTGCAAATAAACAAGAACCATAGGTTCGAGGATGCATCCACCGTACGTTGTAGTGATAGCAGAAGAGGAGGAGGGGGAGGAGGAGGAGGAGGAGGAGGAGGTGGGAATTATTCTTTCTTTGATTCAATTTATTTTCATACTTGTAAAATACTGTGATATGAAATATTCTGCAAGTTTTATTTTCAAGAAAAATCGTAAATGGTAGTTTTTTTTTTTTGTTGATATTTTTGTCTTTTTCCTATTATGGAATCATTAGCAGCCGGTAAAAAATGTGGGAATATATTTCTTTTTGATGCAACTCATCTTTTTTTTTAAAATGACGTCAACCCTCTTAATGACATCACACCTCTTCCTCTCTTCCTATTTCTGTTAATTAACGTCAGTGGGATCGACTAACAAACCGACCAAATAGCGTATTATAGAGATGTGTGAATACTTTTAAAAGAAAGCTCCCAATGAGACTCGTACTCACGTCCCTAGATGGCGAAGAGAGGGCAGGTTGATTTGCTTCCACTCTTACCAACTAAACCACGAAACATACAGGCTGGCAGAAGTTCAACTTAAACCTATTCTCTGCGCCGAACTTTCGCGCCATGTTTGTTTTGTAACTGGTAATTTCAGTATCAGTAAAGTAGTTATTTTCATTATTTATTTTATCTGATGAAGCATCCGAAAAATTCAGATGCAAATGAATAGTAGTTTTACGAATCAATGATAAAATAGATGATTAAACAAAAGCATTTGATCGTTTGAACTTATGTTTCGTGTTCAGTGTTATTTTCGGCAAATCATTTTAGGTCATTCAAGTGCATCAAATGCTTGTGTTTTTCTAACGAAATTAAGCGGCCATTACGAAGAGTAATTATGATTATCGTCGTTACAGTAACAGTAGCATTAGTAATAGTATCATTAGAAATAATTGGTGCTACAACAGTAATTTTAGTAGTAATAGTGGTCCTGGGAGTCGTCACAATATGCTCAGTTGAAATAAATAATGGCGGCTTATAGGGAGGCTGAGTTTTGTTTTCTATCTTGTTTAGCTCCCCCTCTCTCCTCTTTTTCTTCTTCTTTCTTTTTTCTTCTTATTTTCCTTCTTCTTGTGCTTCTTCTTCTTGAGCTTATTCTTGTTATTTTCCTCCTTCTTGTTCGTCTTGTTCTTTTCCATCATCTTATTTTTCCTATTCTTCCCCCTCCTCCTCCTACTTATCCGCTTCTTCTTCTTCCTGATACTTTCCTTCTTCTTCTACTTGTTATATTTCTTCATATCATTTGTCTTATCTTTCCTCTTCTTCTAGTTTTTCTCCCCTTCTTATTTGTCTTATCTGTCTCATCTTTCTTCTTCTTCTTCTTCTTCTTCTTTTTCTTCTTCTTCTTCTTCTTATTATTATCATTATCATTGTTATCATTATTGTTCTCCTCCCTCCTCCTCCTCCTCCTTCTTCTTCTTCTTCTTCTTCTTCTTCTTCTTCTTCTTCTTCTTCTTCTTCTTCTTCTTCTTCTTCTTCTTCTTCTTCTTCTTCTACCACTTTTGTTCTTTTCCTTCTTATTTGCCTCATTCCTCCTATTTTCCCAGTTATTCCAATAATATAACAAGTAAAACTGCCCCGCATCGCCTGTGTTTTAAAACAAAGCAACAAATGAAGCAATGGAATTGACCAATATTATAGCATCAAAATCAAAAAATACATCCATAGAATTGTAGTTTTTCTTTCCACAACCTCAGGATAATTCAATTCAGTAAATTCATGATATTCGTTAATCGTGTGATGCCCTTCAGAGGCCTCTTACGCTGAGTAGTCATGTAGTCTCGCTTTTCATTTAGCAGACGAGAACTTAACATGATTTTTGCTACGGTGAAACTTAATTCTGTTTGAAAACCAAAGAAAAAAAAAAGCATTTAAATACAAATCGAAAATTACACAGGGAAAGAGACATTCTACTAAGTAACATTTTGTGTGTAAATAATCAAAATTTAGCTCGTTATTTTGCGTTTTATTCAAATTATTTTCTTTGCTTCAAAACAGAGAAGAGCAACGCAGTTATAGAGAATCGACAAAAGAGTTGAGTAAAAGAAAAAGTAATCAAATGAATTTACCACAGAACCAATAAATGGAAGAGGTCTTGTTAGTCACTCAATAGTAACCGTCACATGATCGATCTCTGTTGGTAGCATACCATGTTGGGGGGGATCGACAAAAAAAAAACAAGCTTGAATGCTGCTAGAAACAAATTACTGATCAATTTAGCGTTAACTAACATTGCAAATTAACACGCACCCACTATAAACCAATTTGAGGGGATTTAAAAAAAGACAAAAAGCTTCTTTTGTTTTGTTTTTTTTAGACGTAATAATGCTAGTTTAAATTTTTAGATTTGGTGCGGCTTGAAAGCGTGATACATGCATATATAGTTAGCAAGACCAACTTGAAAAATTTAGAAACCTTTGTTGACCAATTTTGGTGAGACTTTTGATTAACAGTTTCAAATTTTAATGAATAAGACGAAAAAAATCTTCTTTATTTTAGATTAATTCATGGGATTATTTGCAGTATTTATCTATAGAATTCCTTCAACTAGATATTAAAAAAAGATTCAATTGTGCCTCTCCTTACCAGGGGAGGAGTTATTCAGACTTTTGGATTCATATCAGCAATTCCCCCTCTCTTGTCTTTTTTAATTTGCTTAGCGTATTTTTAAATTTGGTTACCTCATTTCAAAATTTAGCTGCTGCAGATTTTAATTCGCTTGGCGTATTCTAAAATTTGGTTGCCGTAATTTTTAATTTGCTTCGTGTATTTTAGAATTCGAACGCGTATTTTAGAATTTGGGTCCGGAGTTCTGAATTTGTCTTGTGTATTTTTAAATTTGCTTGCTTCACTTTTTCAATCCGCTCATGAAAAGTCATAGTAATATCAACCCAGAACACGTTAATTAGAACGAACTATATTGAAGCCAATACAGGTGTCCACCGTTTTTCGAAAATCTGCTTAACGCCACTTTTTCGTATTTTTGAAAAAAAAAAAGCAGATAGCAATAATATCGTTATAGAGGTAGCATGTTCTCTTCTCATCGTTCTCCTTCTCTCCAGTCTTTCGATGCATCCAACTATCCAATATCTGATGACTCAGTGAAACATGCCACTATTTTGGGGTATTCTTGATTACATGAGTAAATAAAATGTGTTTCCTTTTTAGTAAAAAATTAACTTAATACATTTATGATCCATCCCTCAAAATAACATGCAACTTGTTTTTTGTGTGATAATCTACCAAGAACAGTGCTGCCAACTTCATTTTCGAGTTTGCATCTAAAATTGAATCAAAATGCCTTATTAAACGTACAACTTTTTTTATTACTATAAATTACATAAAAACTATTTCTTATTTCACAAAATCATCAAGATAGCAATTTCTGTCAGAAATTGAGTTGAATGGTGATATCTTTCCTTGATAGCTCAAAATTACGAAAAGGCATCAATCCATCACTATACAATGTAATATTTTTTATTTGTTTCCTGTTTTCATGAAAGAGTATATTCATGTTGGGGTTTCTTCGGGGTTTTTGCGACACCTTCTAATTACCAGCAGCTTTTGTGACCAAGATTGCAGAGTTGTTTGTGCTGTATCAATTTCCTGTGGCACAGCATGGCAGATAATTTCTCACTCGAATGCAGTTATTTATTTCCAAACCTATTATTTATTTGGATGCCTTTTTGGACGCTCCATGAAAACAACGGTTTTTAACGGATGTAATCAAAATCCCAAGTAGAATAGAAGAGAGTGTCATTTTCGAAGCCCCAAGTCAACAACGGATATGATGAAAAAATTCTGTGTTCATTTACTCTATTCTTTTATGGTTGGTGTTCAGACTGTATCACAAGGTGGACGAGTAGCGGCAGTGGCCAACGATCAACGGAATGTTAAATTATGTGTTGAAGCACTTAATCTTTTTTTAGGGATTTGGAAAAATATACACAGATATGTTATTTTTGCTTTTTCGAATGTATTTGTATCAGTTGGAATAAAAGATGGATCCGTATCATTCAGTAGCCATTATTCCATCCACAGGCTTTTTGAGATCTCTCTTCGGTGATTGGCTAAGCCGTTTAAACAAATAAGTTTGATTTTTCTGCGCCGTAGGATTTTCGAAGAACGGGGAAAATATTAACGGACAAGTTAATTGACTTTTAGATGCTAGAAAAAAAGGGTCAGAGGACTTGTTGCAAGTATTCTTCCCTGTATGACGCATGTAACAAATCTTACCAGCGGAAAAAAAGCAACGATCTGCAGAATAAATAAATTATTCGGACAATTTCGGTATTTATCTCTCAAATTCGGGTCCTTCCTCTCTCCATGAGAAGTTTTTGAGACAATATCACCTAGAATCAATTATTGTATGTTTGGAGTTATTAAAATCACTGTAGCACTTGAGGTTTGCCTCAATAGTGAGACCTAAATGTGTATGTATTGAAAATATCCGTCCTTGTGCGATGCATGAAATAAATCTTACCCACAGAATGAAGAAACGACTTACAGAAATGCAACCATAGCAACAATTAAGGTATTTTCCCCTCAAATTCGAATCCTTTCTCTCCACAACCCTTCGTCGGTTTCTGGCTTCGTTCGACAGTTCCAAATTTAACTTGTGACACTTGTGGTCTAGCGGTGATATCCCTTGGAAGGTACACATGTTGAAATGAGTTTCCAAAAGAACACAATACCCAAGTTTACGGACCGAGGGTGATCCATGTCGTAATCCGTGGTATTCAGCTATGGGTCATATGCTATAAGAGGAGATGTGTACTGTCGACTTTCCGCAAACCAAATGAAAGGAACCCACGGAAAAGGAGATAGAGCAGCTCTTAGTCCAGGCCGGAGACAGACCAGCATAGTTGGGGACTTTGGCTTCTTGTATCCTCAGGCTCCCCTGATGACGGCAACAGTCAAGGGATAAACTGGAATAAAGTTGAAGGCCGAAAAACATGAACAAAAAATAAATTGAAATAATATTAGGTAAGTGTAAAAATAATTGCAATTTTTTTTTTTTGCCTATAACTTTGAAGTGGTATATCCCAGTTTAGATTAAAAGTTATTAATCGAAATTCGAAGCCTTTTTAAGCTGCAGCTTGATTTTTAAAGACCTTCCTTACAGGAAACGATCGAAATGCTTGAAAAAGTGGCAGTTGATCGGAGAAAGGTCTGGTGAATAAGGTGGCTGAGGTAAGGTTTCGTAGGCTAGTTCTTTCCATTTCTGTAGTTTCAATTCTGGGACATGCGTGCTTTTTCTTTTCATTCAGGGTCATTCGCGTGACATGTCGAGCATTCTCGCTTTTCCAAAGTGGTACAAATATCGAACAAATGTTGAATGGTCAACGTTTAGTTCCTCTGCAACCATGTTGTTTAAAGTTGATCCGCCTCCATGATGACCTATGTCGACAATCAAAGAACAGCATGCACGTCTTCATGGCTCTCGTCTCCGTTTCGAATTTTTTTGGAACCAATGTTGAGGTGTACTTCGGTTGACAGTCTCTTGGCCAGATATTCAGTTGATATTTCAAGCAGCTCCCGCTGATTTACGCCCCATTTGGAACACATGCAACAAAATTGCTTGAATTTTCTTTTTTCCCTTTGATTTGATTGCCTTGAATAAACCAAAAATGAATGGGTAAGAGAAAACGTTCAGCTTAAATGAACTGAGCGAAATTCATGCTTTGAAATTGTATATTACATGAAGATAATTAAATAAAGTTTGTTCCAAAACAAGCATCAAAGTTAAAATCAACAAAAAACACTATTAATCCAATGAAAAGGTGAAGATTCCATTTATTTTACCTCTGCCAGCGAAGTATATTCTCTCGTGTCTGTTTATTTACTCATTATTTCCAAAAGTGTTTAATTAATTTCAATGACATTTTGTGGTAAGGTGGGCCATAGGCTAAGGAAGAATTGATCGAATTTCGAGGATGATCCAATTATTCGTTTTTGATCAAGATATATATTTCATACTCTGAGAAGTAAAGAATTGTACGAATATGGAAAATCGAAATACTATTATTTACACTACATCATTTCTACTATGAATTGATTTTTATTCAATTTTCTGTTGGCGTCCGATGTTGGCAGATGTGTGCGCTCTCTGTGAGTCTCAAATGTGTTGAATAAAGAAATATTGCTGTTGTTATTTTTTCAACAAAATGAATCACATTGGACTGAAGCTGCAGGCAATTTTTTTTTTCCAATCAAATCGATAGCATATCTTTTTACAGCTGCGCCAATCAAATCACCCAAGGAAACAGAGAGATATAAAAATGCCGGGTAGATAACTTACCAGTTCATGTGTATCTATATATTTTACTGGTATTTTCATTATCTATCTATGTATGTATCTATCAAATTATTGCCCGACTAACCAGCCAAGTGATCAACCGATTTTTCTCTCTATGATCGTCCGTGTTGTGTGTGTATGTGTGTATGTGTGTATGCGTGTGTGTTTCCAGAGGCTCCTGGTCACATTTTGAGGGCCTCAACCTTCAAATTTTGCATGAGTACACAATCTAAAAAGTATTTCTCTGGGTTAACAATGCCGGAATCTTGTACTTGTGTATTTCAGATAAAAGATCTATTCAATTAATTATCTAAAAAAAAATATTCAAGATAATTTATATCTTAGATAGTTTTTTAGATTATTAATTCTGGTATATGAACGAACTACGGTGATTCATTTATGCAAACTGCTCATATCTAGCTAGTCTCTATCTAAGGAGAGATGGAATGCATACAAGATGACTGGTTCTTCATCGAGAACTCTTGTACACACGCTATATTCATCTCAGTTTATTCAAATCTGCTTAATCTATTTTTAATGTTTTTTTTGACAAGATAAATTGCACGAAGAAACACCAACAGCCGCAAATGTCAGCATCTATATATTTCTATAAGTCTGATTCTGTTTATGCAAGCTCTAATTAGCTGAAACAGTGCATTGTAACCAGAGATATCGAATTAAGGCACCTGTAAAGTGTGCTAACTTGAAGAAAGTAAAATAAACATATTGGGGAGATTTACAAATGAATGATAATATTGTGACGTTTGCAATCATAATAACCCTGATAATATTGATCTGATTTCTATCGATCAATCAAATATTTTGTTGATCTGTAGATGACCTCTAAGTTGCTGAAACGGTGTATTGTATCCATGAGTATTGTGTTGAGGTAACTCTATTCTGCGCTAACATAAAGAATAGCAAGAAAATCCGGGTGATTATCAACATAATGATAATAGTGTGTGGTTCGTGCTCATCCATAAACAACAAAATAATAACTGATTTGACAAGGGTGGTATCTTTTCAATTCTAGTTATTGGGTAAACTCATTTATTTATTTGCAAATGCGTAAAGAAATCCAGGTTTATTATAGTCACGTCAGATTGCACTGTTTTTTTTTCAAGGGTAGAGCTGATGGGTCAAAGAGTTGTCTATTTTTTTTAAAAATACGTGCAGATCAACCTCTGAATAAGAATAACTTCTAAAGTCGCCATACATGATAAAAAGGGGACATTCAAATTTGTTTTTTTCAGGCAATCATATCTCTCTTCTGATTGGCTAACGTCGGCATATGAGTTTCAAGCGAACAGTTTGATGCAGTTGGTTGGCGTTGTTCCGATAAATGGATTTCAATAACACGCACCAATCGATGACAAGGCAATCGATTGCACCGACAGATGATTGATCCAATATATGAGTCACTATCTCTTTAAAATGTTTTTGCATTCACTCGAGGTTCTTGTGTCGGCAATTTATACTTAGATTTTGAACTTTAGTTCAATTTAGTTATCACGTGCACTGACCCCTTGAAGTTCACTCTGTCATAGGTTTCTCATGAGGCAGCTAGTGCTTGAGGAAGAGACCTAATGCATATATATGATCGTATGTAGAAATACATATATATATATATATATATATATATATATATATATATATATATATATATATATATATATATATATATATATATATATATATATATATGTATGTATGTATATAGTCCTAAAGGTTTAGATTTTTAAAAACTATGCAAAGTAAAAAACTTGAAAAATGTTTTGTGACACTATGGCTACTCATTTCTCAATATCTGTTAATGCAATTGAAGTAATTTTCTTCGGTGTTTATTTTCTCTTCTGTTTTAAATATACTTTGTTATCATGGTGAAATGAGTGAATTTTTCTCCTGTTGGGATCATCAGTTATTTACTGGGATTCTAATAACAAAAAAGTTATATATGTGTGTGTGTGTATGTACTCTTTATATATTATATATATATATATATATATATATATATATATATATATATATATATATATATATATATATATATATATATATATATACATATATATATATATATATATATATATATATATATATGTATATATATAGGCATATATATTATTGTGTCATCCACAGACAGCTGTTTCGATGTATTACATCTCTTCAGTGTGGCTGTAGATTTTCCATTATCCCAACCAGTGCTGCGAGGCAGAATTGAAACCTTCACTTTGGAGGATAGATAGATATCCTACCTTTGGACTACGGAACTGGATGGTCAGTAAAGCTGAATTTTAGAGATGTATCTATTTACACAGAAATTTCTCATCCACCAGAATGCTCAATTCTCATGGAAGAGCATTGCATAAGACATATAGACATATATATGCATGTGGGTATGTGTAAATTGACTCTTTTTCTCTCTCTCTTTCTTTCTCTCTCTATCTATCTATATCTGTCTCAATCTCTCTTTCTCTCCCCCCTCTCTCTCTCTCTCTCTCTCTCTCTCTCTCTCTCTCTATATATATATATATATATATATATATATATATATATATATATATAGGTGTACAAGTAAATTCAAGGCAAAGCAGGTGTACAGATAGAAAAATGAATCATTAAATATAATTTTTGATGAAGAGATAGAAAGATTTGTCCTTACATAGATGGATAGATAGATAGATAGATATTACTAAATGAAGGACGATGGATAGACATGATCCTATATATATATATATATATATATATATATATATATATATATATATATATATATATATATATATAAAGAGAGAAAGAAAGAAAGAGAGAAATAATAGATGTCACAAAAACATATTTATGTTTCTGCCCTTTTGAGGCTTCTTCAGGCAAATGATTCGACTTATTTGGATCCCTATCTAGGATGTTATTGGGGAGGTGTCTATTTTTATGTGTGTAAAATCATCGTGTTACAACACCCAATAACGTGTTTGGGTAGCAATCCGATATTTCACTATATTTGAAGCTCTGAACTTAACTTAATGCTGAACTTATCGAGTACTTTATGAAATAAACCCACCACTCATCGAATATTGGATTACTAATTTGTACTTTGATATATATATATATATATATATATATATATATATATATATATATATACGGACCGAGTGAAATAAGTGAATATCAACAGATTGAGATGTATAGGTAGTTAGGTATTATTATACAAATAATATATTTTGATTAATTCAGTGTAAATCATATATTTCAAAACTATATCTGTATAGAGATAAATAAATACTTTTTACCAAATATTGAACAAATGTAATTCACAATTCACTATCGCTAATTTATCTAAATGGGAACTAATTTCCTGCGTTTTCATATATTGGCCACCCGGGAGCCAGGAATGAATAAATTCTGATTTTGTTGAACGAGATTAAATGATATGAGGCTTATGAAATTTCATTGCCTGCATATGACCACGTTCATTCAGTATTCCGTGTTCGTGTGTGAGTGTTTGAGTGCGTGTGAGCTAGAGAGATAGATAGATAGATAGAGAGAGATAGAGAGAGAGAGAGAGAGAGAGAGAGAGAGAGAGGGAGGGAGAGAAGAAAGAATGAGAGAAGAAAGGATGAAAGGAAGACAGACAGGAAGAAAGGACGGATGAGAAGAAGAAAAAGAAGAAAGGCAGAATGAATGAAATGAAAAATTGGAAGAAAGAATAAAAGAATAAAGAGATAAGTAAAAAGGAAAAGGAGATAAAGAAAGACAACAAGGAAGAAAGATAGGAAAAGAAAAGGAAAGAAAGAAGGAGAGAAAGGAAGAAGAACAGGAGAAAAAAAGGAGAAAAAGTAAGCAAGAAATTAATAAAGAAAACCAAGTCTGGTTAGTCTCTTAGTAGGAACCGTCACATGAACAACGTCTTAAGACAGCATGCCGTGTTGGGGGTAATCACTTAAAACATTTGAGAAAGGGTTAATCAATGGATAAGTCCTTCGCTTTTTGGGGGGTCAGAGAAAAGTCTGAATTTAAAAAAGCAAACGTGAATGCTACCGGACACCAAAAACAGATCAATTAAGCGTAAACTTACATTGCAAACTGAGCCTCAATAAAACCACCCAAAACTCTCGGGCTAAAGGTAGTTAAAGAATTACAAAACGTTTGTTAGACATAATAAGGAGTCATTGTTGAAACTTGCAGCTCTCTACCGACTTGAAAACTGAAAAAACCTATGTTGATATTATTGGTTGGCGGTTTTTAAAAGGAATCACCAGATACTAAAAGAACACTGCTAGTCATCACTAGAGTTAATGACCAATATGATCTCATAGAGTGTCAGTTGAAATCGAAAGCCTTTCATAGCGAGTTCATTTTATACTCGTTGCTACACGTATATAGCTCTAAGCTTATACGCCATCACAGTCAATAATTGAAGTCGTAAAAAAGTTCCATGGAAGAATAAAAATATGGCCAAACTGAATTCGGTTCATGACTTTACTGACGTTTTCCACTGAAAAAAGTCTTATATAGAGTAAAAAAATATAGAGGTTATTGATGAACTATGCCTGTCTAAATAAGGCCACCAAAAAGTTGAGAACTTTTTCTTTTCTTTCAGCCAGATATTGAAATTTTTTTCCGAAGGGGTCTAGTGGAATACTGATACCATTTTCAAGTCTGTAGACTAACAGAATAGCCAGAAGCGCTGGAACACACCAACGAATGCTCTTATAAAAAAAGGAAGAGCACTTCGCTACTTTAGTTGGCTGCTGTTGTTAAATCTAAAAGCCATAAACAATATATTACAGATGTTTGAGAGCCGCAAGACATGAATAAAATTAACGCACTCTTTCTGAAAACTTGTTTCCTTACATTTTATAGAGGTATCAACAAATACATATACACAACAATATATATTGATTCATTCATGAATTTGAATTACTTAATTTGTATTACTTCTCACTGATATATTCAGATTAATGTCCTCATCTGTTCTGAGTATACCTGTAAATGATGATGATGATTCCTCATCTCAGAAATTCAGAGCGTAATTTATATTAGTTCAGGTAATTAAAAAGTACACATATATACCAAATGTTTTTTTAAAAATCTTGACTGACGATTGTTTTAACTCTATTCAATCATAATTAGAATTTAATGTAGTTATATTATTTAATTAACCATTAAGATTAAACGTATGTTGTAATCTAGTGGAGTTACAGCTCATATCTGGTAAATAATCCAAAAGCTTGATTTTCTTCTGATTTATCTTTAATACTAACTGGAACGAGAAAACAGGCTACCCCAACATATTTACACGAACCAAACCTTTAATGTCAGAGAGCCACATTAGGCTCACAAGCCACAGTTTGGCTACCACTGTCAGGTACCGAAGTTGTCTTTCCCTGCAAAAAATGCCTAATTTGAAACATTAGAAAACCTTGTTCAGTGTGTGAGTCTCTCAAACCGTTGCTAGTAAATTTGTCGCTCATAGGATCGAACTCACTACATTTGGACTAGTCCGTGAGGCAACCTTGTAGAACATCATTATAATGACAGGAATCTTATATAGATATTAACTACACCTTCTGTGGTCAGGTACAAGATTATTTTGTAGAGCTTCCAATGAGGATCGAGCTCTTTACACTAAAATCAGTCCGTGAATCAACTTTGCAAAGCATTGGATTCAGGCATGTACCTGCCTGTATGCGTGTGTCTGTGTGTACATGAGCATACGTGTGCGTATGTACATGTGACTATGTGTAAGTGTGTATGTGTGTATGTGCATGTAGGTGCATTAGGGTGTATTTTTGTGTGCTTGCTTGCACATGCGTATATGTGTGTGTGAGCGGCATATGAGAGAGCACTGGAAAAATATTAGGTAGACAAACTTAAAAAAAATAACTCCAATTTGTTACAGCTAGATCCATTAATAGTATTACGAGTAAGATATACTATGAGACAAACTAATAGACCTAGGTGCACAAAATCAGAGTAATTTCGTCTACTCAGCATTTTTTCTGTGAGTGTGCGTACATGGACGTGTGTGAATGTGTGTGTGTTTGCATTTGACTATGTACACACGTGCATGTATGTGTGTGCGTAAGGAAAACGGATTAGTAACGCTATCAAATCCAATGAAACTCAAAGGAAAATATCGGATCAATATCTCATAGAAATATTCCATTCGTCTGATTATTCAAAGTCCCCCCAAACAAAACAAAACAAAACAAAACAAAACAAAAAAAACAAACAAACAAAATAAACAAAACGAACAGCAACAACAACAACAATAAGAATTGTAAAGGGTCGTGATTGTTGCCAGATGCGTCTAGGTGGGTCAAGAGGCAACCCAGCACATATAGTCACACAATGATCAAAACGATGTCTGGAGAATCAAGAGATGAGTCAGCATTTGTGCTAGCAGAGTTGTGTCTATTTAGCCAATTATGTCGAGATTGGCTCTGTGTCAACGATTAGAGAATCTGCCTCAATATTACTTTCAGCAATGCTTTTTAGCTTATAAATTGGATTAGTCGGACAACGAAACAACAATCCATCTGTTGTTTATCAATGAATATAACTGTTTCGCCTGTCTCCGTTCTTCTATACTTACATGTTTTTATATATCATTGGAGTCTTTCTTTTACTTTCTGGGTTGGTTCTTCTGTCATAAATGTATGTATATATGTATGTATGTATGTATCTATCTATCTATCTAGCTAGCTAGCTAGCTAGCTTATACGTGTCTATCTCGTGGTCTGTTTTGTCTGTCTCAGTTCATTCATTCTTGTATGAGTTTGGGGTAGGGCACCAAGACATAATGAGACAATGAAATTTGTAACCCTTCCGAATCAGTAGAAGACTGAATATTCTATCCCCTGATGATATCATCGAATATGGTGATCCATTTGCCATTTGTTAATCTTTGAATGATTATGAAACAAAAAACCTGGTAGAAATAATAGCATTTTTGAAGGAGTGGTTTGATGTTTCAATTGCCCCTCGTATCGTTGGGGGTACCTCAAGACAGCGGATGGGGCACATTGAGACAGCACATGCGTTTCATGGGAAAACCATAAACCAAACACTGTTTCTATTTTCGGGCCGGTTGGCATTACGAAATTCCTCTTCATATTTTGGCTAGTCAGTAGAAAGCGGATCTTATAATCCGATGCATCCTAGTTCCCCAACTCCTTTCTAATGTGATAAATTTTCTTTTCCTTTTTCTCAGTTTAAAACTCAGTAAGGACATAACCCCCACGAGAGGCATCCCTAAGAAACTGACGTGTAGGATTGGAAACCTGGGATTCTTCCTCAAGCTCATCGTCACTATCATCAAGGATAGGATCCTCCTCACTCGTAGGATCTGATAATTATGCATCATCAGAAGGTCGTTTAGCATAGCGTTCTGCTTGTGTTGAACTCTTTTTTCCCTTTGGTTTATCTGTGCATTCAATCTTTCTTGACAGCTGTGCTTCTCTTGCACGAGTGTCACTGATGGTCATACCATATCCCTTTTACGACGCTGTTTGCCAGGAACACTCCTCTTTTGCATTTGGGATTTACAAAAACCCCTGAATTCGTGTGGAGAGCAAAATGCAGCTGATGTGCTTGACCCTTAGGATATATTTGAATGTCTAGCTGTTCTTTCCATGATCGGAGTGGTTTCCTTGTTGGTTGAGGAGATCAGGTAGATCTGTATTGACAGCTGGAAGATCTGCCCCAGAAAAAACCCACCTTCATCTAGAGGATAAATCCCGATTTTCTGAACCCAGAAAGAATCTTGTAATGTGTTGTTGCCCTTTCATCGCTTATACCAACACAATGGGAAATCTTATACATTGGGTAGGGTTTCCCCAGAACTCTGGCCTGGTTGTAATGTCTAAAAACTGACACATCAAGAAGTTGCATCTTGTTGCTGTGAATTGGCACGGTCAAATAACACGAATTGAAATATGGCTTCCGTTGTCGTCAAGAATGATCAATGAAGGATTCCTCTTTGAGCTATGGATGTGACGAATGAAATGGTTCGTGACCTCAATAAACAGGTTTTGTGATTATCTGTACATGGGGTTCAACACTTGTGAGGAAAATCTTATTTGGGGGTGATTTTTTTCTCGTTCAAATCTATCTATTTATATATCTATCTATCTGTTTTGTTTGTCACAATTCGTTCATACTCATGTAAATCTATAGAGAGTGTGCCTGTTAATATGTTTATGAACAGTACTTTTTATGTGAACGATGGTCGGTGTTTACAAAAAGTGCTACTTGAAAGCATACATATATAAACCAAATAAGTATTCTTTATCAATGTAAAATAACCTTACACCTACGTATACAACAAGCAGTATATGATCAAGCAGGAACTCCGTGTTTCTCTTCTATGATTGCATTATCTAAAATATATATATATACATTGGACTAGTTTGAACCCATTCAACTCACTAGTTTGGCAACTCTTCTAAATAGCCATATTAGTCAGCCTTTATAATCTCGCTGATCGATTCTGAACTAGATTTTAGCTGGATAGAAAAAATATTTTCAGTTTATACTGAAATTTGGCATTTAAAACTATAAAACATAATTAAATGCATGCCTTGTCGTGCTGATAGGAATGAAATTGGGTTCTTGCATAAAATTCCTATTTTTCAGTCTCAAAACCAATCCATATAAGCAAAGTTTCTGTTTTCTTCATATACTTATAAGCAGTACCGTACACACACGCATACACATATACGTATACCTACGTGCACTCACACACACACACACACACATACACACACATATCATTGTATACAAACACACATATATCTATATAATACATCAACACACACACACACACACACACACACGCACACACACACAAGTAAATGGCTTGGTTTCGCGAACGAAGAATATTGGAAGGTTTTCTACAGCAGTAGGATGATAGGCAGCGGGGTCTGCATGCAGAGTAAGCCTCCAGCCTAGAGTTTTAAGGTGAAGTGCGACTTGCCCTGGTTGACACACACACACACACACACACACACACATATATATATATATATATATATATATATATCATCAGCCGTTAGAAGTCAGCTACTACACAATGGACTTTCCTATATCATTCCATGATGATCGTGATTGCGCTAATCTTACCTACGAAACCCTCTATCTCGTTTCTCCGTCTATACTGCTCACAGTCTCGCGGTCAGCTTTTTGCTCTATCTGTTGCCCCCTCTTCTCACTACGTGCCCTGTCCATCTCCAATGACTTGCACGATATGTTTCTCTCTGGAATTCTCCCGGATCCTTGTTGATATTATTCTATCACTAAGGCTTATCCGTAACATCTCATTTTTAATTGTTCTTTTCTATATTTTCCTATCCGTTCATATCCATCTATTTAGCTCCCTGTCTACATCTGTTGGTGAGATCTTGGTTTGTACATTATCTGAAATCGCCCAATATTTTAATCTATGCGAATTGCCACGTGTTTACGTGAGTAAAGTTGCGGTGAAAAGCAACTAAAATAATAAAGACGAAAGTAAATAGCAGTTATAAATATTGATAACAATGATTTATGATACTTTATCGGATAGGAACGAACAATGAAAGGTATTAATACTGATGCAACCAGTTTGTAAAGATGGCGACGAAAGATCGATATAGAGAGTAAGTTTAAAGGCTTGATTTGAACTTCTGCTCACTACTTAATAGGTAGAACGGTAGGGCGTAAACCAAGCCTCCCTCTAGTGTGATGTACAGGTAATCCCTGCATCATATATATATATATATATATATATATATATATATATATATATATATATATATATATATAGAACTGATTTTCATTCAGTTTTTAGCTATGTATGAGTATTACTGAGTGCTTTCTAGCGTATTTATCTGTTTCCATGTGTCAGCATCTGCATAATTGCAAACAAATGTGTACATGCATGGGCGTTCGCTAAAAGTGGGGCAAACGGTGCCTTCCCGACCTGGATCAGCTATTCTTACCAAGGAGCCTCAGAGTCAATAAAAGGATACTGGTACTCCACAGTTGATTTATGGATCAACAGCTTAATGAATCCTAATAAAAAGATGGTATTATTATTATTATTATTATTGGAAGTTGAGTGACAACAAGTCTCCTCAAGTCTCCAGCCCACCTCTCCTCATTCTCATAGACTACAATAATACCGTGGTTTTACAGTTTCACACCAGTTGCCCGGTGGTCATTGCTGAAGGCTAAGTGACAATAAGTCTCCTCAGGTCTTCTTCTTCTTCTTCTTCTTCTTCTTCTTCTTCTTCTTCTTCTTATTATTATTATTATTATTATTATTATTATTATTATTATTATTATTATTATTATTATCAAAGTTGTTGTTGTTGCTATTTGCTAGTGACAGAGTTGCTGCTGTGAGTATTCCAAATATATCCCTTCTCCACTAATGTACTGCTTTGCTCCCCGCCCCCCTGGGAAAATGGCAACGAACACAATCGTATACATGCTTTGTCTCTCTGGTTATTAAGCGAAAATCATTTGAACTGGTCTGGTTAATCACCCAGTAGAAACCGTCACGTGACCAACGTCTTCGCAACACGTCTTATGATGGAAAAGTTACTTCACTCGCTTTCACATGAGTGGTGATCACTAGAAAGTCCGAATTTCCCCCCAAAAAAACAGTAACAAACTAACAAGCGCAAACACTGCCGGGCACAAAAACAGAGATCAATTGAATATGAACTTACATTGCGAACTAAACCACGACTAAAAAAATATTCAGGTGGAGGTGGAGATTTAGAAGAAAAAACAAAACAAAAAACAAAACAAAAACAAAACAAAAAACAAGCATACATAATAAGCAGTAAATGATTAAATTTTTAGCCCTGTAGCTCCATTGGCGCGGCTTGTACTCGTGATACATAGCTGCAGTCACAGTGGCAATTTAATGTTGTCTAGCCTCAAAGTCAATTCGCCATTGCACTCGAAACTAGGACAGATGAGTGAAGCAGAACTTTCAGTTGTAATCTTTGAAAAATTGTCATTGGATGGAAGTCTTTCATACAACGCAATAGTTTATCATTTGAGACAACTAAGTTTTCCCTCAGAATTTTATACATTCGTTTTTCTTACTAGCAGCCCAAATATAATTACGAAAGAATCGTCGTGCAACAAGTTTCAGGTGATTATATCGACACATGTTGCCTCGTTGTCAAAAAGCGCGTCGAGGTAACAACATTACACCCCCATGATAAAAATTGGGATATGAATTGGAGAACGGCTCAATCTAATTTTCTTGCTTTTCCTGTTTGTTGTTAAAGAATGTAAGTAGTTCTGAAAATGCCACCTGTCTCTTTGGTTGGTGACTACTGTTTCAAAAGACCAGACAAAGAGGCACCAGTTCTTGATAATTGTGAGATCGATTCAGATTTTGAGCTTTCCATCGTGATCTGATTTCGTTTTTAAGACATTTATGACCTCGTTACTGAACATGTGCCTCCTACCAAGAGATTGGTTGAATGAAGTTATGAGTTTTGACAGTTCTTTCAAGGATACTCGATAAAATCATCGTCTATTTGTAAGTAAAACGAGGATGCTTATTGCTCCTTTTGCAAGTGTATAAATTTGAAAGGACCGGATAAAACTTGCAAAAAACATATCTGAAAAAATCTTAACAAGGTCCGAAGATTTTTTTGTGAATATTTATTTTTAATCAAGACAAAAATACTTGCTAAGAAACCTATCAAGAATTTCGAAAAGAAAAATCTCTGTATTCGAACTTTCCTTGCCAGATCCAGGACTAGACCGGGGAAAGTTTGACAATAAATATTTTCAATCTAGGTCTGATCAAATGTATTTTCAATGATATATATAGAGCAATTTTTAATCACTTTGTAATTGTGGACACTTCACTATTATCTAGATATGTTAATCGGATTCCTATATCACCGAAATGTGGTGTTATCGTCTAGTATGAATAATGAATGAATAATGGTTATTTTAAAGATTTCAAAGCCATTTTAGATACTATTATTAAATTTCCAATGACCAGACTCTGGCAAACATTTGATATGTTGTAAAACACGCCTGATACCATAAAAGACGTTGAAAGACCGTATTTAGGATGAAAAATAAACGAGTAATGGGTATTTTGAGTATTTGGCTGGCAGCCATTTTAGACGGCATCTTGAAAATGATACGTCTATGATGGTCAGACTGCAATAGACTTTTAGTACGTTATTATCAAACAAACCTGATACTACAGAAAACACTTGATACCTTGTCTACAATGAATAATGAACGAGTAATGGACATTTTAAAGATCTGGTTGGAGACCATCTTAGATACCATTTTGGAATTGAATCTTTTCATTGGCCAGATTGTGATACACCATTATTATGTTATTGAGCACACTTTATACTACGAAATAGCGCTCACAAACCTTGTCAACTATGAATAATGAACGGGCAATTGTCATTTTTTAAGGATTTGGTGCCCGTATCGGAGGCCATATTGGAAAAGCTCAAGGAGGAAACCTAGGGACTTGTGATGTACTATTCTTTACTACATCTGGGGATTATTCAGAAAAAAAAACTTACCTGCGTTTGTTTCCAGGCCAAATGCAAATACTTTTGGATTAGCAATTACGTACTCGAGAGCAACTGCGACAGATTATCTACTGTCACTGTTAACTCAAATTTCAAGGAGTCAGCGTGCACGAAAATCCTTTGTCATGCAATTATTTCCCAGTGTCAAAAGTATGTTGGTATAAGTAAGTAAAGTCATATATTTGACAAAGTACGTGGCAATTACATCAAATATTAGGTACGTAACAATTGAAATAAGGAATTAGAGCCTATTTTGGGCGCCACAAGGAGGAGACCTTAGGACTTTAAATATGTTGTTCTTCGCTATTTGAGGGAACTATTTCGACGAAATCAACTTACACGCACTTTCACTGGGTTTGATACTTTTCAGACCTGATGAACCCGGACAATCAATTTCTTCAAACGGGCATGAATGTGGGATTTCTGTCAAAAGACATTAAAGGTGGTGGGACTTGGATCTGTGAAAACAATATAGAAACGTTGCTCTTTCAGATCAGGAACAATGGCTTGAGAAAGAAAAATCGCTCAAGTTACGTGAAAGAATGTTGGAGAAAAAGCCTGAAATTACTAAATCCCCTCAGCACGACTGACTCACCAACGAAGTTTTAGGTCAAAAGTCGGCCAAATTCGGTTAAAGGCTTAAAGGTTAAGGTCTCATCCATATCAACGACTTTATTGAATACCAGTTTACCTGCGCGGTGAAAAAATGATTGCATATATTGAATGTATGAAAAGACGTTGTAGTTTATAATCGTAGATAACAGAAATTTGCATTCCACTGAGCTTGGACAATAGTGATCTATTGACAACAAATGGATTTTTTCAAGTATTTTTTTGTTCTTGTTCTTATGATTTTTACATCTTTAAATTTCAGCATTTCACTACGTCATCAGAACATAAAATTCTATTTTAATACGTCAGTTGTGTCCAAAAATTTAATCAATTTTCCCGTAACTCATGACAGCAAATATGATGTTCCCGTAATTCATGTTAGCAAATATAATTTGATCAGTTAAGAAATTAGTTCAGTTAGGTTTTGAGGATCATTTACAGTGAAATAGCTGTAGTAATTGAAATAAGATAAAGACTGAAATTATAATAAAATAACGATTTTATCTAAGAAGAAATGACATACGATTCACTAATTAGATATATTTGTCTTTCTTTTCGGCGAACGTCCTACTTGGTGATATTTCGGCCTTGCTGCTCAACCTCTGTTTTCAAATTGAATTAGGAACGTTACAAAATCTCTTGTTGAGAATGGTTTTGTCATTCTTGTGACGCAATCGTTTAGTCATTATTAACCAAGATTGCGTTGTTACCAATTTCCTGCATTTAATTTAATAACAGATTTTGTAACGTCCTAATTCAGTTTGAAAACAGCATCGACAAGAAGGGTCAAAATATCACGAATAAAAACAAGTTTGGCTGGGCTTGGGTCAAACTCTCTCGCTTCATTAAAATCTATCAAAGCATCTGGTATTCCCCTGGTCACCCTCTCAGATTCTGCAGAAAAAATCTCAGGTACTCCTATTCTAAACTTATGGAGAACTCCGAAATATTACGTCTGTATCTCTAATAGTTTTGGAATTGAAAATCTTTAAAATGTTGCTCAATTACATGCATTTTGCCGAATGATCTTTTCCGTCCAGACTTGCAGTTCTTTTTATACGCCACGTACAGCTTTAAAACTTTGTCACCAGGGCTACATTTTTCTGTAGAATTTGAAAATGTAATAAGATCAAGTATATTCTCTGTAAATTTCCTTCTTCGAGGCAATGAAAACGACCGGATATCGTAAAAAGACTATGCCCACTTTGAGAATTTCTTATACTTACTTGCATTAAAATGTACAGCAATACCTTGACTCTTATACATCAACCCGCGCACTGTATACTTATAAGCAAAATTGTTATTTCCAAGTGAAAGTATATATATATATATATATATATATATATATATATATATATATATATACATATGTGTGTGTGTGTGTATGTGCGTCTGTGTGAGATACGACCTAAAAAATAATAAAATAAAGCTGTATATTAAAATCATAGCGTAAATAGATGTTTGATCACCACTGCTAGGAAACCAGATTTTATTTCTAAATACCCGAAACTGTTACAAGGTAAACTACTGATGATTTAAGCATGAAAAGAAAATCACATATAGTACCATATCTAATTATGTGTAAACACGAAAATCACTGAAAAAATTACGTAATTACATTAACAAATATTCGGAAATAGTTGACTGATATTACGTAAACTTTTGGAGTTGTTTTTCTGCATATTCAGTGTTAAAAGCGGTATAACTTTCTTTACATCATATATCATGGCATGGCCCCCAATATTATTATTTCGAGGTTTGCTTGGGAAAACCTGCTGAAACAGTAAATATGCTTTTATGCTTGAGCAAGCTTTTACATACCGGGCTATGGAAGAGAAACACAAATATACAAATGGTATGTGCGTTTTAAAACAGGGAAAATATCTGTCAATGATTCAACTTGTGTCCTTGAACCTCTGACTAGACAGAAATGTCGAGAAAATTCGAGAGAGCTTCCTGGAGCTCGTATATTTGAGAGAATGGGTTCTAAATTGCGTCATAAAATAGAAAATCCCACCTAGTTCAATTAGAGCATGAAAGTGACATTAAACATTAAAGTTACTGTTTCAGCAGGGATCTCATGTGCGAAAATTAAATAGAATATACCTGAAAATTAAAAAAAAATCGTTAAAATTGATTTTAATAAACATTTTAATATCGAATGGATGAAAGTACCTCGCATTATCGACATGAAAAATTCAAATCTTGCATTAACCTGATATTCAACCATTAAGATAAGTAATTAATCGATAAATGTTCTGCATCTTTACACAGTCACTCAGCCTCTCGAGCACAAAAATAGAAAATTGGATGTTTGTATGTCAGTACGCATGTGCTAGAAAGAAAGGGTGGGGGATAAGGATATTAACAAGTTTGAAGTCTTGCTAGTTATTTATATCAATTTTCATCAATTCTAAGTGGAGTCTTTGAGCGGAACTCGAGACACAGTCCTTCGCTTTCATTTATCCTTCACCTAAGAACGCAGTCTTGACGAATGAGGGTTTGCATTTAATACTTCGTGCTGTTAGAGAGGATAGATAATCCATCCAAATGAAAAACCGACTGTGGTGAATGATTGATTCCTGCCTTAAAAGATGCCGAAATGAGATATGGCAATTTTACTGTCCTCTTGGAGAGGAAAATGTTGTATGCTTTGTATCGACATTTGTCACTTTTCCCATGAGAGTGAAAGAATGACGTGACGTATCGTCTGCTTCAATACTGTCGCCATTTATCAAATTTGAAGATCAATATGTTATCAATGCTTGATATGAAATATTTGGCTGGAAACTCTTGGTTGCGGTTTATGAAAGGACAAAGATTGCACTTTCGAGACAGGGTTGTGAAATCGACTTGTACAATAAACAGGTCTGGTTAGTCACTTAATAGAAACCTCCACGTGACCAACATCTTTTGGCAGCATGTCTTGTTGAGGTTTATCATTTCGAAAGAAATGGACAAGGTGGTGTTACCAAGGAATAATTTACTTCTTTCGCCTTTTGTTAGGCCATGATCACTTAGCATAAACTTACATTGTAAATTGAACCCCCACTAAAGAACTATGTCTGGGGTGGGATTATTTAAAGAATTTTTTTTTGTAGACATAATAAGGAATGAATATTCAAATTTTCAGCCCCGTAACTCCCTTGATACGGCCTGTTTTCGTGATACTTACCCCGGTAGCCAGCCAGCCATTCCCTCTTAAAAACTGAAGAAACCTATGCTGATGTTGAAAGTTGCAGTTGACAGTTTGTGATTAGCACTACTTCACACATTCTTTGAACTACAAGTCCAGCAAAATTTTGGTTGGGGTTCGTATCGGGGGTATAAAGCTTTTAAAAAAAAATGTGGTTCGAGGCTACCCTATACTTTTATAATTTATTTCTGCCTGACCTCTGAGGATATTTGGGCATTCCAGAATAACGATGACATGAGAATACATTGATGTTTGGCGTTTAGAAGCATAATTTTCATTTCTATGACAATGTCAGTGATATTTTGATACGTAAAAAAATATATTATAATGATAGAGGCTTTCAAAAAGACATGCACTTAATACCTGCATCCGATATATGTACTCATCAAGTCAAGTTTATTATTACCTAAGATCGGCATCGATTACGGGGGAGATCCAATAAACCTATAAACAAGTAATATATGCTGACGCCATTAAATTCATATCTATGCTTGTATGACTCATACTATTCACAAGGAACTAACAGATAATAAACGTTCCTTTGAACAGATTGTGTAATTTTAGTCAAGCATACTCAATATATCTGTGTTTGTATGGGAAATTGAGGTTCACTGGAAGAGTTATCCATCGATTTCTTATTCTTTTTTCGGAATTTTCGACTAATACATGCTAGAAACCGTCAACCAAAACTGTCACCAATGTTGTCAACACCGGTTTCTTTAGTTTTGAAATTAATTTGGCCGGCTGGCTATGTATGTATTTATCACGCGTGCAGACCGCATCAATGGAGCTAGGATGTTAAAAGTCTAAACATTTACTTATATATACGTCTGAATGAAACATTTTTTTTTTGTTTTTTCATAACCCCAATGTCTTTTTAGAGGGGGGTTCACTTTGCAATGTATTGTACTTTGTATGTTCAGGCTAAATTGTTCCCTGAGTTTGTGTCCACTTATTTTTTTTTTGTTTTTTTTTGTTGAAATTCAATCTGTTTTAGTGATTACTGCTCAGCAAAAGGCAAGAGAATTAATCACCAATTATCCAATTTTCTAATTAATTACCCTCAACACAGTCTGACGGTTTCTATTTAGTGAGTAACCAGGCTTTCATTGTTTGTTTATTGTTACAGAAAACATTGTACAAGTAAGATTGACCGATACATGCTTGGTTGTGCATGGAAATTCTGCAGCAAAAGAGAACCAGACAACTATCATAATGCAATTCTGTTCACGCTAGGAGCGTGGCAGGCTGGGGGGACTTGGTTTCAACCCATACTCAGTTGGATCTGCATTTGGTTGTTCACGAAGACCCGTTCTTCAGATGACACGCTTGAGATGGACTCTCTTTAGCTTCTCTCTGAAGGCCTCTGACGTTGGTGGTAGAGAGCAGAGCTTTTCAGTTACATTCTTTCTCTCGGTCCTTGCCATAATTGCTTTCAGTTTTGCATCAGTTTAGAGGTCACATCATCAATTCCATTGCAAGCACGCATGAACTTAATGGCTTGGCTTACAATAGCCTCCATATTTGTATATAGACCACTAAACAAACTGCAGCCACACTTACCATCTTTGATGGCAACCTTTACCTATCCCGTAGTGCATTGGAACACATTCACACACAGCATGAGTTGGTAAAAGTTCCTGGCATAGTTTGTCTACACGACGATAGATGGCGCCCAGGCGAGAATAAGTGTAAATGCAAGAGAGAGGCTGAAACCTCGTAAAGTATTTATTGGATTTTTGGGTGTGACCTCTTTGGACGTATTGGTCTCATGAGTTATGTCGCTCTCGAGCAATTACCATCCACTTTCATTTATTTCTGGTCGCTTGCAGCTTGGCCAATCAGAGGGTTCAGGGGAGGGGGTTGTGAAGCTTGTATTAATGAGCATTTTATAGAGGTTGGTCAACTCCTTATGATTAACGAGATCCCCAGCTGCTTACGGCATCTGGTAGGCACTGACCAGGCTCAGCGTTGGTTGACTTGTGTGGTGACCGTATAAGAATCGATGTGTCCAATGTGATTCGTCCGGAAGATTCTCTACATGACTCCAACTGCTCACGGTGACTGGTATACCAAAGTAATCACTCATCTAGGTACCTACCAGGCTGTACATTGCTCAACTTCGGGGAAAGTACGAGAACTGGTTTGTTAAAAGCGATCTGGCTGTAACTACAACACCCTTGAAGATATTGATTGTCTTCATCAATAAAAATGGAGCTTCCTCATTGTGTAGAGATCCCCCCTGCCAAAAAAATCCATAAATTTTAATTAAGAATTTAATTAATTTTAGCAGATATCGATTTCAATCATTTTTCTCCGAGTAAAATATGAAATGGGTAATTGTTCTTTCTCAGTTTTTTTTTTTGTTTCATTCTTGCATTGGATACAACATCGAGCCTGGCCAGTACCTTGATGAGTAACTATCTGGGTATTGTATTGTTTGTTGATTGTGTTGTGATCAGGATTATAAAAGACCAGACTGGCACTAATTCGTTGTCATGGCGATTGGGGCTTTACCTAATCAGGCATGGTGCTGCTCTGTGTTGTCAAGTCCAAAGGGTTCACGATTCATCTACGGACCAGCACTTTCATGTCCTTGTGACAATAGTTGCGAGGACTAAAAATAATCTTTGTTGATAGCCTACTCACACGTTTGCCTGTGTGGTAACCTTACATCAAACCAACTTTGTGCCACACTCTGTTCTCGTGAGGGATCGGACTAGTAGGCTAAGTCAGTATACTATGTATTGTAATCATTTCTGCGGCGATCCCGTTAATCCTCCTAGGAAGGGATGATCTCTACGCTACGCTTAATAACACAAGCCACATTCCCCTCTACCTCTGGAACCCCCTGACTATCTTATCTGCGAGCGACTAGAATTGATGAATAACCTAAATCTTGGTGTTTTGCTCCAGACAGAGAATAAAATTGGTGAATTGTGTTTTTTTTTCTACATTATCAATCTTCAATGGCTACGGGAATTTCCACATCAGATTTTTGGGCAGCCATTTTTTGTTCCCCAATGTATAAATTTAAAAAAATCTTCTGAAAATAAACATTACCGTTTTGATTTCGTTATTGTCTTTTTCAATCAATTGAGACAACCAGCATTTAGCTTGGGGATTTGGCGTTTAAAAGGGATATGTAGTGTATTTTTTTTTTACATCTTTTTTTTCATTGATAATTTAGAATTCGAATTTCCGTGTTTTTTTTTTCTTTTTAATAAGTGCCAACTGAATAGTCTAGAAGTGAATGAACGGTCTGGTTCCAGAACACGACCCGAAGCGATCGATCTTTCATCTATTAATTAAATATCGAACATCGATGAATTAACTTTTTATTCCTCTTGTCTTTCCCGCGAGAAATCTTTCGAGATGATCGATGACTCAGTCTTACGATAATTGTAGACATGGTCTCCATCGATGAAGAGATAGTTCATGACGTGCATGTGCGTCCTCGAACACATAAAAAAGTTCAGTTAGCATACGTAAATATTTGCAAAATGTTTCGTTCAGTTTCCCCCAAAATTCAAAATCGATGCCTTGCTCTGTTTTTTTAACTTATCATTTCTACGACGCGTCAGAGGGTAAATCGTCACTTTGAATGGAAGTGAACTGAAGACTTGAGCAGATCAAAGCTTTCAGGGTTTTTTTTACGCTTATCCATTGATCAATGTATTCCATAGGCACTGTTGTTCGACTTTCTGTCAGATCATATATCCATTTCTTAATATATATATATATATATATATATATATATATATATATATATATATATATATATATATATACATACATATATATATATATATATATATATTTATATTGTGTCATCAACAGACAGCTGTTTCGTTGTATTACAACTTTTCAGTGCTATAGACAATACATTCTCCCATCCAGTTCCACAAGCCAGGATTGAAACCTTAGATTCAGACTCGGAGACCGATATCCTACCGCTTACTAAGAACGGGTTACCTCACTTAAAGAATGGTTTAAAATTGACTAGACTATATATATATATATATATATATATATATATATATATATATATATATATATATATATATATATATATATATATATATATATATATATATATATATTCTAGAAAGCTTTACGACTTTTACACTAAATATACATAGGAAAAAATTTCTAAAGATGTATGTAATTTCAGTTACTTATTTCCTAATAAGTAGATCCCATTGATTTAAAAAATAGTCACTTATGGAGCTGAGACATGAAACCTAACCAAGAGACATATCCGCAAATTGAGAACCATGCAACGTGCACATAAAAGAATTATGCTAGGCCTCACATGGAGAGATCACAAGACAGCACAGTACATCCAAGAAAAGACAGGAGTCAGGGACATCATAGAATCCATTAAAAATCTCAAATGGTGGTGGGCTGGCCATGTTACAAGAATGGCGGACAACCGACGGACATTGCAAATCGCGACATGGATCCCCCGAGATCAAATGCGCAACCGAGGCCAGCAGATTATTAGATTCAGAGACGAGTTTGATAAATACAGAAAGTACTGGCTCTGCGACGCCTATGATAGAGAAATGTACCGAATCCTGGGGGAGGTCAATGTACAACGACGGACGATAAAAGACTGATGATGATGATGATGATTCAGTTAGCTGAGAAAAAAATGGTCTTAATGCAGAGTTTCCCGGACTCTTCTCTCATAACAGGAATCGAAGCTAAGACCTTCCGTGTGTGAGGCTTTTCTGTTAACACACACAAGCATATATATATATATATATATATATATATATATATATATATATATATATATATATATATATATATATATATGTGTGTGTGTGTGTGTATATATATATATATATATCTATATATATGTATATATATATATATATATATATATATATATATATATATATATATATATATATATATATGATTAGTTTGTGATGGCGATTTATCTGACAATATGAATTAAGATGACATTAAATTGTAATAACTGAATTTAGTTGGATAAACTAATGTGTTTTGTCTTTCCATTTTATCCGAGTAGCAATTTCAAATTGAACAATACGAAAATGTTCGTTTAATTTAAGCTATAACGTCTTGCAATATCATAACGCATGAGGGGAAAAAGCCAAGTATGTTGGATTTGTGAAGAAACTGTGATGATAAAATGAATTCATATATTTGAAAAGTCAAAATTGCAGGGGAGTATGAACAAAGGTTATAGAGGATGTTCAGGGTTGTATTTTGTGCTATTGGATGGTAAGTTACAAAACAGTAACATATATATATATATATATATATATATATATATATATATATATATATATATATATATATATATAGTAGAATGTGGATTCGCTACATAAACTAGCTCATGTTTCTGCCCTCTTCGGGCCTCATTCGCCTGATGTGGCCCGAAGAGGGCAGAAACACGAGCTAGTTTGTGTAGCGAATCTACGTTCTACTATTTATTTCCAGCTCTACTCTAAAACAACTCAACTGTATGTATCGAGTACGCTATGAAATAAATCCATTATTTTTCAGAAGTGGCCTTATATTATTGATATATTATTATATTATGTTATACTGCTAGCTTGATTTGTACCACACATACTCTATGTATATATATATATATATATATATATATATATATATATATATATATATATATATATATATATAATATTGCGTTTTATATCAATGAAAATAACCTGAGATGCTACCCAAAAGCGTGCGAGCTACTACCCTTCGTGAGCAGAATCCTCTGTGGGCCAGTGTGCAAACATCAAGTAAAGGGACTAATTTGAAGGAGATGATGAAAACTGTGTGTAAGTAATTGATTTCATTTTCTGCAGTCACTTCACGAATCCCTTTGGAGCATCTCGTAGATATATTTAAGTCTGGTTTGGGAATGAGATAATTGAGTACTCCCAACCGACGTCAGTGACCGGGGTTCGTGTCTAAATAGAAATTGGGAGGTCAAAATTATGATTTTCATGGTTGGTTTTGCCTCAGTGTCCATCGGGAGATGCTGATATTATCAACAATAGCATTCTTTGGCCACTAGTGCCCCCATCCCCACATGAAAGGTGGGACAGAAAACCACGCCCGGCAGATGTGTCCAACTGATTAAAAAAAAAACTTTTCTAAGAATTATTTAGCTAATCGAGATTTTATATTATCTTCATCTTTAGCCAATCAAAATCATGATAGATGCTTTAGCAACAACGAGTAATACCCTCTGACCAATCACATCTCAGGTCAAATTCTACGATGACAAAACTCGGCTTCACCTTTTTTTATCTTCTTTCTGAATCCCCCTAATTTTTCCTTACCTAGAAAGCTCTCTTCATACTTTTTTTACCAAATTAAAATTAATACTAGTAAAATCTTATTATTCCATGCAGCATAATAATGCTTGTAAAATTCAAGGAGACCTAAAGGAAGGGGGGAGTAGGCCTCTCTCTTGTCACACTATTTGACTTCAGGTTGGACTGAGGCAAACTAAGAATATATCTATAGTAGACATACGTTTATGATACATTGATTCATGGAAAATATTCTCAATCGGGAAAACAACGGGGAATCAATAATTTAATATCTCATGAAAACAAGTTGAAAATACGAATCTGTTTTTTCGTGGTAATATTTGACATATTTTGATCTACATATCAATTATTTATCAAGCTTGTTCTACTAAGATACTCCACTCCTGTTTTCTATGCTTATTATGATAATAGATGACACCCCACCGTTTTTTTTAAAGAGCCTCGTATTTTCCATGAATGCCCTAATCTTACTTCTATCCATAGATAGCCTATATTTTTTGATTATGACCTTATTCCTCCATCGATTTAAAATCGATTTACGCCTGCTAGGGACTGTGCAAGATCCCGTTTATATATTAAGAGTGTGCAAAATTACCATCCCAGCAGACAACCGGTTTCCAACTGTGTATTCAGTTTAGTTTTCAAAAATAGAGCATTGAGTTTTTTGCACACACCTAAAATATAATCTCAAGTGTACTTTTTAAACATTATCTTCACTCCAACCTATCTGTCTCCCTGTGTCTTTGTCTATCTGTCTATGTGTCTTTGCATCTCTCTCTCTCTCTATCTCTCTCTCTCTCTCTCTCTCTCTATATATATATATATATATATATATATATATATATATCATGGTCGTCATGGAACAAGATGGGAAAGACCTTTGTACAGTAGTGGACTTATATATAGGACATTCCATAACAAATCACTCAATATTTCTCAAGTCCCCATCAGCTCCTTCTTGGATTTTGATGAAAAAAAAAGACAACCTTTCCAAAGAGAATTCAACCCTAAAAATTTCAGCTTGATATGAAAAATGGTTCAGAATTCATCACAAATTGAAATTTGCTCTAATTCACTACCGGGCACCGCGAACATGATTTTGGTAAATTTGGCACTTGAGAAACTATGCTATTTAAGAAGATATCTTGCTGAAATTTGGTATCTCTGTATCTTTTCACCCAAACAAGCCATTTCTGTCTTTATTTTATCTCTATTCTCTGTTGTCTGGAAGTCTTCCAAAATGAGAAAATAGCTTTTCAGGGGGTCAGCATAATTTCAAGGTATTACTTATTGTTCTTGAGTAAAAAATAGGTAAGATTATTTTTATTTCTCCTACCCAACTATCATGTTTATCTGATTTTTCCCATATATTCGATAAAATGTTGCTATTTTCACACAGAGTGCAGAGCCTGGCTGTTATGAGACATAGATATCTAGATTTCTTGCACTTCAATCTACTTGTACCACCGATCAAAACTTGTGCACCCAAAAACATGAATGTAGAGGTTCTTGACCTGTTTTCTTCCCGATCAGCCACCCAGGCGTAAAACAGATAGCATTATCTTCCTGATGATTGAAAATGTTTCAGGATTCACTGCTTTCACGTGACATTTCCTTTTTGAATACTAAAATACATCAGGATATCCTCATTAGAAGAGGGGATATAATACCCCTTCGCTTACACAATGAATATAAACAAAAATCTTTCAGTTTTAGTACATAGTACATACCTATTTATTTTTTATTTCAATGCTCTACCAATGAGCAAAAACCTTCATTAGTTTCCAAGTTATCAAGTGCGAAACATGGTCCGCTTGAGTCAAAACTATTTGAGGCATACTGATTTTTTTTTCTGTTACTTAATTTTTTGAGGTTCTGTCATTTAGCAAAAACTTATTCTGTAAAAATACACAGAAAAAATACACAAAAATTACTTGTCCGAGGAAAAACACCATAATTCCAGAACTAATGAAAATTTGTTGCACACGAAATAAATCTCAAAACAATGGGCTATCAATTGGTCAATACGCCATGTTTTTATCGTCATTGGTTTCCGAGTTAGTATAAAATTTGAGCGATCTTGTCTGCGGTTTGGTCACAATTTTGTTATCTGTAACCTACAGTTAACATGTTGACGCCTTCTCGTAACCATTGGCTATCTGGCCTTCTTAATTTTCAGACTGCTCTTTGCTATCGACTCTGGCATTTTAATAACCAGCTTTCGTGATTTAATTCCCTGTTCTAAATATCAGTCAAATTTTTAATGTTGGTTACTTTTTGTTTTCTGTCTTCTTTTTTAATTTCATTTCCTAATTAAAAACGATATTAATTTTGATCTCCTATTTTTCTGTTGTAATGCATTTAATCATCTTTTTAAAAGATTTAATCTTTATTTCGGTAATTAATTTTTTATGATTATTAATGAATTATTTTCTTTATCATCATCAGCCTTTTAGCATCAGTCGTTGGACATACACCTTCCTCAGGATTCGCCAGACCCCCTTATCATTGGCGTTGCAGAACCAATACTTTCTGAACTTGTGCAGTTCGTCTCGCTATCTTATATTCTGCCGGTCACAGATTTTCATGTGATCTTTGGGGATCTGTGTTTGAGTTGTGATGTCCATCGGTTGTCTGCCATTCTTGCAACATGACCATCCCATTGTCACTTGAGTTTTCCAGTGGATTCTATGAGATCTCATATTCCTCCCTTTCCTCTAATTTATTGTGCTATTTTGTGATCTCTCTGTGTGATGCTGAGCATGATTCTTCTACGTGCACGTTGCATTGTTCTCAGTTTGAGGGTCTGTCTCTTGGTTAGGTTCCATGTTTCAGTTCCATAGTTAACTATTGGGAGGATGCATTGGTCGTATACCCTTCTTCTTTGGACTAACTTCTGATATTCTTTTGTTTTTGAAGGTTGAACTTGTTCTATAGAAAGCTTGTCTACCTAGAGCGATTCTTGATTTATTCTTCTTTTGTCGATTTCATTGAGATGCTGTTACTCAACTATTAAAAGTTTTGATTATTAACATATTATTCAAATTTGATCTTCGGTTGCAAGAAAGAAAATACCCTGTCAAGTTAGATCCAGCAAGCTGGAAATAGTAACCACTGGTAGTTAAACCTAACTTAGTAGTTTGGTTAATTTCACAGATATTCATAACAGAGTCAAAGTAGCTATACATCCGTATCAAAACAACTGTGTGCCCCAGGAGCAAGTTTTAAGAAAAAAACAAAACGATTTCCCTCAATTTGGGTCTTAGCAGAATGAGGAAAGGGTCTGAACCAAAGAAGAATAAATAGTAAGAAATATCCGTAAATTTTGAAATATCAAAATTATCAAAATTGTCTGAGAAAATACCAGCACAAAGTTTTGGCATTGTTTGTCCGAAATGACCATAGAGTCTAAAAAAAAAAGAAGCAAAATAACGTTTTTGATAGTGTTTAGTGGTGTACTCATACAAATTTGCAAGCTTGTAGCCCCAAAATATGACCATGAGATCTTGCAGATAAACACACATAGACGAGCAAAGAGAGGAGGATCTTGCCTGATTGGTCGGGTGGGCCATTTGCGGAACTACAACGATTCGATAATGTCAGATTTTTTCGATCCAGGTCTTGGAAAAGCTGGAAAAGTGTTGGAACAGAGATGAGATGAATATAGAAAAATGTAAATTGACATAAAAACCTATTATGAAAAGTAGGTTGGTTTGAAAACAAAAAAAAAAAAGAAGAATTCTTTCGATTCGCATTTGATGGCACATGCCGAGTGCCAGGGAAGTGGATTTTTTCTTAGTTTATTCTATTTTGGCACAGGAAAAAAACAGGTCTGTACATTTCCCGAGAAAATTGAAAAATGAAGCACGTAAATGAAAAAAAAAAAATTAAAAAATACGGCAATCAAATTTTGAAATACGACAAACAAATTAAAATCTACGGTAACCAAATTGAGAAAAAAACCCCAAAGTGGTCCAATTATAAAAGAGCAAAGCAAATTGAAAATGCACGCCACAATTCAATTCGCTTGTCTTTTCAATTTGCTTGACGTATTCTAAAATGAGGTTGCCTTATTAAAAAAAAAAAATGATTGCCGTATTTTTCGATTTGTTTTACTTTTCAATTTTACTGGGGAATGGTAGAGAAATAATTTATGATCTCAAAATGAGAAGAGCCTACGTACCAGCCTTGGGCATTTGGAATGCCACTTCTTTCCCGTGAACTTAAGCACTCACTACTGGTGCTAGGTGAGGGATACCACAAGGAACAGATGGAAAGTCTTGCGAAATTAACTACCTAGGCTTATGCAAAAGTTAAACAAGCACTGTCTCTCTTCTTGGTATCCTAGTTTGATCTAAGCAGTAAATATGATTTGAGTTAAATCGATTTTGAACAGACCAAAGATTTAAATTTTAGATTTGTTTAGCTATTGCAAAGCAATATTTTGCATTTTAATGTCCCTCTTTATATATATATATATATATATATATATATATATATATATATATATATATATTAGAATGTGGATTTGCTACACAAACTAGCTCATGTTTCTGCCCTCTCCGGGCCTTATCAGATGAATGATTATCTTTGTTATGGGATTCTAGTTTTATGGAATTTGGTAAGAATCTTGTGGGTGCGGTAGTGAGTGGTAGGGGTCATTCATTTTCTCAAAGGGTGTGAACTGGATCTAGGGGTTATCTCTGAAAGGATGTCTAGTAGTTATCTGGGGGTAGTTCCTATCTTGACCTTGGTATTTTGGCCTTGGGGTTTTATTGCTCCTGTTGATATCCTATGTAGCTCTTGTGGATAGTATTTTTCTTCATTTTTAATTCATTTGGGCATGTTCGGGGTAGAAAAAGGTGATAGGAAGTTTTAAGGATGATGGACATGGGAGTGAATTTTCTACATTTGATTCATTAGTATGTGTGTTGCTTTTATTTTACATTCATTGATAGGAATTTAGAACGATGCCTGCATTTTAGTATTGTCTCATTTTTTCCTATTTAGTAAATGTTCCTTGGGATTTTTTGTAATATATATATATATATATATATATATATATATATATATATATATATATATATATATATTGGACTTTAGCTGAAACAAAGCTCTGTTTCGGAACTTTTTGATCGCACCTCTTATAAAACTCGCCTGTTTAGTTCGGTTGGAAGGAAATTCGCCAACTGATCACGTGGTAGTTGCAAATCACGACAAGAAAGTTTTCATTTTAGATAAAAAATTTTTTTTTAACATGAAATGATAGACTAACTACAAAGAGTTTACTCCCATAAATTAGCTGAGGGTTGTTGTTTTTGTTTCCAACTCAGACTGGAGTATGGCAATGAAAAAACTGTCGGACGGACGGACTAACGCTATCGCTGTCACCCCCAAGCACTTTTAATACAAGTGGAATATCAAAATATATAAAAAGAAAAGAGAAATCAAAACAAAATATAGCATGATCAGATTCAATCAAAATATTCCTCTTCTTCTTTCATACAATTATTTTATATTGGAGCCAAATATTCAATTTTGATCCGCAGAATCGATAAATCCATTCAAATATCCTCCAACCTTTTCTTGATCCTAGAAAGTTATTGTCTCCAGTGAATTGGTCTCCATGCATGTAAAATAGCAATCCACAAAAGAGAGAGAGAGAGAGAGAGAGAGAGAGAGAGAGAGAGAGAGAGAGGGGGGGTTGAAGAGGAAAGGTGCAATAAAGAATGTAATTCTGCTTGAGCAAGATCGTTTTTTTATAAGGGCGGAAGTTATGATGAAAAATGAATGATAATCTTTTCAATAACTAGACTTGGCATAGTTTCTCCAAGACTCGATGCATGTTTCAATTTTTAGCTGATCTTCATAGTTGTATATACTAGTAAAATACCCGTTGCTTTTCTAACCGCTAATTCATCATCATCATCAGTCTTTTAGCGTCTGTCGTTGGACATAGACTTTCCCCAGGATTTGCCACACTTCCCTATCATGGGCGTCATGGAGCCAGTACTTCCTGAACTTGTCTAGCTCGTCTCTCCATCTAACATTCTGCCGGCCTCGATTGCGCATGTGGTGTCGGGGGATCCATGTTGTGAGTCGTGATGTCTATCGATTGTCTGCCATTCTTGCAACATGGCCAGCCCACCACCATTTGAGATTTTTAATGGATTCTATGATGTCCCTAACTCTTGTCTTTTCCCGGATGTACTGTGCTGTCTTGTGGTCTCTCCATGTGAGGCCCAGCATAATTCTTTCATGTGCACGTTGCATGGTTCTCAATTTACAGGTCTGTCTCATTAAGACTTAGAAATTAAAATCACTGTAGTCTTTACAAAAATCTATCGGAGTTGCCTGGAGTCACCATCCCGGCACTTTACCAGATCTACAGACATTCGAATGTAACTTCAATTCCATCTTTTTTTTTTTCATTTCCTAGCTTTTCTTCATTTCTTGGTGGCTGAGTTCAGCCATTCTCCTTGTGAGATATCTTTATGTTTCACTTCCTACCTTTTTGTGTACTCATACCCTGTTTATCTATCCATCTCCTACCTCTTAAGGTCTTTGTATCGCGATTCCATTCCCAGAATCTCTCTTCTACACCCTTCTTCAACGTAATATTTTTCATTTTCATGGTACGACAGACAGAAGTATGACAGACGGAAGAACACGTGAATTCTTAAAATATAGTTCGTACCGCTACTTTGAAGGAAAATATTATGTATCACACCATTCCTGTACCACCAGTTGATGTATTGGCTCCCCATCCACGTCAAGCCATTATACATAATTTCTCCATCACACAAAGTCAATTCTCCATCCGACTGGATTTTATGATGTAAAAATTGATCATTACGTTTCTTTTGGACACGGAAAATGCAGGCCTCAATATGTATGTTTTTTTTTTATCGTCATTTAATTGAAATGGATACAATAGTTAACCTTTGCTTTCTGCTCAAAATGCTTCGCCCACACTTCGGTGTGCTTTACTCGTGATCCACAGATCCTATGGCCTAGAATCATACTAAAGGTTTTAAAAATGTCTAAACACAAGGACTACGATTGAGGAATATATCATCAAGACTAAGAGGTTACGGCCAAGTTTGATTCACTGGTTCTCGTATGATCACTGGAGTCAAGCAATGTCGAGACAGGTCAGTACCTAGATGTGTGACCATTGGAGAATACCAAGTCCCACAAGCAGAACAAATCTTCGATAGGCCTGGCAAGCCTGATATGAGTTTTACCTAACCCTGCAACACCATTGAATCGTAATATATATATATATATATATATATATATATATATATATATATATATATATATATATATATATATATATATATATATGTAGTACAAATCATATATATATAGCATAATATATTATAAAGCAATGCCTGATATGTAATGGATTTATTTCATAAAGTGCTCCACACAATCAACTTTAAACTTCAAGTGTCAAGTTGGTTTGGAGTAGAGCTGAAAATATAGTAGGAAGTGGATTCGGTATGCAAACACGTTTATGTTTCTGCCCTATTTGGGCCTCTTGAGGTGAATCCCTGGAGAGGCCTAAATAGGGCATAAACATAAACGTGTTTGTGTTGCCAATCTACTTTCTACTATATATATATATATATATATATATAGTGGGCTGATACAAAAACAGCACATCCGTATCAGCCCACTACAGGAAAGTACACCAAATGAACCACAAGCCAACAGTCAAGTGGAAAATTCTTAGACAATCCAATACATGCCAAAATTTAGAAAATTCATGCAATCTCTGCCTTAATGAAAAATTTGAAATTCTAAATTTTACAAGAATCACAAAAAACCCCAAGTAACACCTACTAAATAGAAAGAATGAGACCATAATACAGTGTAGGCACTGCTCTAAATTTCTTTTAATCAACATGAAACAACACCAATAAATCATAAAGTAAAGTGGACAATTCGTCCTCATGTCCATCATCCCAAAAACTTCCCATCGCCATCTTTTACATTCAAACATACTCGAACACATAAATTAAACCTCAAGATTAGTACTATCCACTAGAGCTACAAAAGGCACCAGCAAGGGCAATAAAACCCAATGCTAAGATACCTAAGTCGAAATAGAAATTACTCCCAGACCACTACTAAGCATCCTTACAGAAATGACCCCTATATGGAGTTCAAACCCCTTTGACCAAGTGAATATCCCCACACCACCCACTACCACACTCACAACATTCTCACCAAATTCCCAATAAGTAAACCCCCAAAATCATAGACAATCATTCGCCCGATGAGGCCAAAAGAGGGCTGAAACATGAGCTAGTTTGTGTAGCGAATCCACAACCTACTATATATACATATATATATATATATATATATATATATATATATATATATATATATATATATATATATATATGTAACCACATTGCATTCGTGCAGAACTCACACATTTTATGGTGATCTTTTACCACTATGGTCTATCTGAAGATCCAGGATGTAGTGATTGTGGAAATGGAGATTACGCGTGATTTATTAATGCAAAGCGTGTTTTCCCAGTTTTTTTCTGGTACTTAGTACGATGAATCAGAGCAGATTAATTAATTTTTTTTATTTCGATTTATGTATTTGTTAATTATCAAAGCAATCTTGAACAGGTCATTTTTTTTCTAATTCTCTTTTCTTAAAGAATATTCTAAAACAAATCGATTCAGCAACTGACCGATGGCTATTTATACTGGATGGATGACACCCATCGAAACATTGAAAAAAGGTTCTTTTGGATTGAAAACGAATAAATGAATAAATGAATGAAAAAGCTAAAACAAAATTTTAAGAAAAGGGGGAAAATGAATTGATACTTGTCACGTTTACTTTAATTTAAGTTTTAATTTTAAGAAAATCTAATAGTGTTTGCAGATTCGCAGAAAACTATCACTGTGGCCCAATGGTGAAGTGCTTGCCTCCGGTTCGGTGGGCCGTGGTAAAAACCACCACTGAGTCATGCCTAAAACTTCACAAAATAGAACCCGATGCCCATTCACTGAACACTCAGCGCAAGGACTAGAATTGGGGAACTCCTCTCCGAGGCTTAGGGCTTACTGCCAAATCGCATCGAACATTCTCGAAGTTAAGCAACGTCTAGGCCAGTCAGTACTTAGATGGGTTACCACTGGGGAATACCACGTGCTGTAAGCAGAACGGAACTTCAGCGTGTCTAATAAGCCGGGAGTGGGTCTTATCAACTATTGTTCGTGTGTATCCAACCCTACTGCACCGTCGGTGGGGCATATGTGGAGAATAACAATGCATACGATTCATACAATTAACTGAAAATAAATCTTCCCGATTAGAAAACGGTTATCACGATTGAATTACTCCTCTCAACGTGTCTGTCTGTTAGGAAAGGTATTTGTGTTCATTTGTGTTTGTCTGTCAGTGCAATATCTCTGAAAGCTCGCAATGAATCCCAATTTTATCTTGTGAAAAGATGGGCCATGGGCTTGAAAAGAATGGATTGAATTTTCGGACTGACTGAGGAAATCTTTATCGTAACTCCCTGCATCATAGTATCTCTTATTTCAACGAAATTTCCCGAATGGGTGGGCCATTTGGGGCAGTCTCAGGATTCTTTCTTAACAGAGAGATAAGATTATTTTGCTTCCTCTTTTTTTCCTCAAATATTTATCTATTCACTCGTGGTGGTCTACACTATATCTCCCAAATCTCTCAGAGATTTTAAATGAAATTCAGTCAAAGGTAACTATGGGCCAAGGAAGACCCTATTAACTTTTGGGGCCCATCCAGAATTCTTTTAACTTATCTTCTCAGCATCGTAGCAATAAATGAACTGGTTTTTATTCAATTTCTGGCGACAATGGCGTCGGCAGATGTATCATATCATTCAGTTACTACTAACTAAATAGACGAAGAAACATGTTAACTGTTCCCATTGATTCTATCGATCGCTTACGCAAATTTGTCTTACTTGAGTAAAATGCGAAGAATTAATCATGTAAAATGGGTTTGCCGGCATTTAAAAGTAAGTTCTGGTCACAACAATGAAATTTGTGAAGCTAAAGCCACTTGTCTCGGTGCTTTTCATTCCGACTCTTGTACAGCGAGCTTATTTACATATTGGTACAGGAAATTAGGTTTCCATTGAAATCATTTAATTCTTGCAGTAGTAAGGATTAACTCACTGAACTGAAGATACAATGCTCGCTTCAGGACTGCCAAGAAAAAATTGCTTTCTGTTAAACGACGGTTTTTTTTAAGAGTAGAAGATTTTGCTTAAAATTAGCCCCTAATGAAATATATGTTTACTATATTTATGTTGGTGTTAATCTTCTATTGTTTGACAAATTATATGAAATGTTTTTTTTTTCTTAATTTTCTGTGCTTTAATTTCTTCACTATATTGGAGTATTGATATCAAACATGGGGTTTATTTGAATTCATAATGTTTGCTGACGTTACACGTATGCGATGTCTACAGGTCTGCAAGGGGGAAGGGATTGGGGCGATTCAATGCTAGTTGGCTGAAATCTTTATGTATAGAAGCTCACTTCCTGCATTTCTAGTAACGTTGTATAATAAGAAAAATTTCACTAAATATTCCATTGAATGTTGGATGGGGTGGCCACTCAGGGAGCCAAACCCTCCCAGCTACATTCTTGGACAAATGCAGATTATAAAAATATGCATCCATTCACGTGTTTATCATTTTTTGCCAGTGTTCACTTCAACTTATGTTTATTTAGCGCAAATATATAAATCATTCAATTTTGAATTTTATGTAATTTCCTATTTTACGTACAACATACTTCTTCAAGAAGAATATCAATTACGGATTCTTGAAACCATCATACATTCTAGCCAGTAGGAAGTTTGTTAGGTTTTAGAAAGAAAATTTTTTTTCCGGAGGGGATCCACTCACCGTGTAATTATAATAATGATGAACTAGGGCTTAATTTCGGTAATTTTTACGAAAGTAATTGTATAAGCACGGCTTAAATGAATTATCTTCCCAAGGAAAAATGAGGCAAACTCCCACATGGATTGGGGTTTGACAGAATTGCTTTTATGTTCTTTTGTCTTAATTTTGTCTTAATACGAAATTAAAAAATTACTTCCAACACTCCTCTTTTAAGATCAACTCATGAATTTTCAATAAGAAATAATAGTGAAACATAATTTTAATGACTATAAAAAGTGGCCAACATCTTCCAAAACCAGGCTAATATCTGCTACTTATAGCTTAAAGTTTTAACCGTACATCACTTACACAACGAATGTAGCAAAGTCGTACTAAGATCTTTGTACATTTCCGACCAAGAATGATGTGATCTTTGCTTACACAGATGTCCATCACCACTTCCTCCTCACTAATACTTGGGAGAGGGCAAAACTACAGATACGTCAAAACTATCCCATCAAATCATCATCATCATCATCATCATCATCATCATCATCATCAGTCTATTAGCGTCCGTCGTTGGACAAGGAACTTCCCCAAGATTCACCAGACCTCTCTACCATGGGCATAGCGGAGCCAATACTCCCTGAATTTATCTAGTTCGTCGTGCCATCTTACTTTCTGTCGTCCACAGCCACACACCTGATCCCTGGGGACTTACGTTGTGAGTTGTGATGTCCAGCGGTTGTCTTACATTCTTGCAACATGTCCAGCCCAATGTCCTTTGAGTTTTCAAACAGTCTCTATGATGTCTCACACTCTTGTCTTTTCTCTGATTTACTGCACTGTCTAATGGTCTCTCCATGTGAAGTTGAGCATGATTTTCTCATATGCACGTTGCATATTTCTCAGTTTGAGGGTCAATCTTCTAGTCAAGTTTCATGTTTCAGCTCCGTATGTGACTATCGGTAAGATATATTGGTTGAATATTCTTCATTTCAGGACTAGTGGGATCTTCTTGTTTTTGAATGTCGACCTTGCTCTACCGAAAACTTGCCAACGTAGTGTGATTCTTTGCTTTATTTCTTCTTCTTTTGATGACATCATGGAGACTCGCTGTCCTAGATATATGTAGTGGTCTACTTTCTCTAACTCTGTATTTTCGAGTTCTATCGTTGTGTCTTTCGGGACCAACATGTTTGTTGAAGATAACATTTGTTTTGCTGAAGTTCACGTGGAGGCCAACGTTCTGGCTTGCTTAATTTAGTTCTTCTAAACATTATTTGGAGATCGCAAAAAAAAAAGAATTGTCCCACAAACTACTCTTGTTTGAAAAGTTGGTTCCAACAATTGTTTGACGAAAAAAGATATGTTAGACCGATTCCAGATTTAATTCAGATTGATGCCAAAGTTAGGCAACAAATTGTCCCTCATGTTTTTCTCCTTTTTTATTTTTTCTTCTTTTTTACCAAAAATTTGGAATTATTTCCGTAGTATTTAGTTCTATATGCAGGTGTAATTTATATAGCGGCTGACAAACTCCTATCAAATAGCAGCTATTAAAACAAGACTAGATGCTTCAAAGTCAAGCCCCACTCTGACTGAAGCCTTATGATGGATATGAGGTCAAGAAGAAAAAATTCCAAAAAAAAGTGTGATCAGAAAGAACAAATTTTCTGGGGATGTCGTAAACATTCCAATTTCCCTTCCTATCTTTCTCTTCTTGGTTGCATGTCATCACCACACATGAAGTCATGGTAATACTCTTCCTTTTCCCCTCTCTCAATTTATCGTCTCAGTATTTGTGATGATAAAGTCAACTCTCAAGGAGTTTGACAAAATGAAAATTGTATACGGTATTTCGGCGATTTTGAAATCCCCCCAAGACTTTTCAGTTCAATTTTTCTTCGGAAACAAAGGAATTTTCTTGTTCAGTCAATACAATACGTTTTTTTACCTCCCACATACCTATCCCATCCTCACTATGATTTTCCTCAAACGACTTTGTTTCATTCAGATCCTACTAAATTGAGTCGGTTGCCATAGTTTTCATCACCCTCAGCTTATACCCCTCTGCTTATTAAATTGTTGCAGATTTTCTACAACACCCTGTTCATTCGAACTCCTCCCCTGCTCATTAAATTGTGACAGATTAGGCACCTAAGAAATTCACATGAACATAAATTGAATGATGGTAATGGCACCCTGTTTCAGAAATTCAAACATAATCTTAGATAAGTTTGGTATATTGACACATGTTGAGCACCTGGAGGGGATTGAACTTGTTAAATAATCAAAGATGATTAAAGATCGTGTCTCTCCTGATTGAGACTCTCCGCTTGACTCCCAGGTTCGAAACTCTTTCCGGCATTTGTGACTTCCGGTAGATATTCTCATTTCCGCTTTGTAATTGTCTGACAAAATCTCCTGATGTTTCCAAAATGTATGCAGGCGGGTTTTAAATGTTTTTATTGTCTTTGCTGTAAGGCCTTCCGGCAGAGAGTTACTCGTGTTTGTCAATCGAACTAGGAAGTCGTCTTGTCTTATTGGTATATGCACAAGTTATAGCCAGATTTTAATGTTATGTGTCCGAGAAATTAAACCTTATCAAGTTTAGATTTTTTTCATTGATTAAATTAGACAATTTTATTAACTTTATTGAATCAAAGGAGGTGCATGATCGTTTATTGCACATTAGATGGAAATCAAACTTTTTTCGTACACTTCATACTAATGTCCTTGGAAAAGCATGAATCCATCCTTTCCTACATAGCAGGTAAAACAGTGCTCTTTAGCCTTTGAGGTCAACCAGTCTAGGAGAAGAACAACTCTAAATCCGATACCGTTGAGAAGGCAACGGGAAGCTATTCTACTATCCCTCCAAAGGAAAATTATGGCAATGTACAGTTCAAAGCTGTAGAGAACCATGATCTCTTGGGTCCTGGCACATAGAAAATGAAACAAGCGATTGTAATAAGGGGTGATAGCGGATTTTATCTCAATCAAATCTATGTATCTTCATTCTCTGTTTATAATCTCATCGAACAGGGAGGTATTTGGTAGCATTGTTGAAAGGTTTGGTGTGACTCAGTAGTGAATGGAACTAAGGGTTACCGAACCAGAAGAAAAAACTCTACCACTCTAGGAAATTAGATAGCAGTTGTTACACTAATCAAATGAATATTTAAATTGTGTAAATAAGGAGTCCCCAAGCTATTTCGCACAGCAAACCGACTGACTGGAAGGAGGAGTGTTAATCTGCTCAAAATATAGGTGATAAGTCAACTAGAAGTCATTACTAAGTAGTTGATATGCTCCATTTTGTTTCTAAAAGGGTGTATTTTCACGAATTCAATACTAAGATCCAAAGTAATGATTTTTTAATATTTTATTCTACAAAGAAATATCTCCAAATCATATCATTTTCCTTGAGGTGTGGTATGCTTTGTAGCCTGGTGTTTGGGGACCACTAATGTAATTTTTTTTTTTTGCTCTCTACTGCAAAGACACCTGCCAGTATCACCGAGTATGTATCACATTTGTTCGTACTCTCTTAAATCCATTTACTTTTCTTTCGACGCCATTTTCGGTTAATGCTTTGCAAGGCGGGAAAAACAATGGCTCACGGCTTCCGATACAAGCACTACTTCCTTCTCTCTACAAATTTGGCTGATGCGCTGCATAATTGACGAAGAAGTTCAGAATGATGCCACTGAGTTCATTGCTATTTTGGGCATAACGAATGAGTTAATCAGATTAAGAGTTTTTCTTTTGCATGTTCGAACTAAAATATTTAGCACAGTGTTGCCCAGTGTGGTTTGTTATTTATAACTAAAACTGGCCGCTAAAATGACTAGATTTATATACTTGCAATGATATATATACATGAGTATGTGTGTGTGTATATGTGTGTGCGTGTGTATGTATATGTTACTAAGAAATGGATATATGATCCGACAAAAGGATTATGAATTGTGTTATATCATATTGAAACTCTACTTAGAGTGATCTCCCGTTATTATACGTTGAATGTGTCATTTGACTTGAGAGACGTAAATAGAATAAAGATAATGGAACCTGTGACTGATATGATAGTCGCTTCAACGTGCCGTTGCTATTACCTTTGAGGTAAACAGCCACCGGTAATACAAAGGCCCAAATAACTTTTTCAAATCCAAATTCTTTTTTTTTGTGATTCACTCACGGTCTATATCTGTTCAATTTGTATCTTCCAACGCAGAAGTTTATCTTCGATTCCTGCAGTAGCCTGATTTTCTTTATTCTATTTACTTTGTCTACGCCGAATGACACATTCACTGTGTGATAACTGTGATCATTTCAAATTGACTTTCAATACAAAATGATGCAATTATATATATATATATATATATATATATATATATATATATATATAATATATATATATATATATGTGTGTGTGTGTGTGTGTGTGTGTGCGTATGTGTGTGTGTGCACGTCCGGTAAAATACGACGGACAAGGAAATTCTCTTGTCGTGGTCTTACAAAAATGCAGTGTTACTTTTTTGCGCAGATTGAAACAGTGTCCGCTTCTCAAGTGGCGTCTCATAACTAATAATGGGAAAACGAATTATTTGTGGGAGGAGTTTTTCACTTGTTAAATACATTTAAGACTCCCTACACGCACACACACACACACACACACACACACACACAAACACACACACAGATGTATATAAATATATGTAAATTGCGTTATGTATATACGCATACATATACTCATATACATACACATATACATACACATGCACTCATGTGAAGTCATTTATCAAATAAAATGACTACATGCTAAGACCCTGGAACATTTTTCAATAAAAATTGAACATTTATTTTTAATAAACTCACCAGATGTAATCGGCTATCGTAGACTTTTTTTTATTGGCATTGGAAAAAATCAGCCGAAAAATAGCTAATTTAGCAACCCTGATTCAGGAACGCTACAGAAGCATTTACCGTTCAACGTACGGTGATACTAACATTTTTAATAATACCAATATTCAATAAGTTTAGCTACAGTCCTGCATAAAGCCACGAGTTTGGATCATCCAGTCAGGATCAAAGTTTCTACCGTAGAAATCGTCGGCAAATCTGACTTATTTGCTAAGCTTATCTTAGTTTGACACGAGGTCATAAGTGTGGGTCATCCAGGGCGGGTTTTTCACTGTAGAAATAGTCAGCTAATCTGCTTAGTTAACTCTTTCTCCGCATTGTTGTTCCAAATGATTTGATTGTACTAATGCATATTCTCAAACATAAGAGTGGAAACAATTCTTCAATTTTTTTCTAATGGAGAAAAATGGGGACCTGATTTTTTTTCAGATTATAAATAGATTAATTCTTCGGAAACAAACAAAATAATTTTTACTTATGAAACTTGTGATAATTCCATAAGGTATTTTTTCAACTTAGAACTGCAAATCGCAATGATTTTACTTTTACAAGAGAGACATTTCATTAATACTTCTCCATATTGACTCGTCGGTACAGATATTAAAATGCTCATATCATTAGTTCTTTTTTCAAACTCCAACTTAATGTCTGGCGAACGTCTGCCTCTTGAATCGTTATTTAGGAAATTTATTTGGAAGAGAGAAAAGCGCCATTGCTATACTTGGGGTAATGGCGACTCACTATTCTTTAAACTACTCTCCTTGACACATCACACACGTATCCCAGTGTCCTTCCAAAACAGTCTGAAAAGTTCTCTTTCATGATCGATGTTTACCGCTGCGTTTCATTCTCTTTATTTCGCCTGCGGTTGGGAATCTGATTGAAGTTATGACATTCGCCTCAGACAGAACTTTGAGACAGCATCTGCCAAGACGTGCAAAGCCTACAAGTCATTTTTCGGTATGCCTATCGGAGTCAAGAAAAATTCTGGTCACTCCATTTCACCTCCGATAGAACAGTCTTAAGACTTTGCCAGACGCTTTGAAGTATGATGAGTAAGACTGGGAACGTCATCGGAGACTTGAAAATGGTAGCATTACTAATGTGTCTCCAAGGTGGTTTTCCCGATCTATATTTGCCTTTTGAATAGCATTGACACCTTGGTACACAACCAAAAGTTGGATTGGCCACAACCACTCGAATCCCCCAACAACTTCATGGGTGAGTCACTCCTTGACCCCCTGGAGATGTTGATACCAACACTGCATATAAAACAGTCCTTATCAAAAATATGTTACATCTTTGAATAATTTGATTGTATCTTTCAAATGATCACCATAATTAGAACCCTTCAAGGCTACTGAGGAGGCTGAAATTTGGCATGCAACCTAATTTCAATCCCCAAAGAAGATTCATGAAGACAAATTTAAGTCACCCCACACGATTTCCCTTTCACTTTGTATCTATATAGAATTGCCTTTTTCTGACATGTCTAGAGAGTATTTCATCAAGTTCACTTCTAAAGCCAAATTTAAACATTTTTTTCAGCAGGAGGAAAAGTATTTTTACAAAAGTTGAAATATTTTCAAAAACCAAGTCATGAAAGCTTCAGTCAAAGCGGACTTAGATTTTGAAGCGACTAGTCTTGTTTCTAAACTTAATTTGCGTACAGAAATGTGGGTGTTTAATAAGGTTCCGAATGGAGTCAAAGTAAGATCAACTCATCTTTATATGGTAAACAAAGCAAGGCTTGGAGGAGGGCTACAATCACCGTCACTACACGACCCGTGTTAGTGAAAATGGACATGTCTCACGTAATGGCGTTCATAGGGGAAATAAACCAAGTGAATTAAACAAGAACAGAAAGGGAAGAAGTAAAAGAAAAGAGAAACATGTTTGGACAATCAATCAATAGAAGCGGCCATGTGACCAACGACTTTTGGCAGCATACTATGTTGGGGGTGATCAATTAAAATATAAAAATGGATGATCGATCAATGAATTACTCATCCCGCCTTTTTTCAGGCAGTGGTCAATGAAAAAAGTATTGATTTTTCAAAAAAACAAAAAAAAAAAACAAAAACAAGCGTGAACGCAAAGTAAGAGATTAGTTTAGTATAAACTTACGTTGAAAATTGAGCCCCATGTTAAAAAGAACTATTTGGTGGGCGGATTTTTGAAAAAAATGGAACGAAAGTTTTTTAGCCAGCCAGACTACAAGCCAGAACGACTTGAAAACTGAAGAAACCTATGTGAACGCTTTTGGTGACAGTTTTGGTTGACTGTTTCGAAAAAAAAGAAAAAGAAAATATGGAGCCAATTTTAATACAGATATCTTTCGCTTTTCGAAATTTCGCTTCACGCTATTTTCTTGCTTTTAGGGAAAAATACGAAAAGCGAATATGGAGTTCAGCTGTATGCAGTTATATGGGCAGCACGCACATTTTCGTCTCTGCCCTACACCCTAGTCTCCTGTAATTCCTGCCATCACAACATCCAGTGACTCAGCCTGACATACCATCATCCCCATTTGAGGTCTAGAAAAGTTCAATGATCTTTTCCATATAAATTGATGGTGATTAATATTATGTGATATTTCGGCTTACGAAATGTTTTCATTGGAACACTTTCAGATAGCAGGGTAAACCTGAATGGCTGATAATTGTGTATCTCTCACTCCTGCCTGCAGTTGGTGTTCAAGCAAGGGTTGAAAAAAAAATGCGACTTTGAATGCTGAGTTTACAGGCAGATGAGTTGACAAGCCTTTTGCGCACACAAAGTCATTCCAAACCAATCTTCCATGTTAAAATGCTACTTTTTTTCTAACATGACATTAATCTCTATTCGAATATATATATATATATATATATATATATATATATATATATATATATATATATATATATATATATATATATATATATATATGAATGAAAAGGCAAGCTTGAGAGACAGAAGGACACTCCCCTTGGGCCTTCATACAAATGCCAGTGACCAATTAGATAGCTGCAATTTCAGCCTCCAAACAGCGAGCTAATTTCAGCCTCCTACTAAGACTGGCACTAATTCCCTTCGGAAAGGTATGACTCTGTCTTTTTTTGTATGAAATAATTCAAAAACAATTACAGATTTAAAAAACAAAAGCATAGGCGCCTTCGTAATAAAAAGCGATCCCGAAAGAGGACTACACTGATTCTATTATTAATTTTGACTGTTTTTACATCAGTTGCTTCATTACAACCTTGATAAAAACTAGTTAAGATTGACGAAAAGAATATGAAATCGGCCTTACAGATCTTTTTGAAAAGTTAAAGAGGCGGTAGGATAAGTGCACAAAAACCAAAAGGGAGAGTCTGTTTGCCCGTCTGGCCAGCCTTTTCATATCTATCTCTTTAGTCTCATTTGGCTGACCCCATCTTTCAAAATAAGTGGGTCAAAAATCTCTTATTGTATTGATGAATGAGAGTGTGACCTGATGATCTTTGCACAAATATGATCAGTGCCTAGCCGTTTGTTAAGTATCGATCTGTTCACAAGCCATTGTGAAATTCCAGAAAAATAACCAAGACCACTTCTGCTGACAAGTCTATAGCGTATCGAATGTTACTATATATATATATATATATATATATATATATATATAGAGAGAGAGAGAGAGAGAGAGAGAGAGAGAGAGAGAGAGGGAGGGAGAGAGAGAGAAAGAGAGACACACAGAGAGATTGATAACTGGATACATGTAGATGTATGCATATATGATATATATGTGTGTGTGTGTGTGTGTGTAATATATATATTCAGGTGTATGTATATGAATATATACATTTATAGAGATAGATTGTTAGATATGGAGATATATTTATTTTTATGTATATATAGAAATACATATATACATAAAATTTATTTATATATATATATAGAGAGAGAAAGATATATATATATATATGTATATATATATATGTATATATATATATATATATATATATATATATATATATATATATAGACACACACACATACATATATGATATAAATGTATACATATGAAAACGTGGACATATAGCGATAGATATATATATAGAGAGAGTGATATATATACACACATATATATATGTATATATACATATAGATAGATATAGATAGATAGGTATATATATATATATATATATATATATAGAGAGAGAGAGAGAGAGAGAGAGAGAGATACTTGTTTATACGCGAAAATGAAATGATAATATCAGAAAGCTCGCAACACAAACGATTCCTTTTATTTCGATGTTTCATCCAACTTGGCTTTACAAAAAAATGTGGAGGTTATACAAATAAATGGCGTATAAATTTTCTGCGATTTGCGGTGGTTGGAGATAGCTGAGTAAATGGGTGTGCAAAAATTTGTGTCAAGACGCCACGGATATCGGCACTCTGGTGTATGAGGGGGAGTCTGAAACGAATTCATGTCTTTCAGTCAATTTTTTTTAGATAACAATGACTGTGTGTGCAAGCTAATTAAAATTTGTTTAGTCGATAATTGAAGTCAAAGGAACGTATTCCATTTGAGTAGAGCCAACAGCACCACATGACGTGCTAGATCGGAGGTGTTTGATGTGAATCAATTAACGCTGGATGAAGCGACCTGGGGGTTAGAAAAGTCCATGTGATGGGCAGGGAGCCTAGTGTCGTAATGAGACTCTGATCATGTATGTTGGATGCAGTTGGCTGCATATCTGTGTAGCGATTTGAAAACATGGGCATCGACAAGTTAGAAGAATATGTGCATGTGTATGTGCATGTGCACACGTTGATAGATAAAAAAGATATGTGCTTCTGCAGCTGTGTGGTCGATGATATCCCTTATCAACAACCCACACGCGTACGCACGCGCACACACACACACACACACACACACACATTCAAACAACCAAAAAACGTTTTTCCTAATCATATTAAGGAGTGAATGTTCAATTTTTTAGTCCCACAGCCCCATTGGTGCAGCCTGTAAGCGTGATACATACATACATACATACATACATACATACATAGCCAGCGAGAGCAGCTAAAAAAATTGTAGAAATCCATGGTGACAGTTTTGGTTTTTAATACATGTATGATTACAAGCTAAAATAGATATAGAAAGTTGCCAAATTTATACTTTTTTGTTTTTTTATACCTTCGTTTTTATGAGTTTTTTTTCATAAACCGCTGAATTGCAGTTCCAAGCAAGTTCTGAAACCGAATTGACGAAATCTTGCAAAGAGATCGACAAACTAATTGCAGAAGATTTAAGATATGTAGGATCAGAGAAGTTTCTGCCAGATTTTAGATTCATTCCATACATCCTTTGCTCTGTTGGCTGGCTTGCATATGCAGGTTGTATATTTACAAATAATCTAAAATTCGTGTTTAGTTTCCTTTCGAAAATAACCAGACGATCAGCGTAAGCGCAACATTTTTTATCAGCCCTACGTTTTTCGTTGCTTTTTATCCATTGTCAAAATAGTAACCTTTCAATGTTTATAGCTTTTACTGTGAAATACGTCTCAACTATACATTTGTTTCTCTGTGTGCATGTGTCTGTGTGTGTGCATGTGTATGTGTGAATGTCTATGTCCGCTGAGAATTCAGCCGACATTCGTAAGCATTCACATCAATGAGCCATAGGTGACGCTCTGTTTTTTTTTTATTATCATTTATTATTATACTGCTCACCGGTAGCAATCAAAATTTCGATTACTAAGCCGTGAAAAAAAAAGTAGTTTTTTTCCTATCAGGATCTGTGGAGTTATAGTCGGATTGTGCTTTGGAGGCACTGAGAATCCGTTCTTTGAGGAAAACGTAAATACATAAAATTCCAAATGAGTGAATAAAGATGACAATATGGCCGCTCGATATTCCATTGTCGTCTGCCAACAACAAATGGCTCATCGTTCGATTGTACAAAACAAACAGAAAAAAGCTGTGCGATGTGTTTGCAGACGAATGAGTTTGAATAAAATACGAGGCGATCACGATTTTATCAGGAAATACATTCGTATGTATCCATCTAACAAAGAATTTTTTTTGAGATTGTTTTAAACAAAAAAGCAATGGAAACCTTAGGATTGTTAAAGAAGGTTTTATCAAACCCGAGTGCGCTAACCCCGAGGGGTCCACAAGAAAAAACTGTGGTGTACAGAGTCTGTAAAAACATTGGAATTTTGATGTAATTACAACCAATTAAACGCAATTCGTGTAAGTTGTAAACATGGTAGTGAACAAGGATTTTTGAAAACGTGGATTGCGAAGAGCAAATTTCTTGCAAGACTATCAATTAAAACGATACGCAATTGTCTCTCTCTAAAACCATATCTGGAACTGAGTCACTTGTTCGAAAGAGACACGCTCGTTGATCTCATAAGAATGTAACATCAAATTAAACTAGGGTATGTCTGTTCAAAAACTGCATCCAGAGCCAGGGCAAGACGGACAGGACAGGTTAAAAAAAAAAAGATTGGCTCCCCAACCCCCTCGAGAAGTGCAGCGAATCCTGGGGAACGTCTATGTTCAACAGTGGGCGATAAAAGACTGAAGATGATGATAAAATTGCTATTGAAAATATACTTGTGAAAGAAAACGAATCAACTTGAATTCTAAAGATGGTAAGAAGCATGCTTTCAGTTTAAACCATGCTAACATACTTTAATTTACCGCATATTTCTAACAACAGCATTTTTGCTACAATTTTGGCGAAATGCTTCTCAAAGACGCCGACAGAATTCCAGCGAAATGCATCAAGCCTATTCTGATTTTGAAAAGAATGTAACGCACTCGTTTTCAAATCTTTTACTTCCACATTGTTAAATTTCTATCACCATTACGGATTGCCTTACATCCGGACAAACTTATTCATACCGAAATCGGTTGAAAAATCTGACTTTAGGCATAAATGGGTTAACTTGCTAATGTTCAAAAAGTTTAGTTTGAAACGCATATAAGTAACATCCAAATTATTAGATCTATTATTGTATTACCATTACATGTTGGAATTTTGAATATTTCAATCTCGATTCACTTCTATGAAAACGAGCCTTCATTTAAAGTATTGTCTTCTATCGGTATTAATAACTCACTTTTAAAACTACCGCTATACGAATATTATTGAGAACAAATTGATTCGTAAACCCGTGGGCAGTCCTTTAATTGGATTGGATGCTGTCAAGGTTGACTATGGATGTACGAGTTTTCTGACGCTACTTTCCAGTTTGGTGGAGTAGTTAAGGGAGAATGGTTTCCTTAAGTGCTCACTCAACCTCTTTTTTTCACCGTTAGCGATTTTGGAATGGCGGTATCTGTCAAGATATCTGAGCACAGATTGAATGAAGTTCACGTCTTTCCCGAGAGCATTAGTTTAGGGGGAATATAAACAACCTCAACCAGAATTTGAATACGGTTCACCGATTTCAATTTTCTGATGATAATTGTCATACCCAAGGGGTAGAATTGGCGATGTTAATGTTAAAAGTGGTATTGTATTTCCTGTAATGTAGTTTCATTGTATGAGTAGAATTAAAGTAGCAAATAGGGGTGGACCGTGGCGAGCGAGCTAGCACCTCCCGCCCGACCGCCGTCCAACACTACCCACCACTGCATCAAACTCAGACTGAGACTAGGTTGCTCTCACGTCTTGCAACACAAGAGGCACTGATTTTGTCTCCATTTCTCGAACGATCAATGGAGAACCAATCATTGATTCTATAGCAATTGTGGGTTTTCACGGGGCCAGAGTGCTAGCCCGACGCATAATATGGACAGTCTAACAGGGTTCCGCTCAGATGGTGTAATGGTTAGCACGTCTGTCTGAGGTGCAGGGGGTTCTGGGTTCGATTCCCGATATAAATTTGGAAAACTTTTTATTGGGGCAGATTTCTCTGTTAACTCAGCAGCAAATCGAGTACACCCAAAGTTGTATGATTGGTGTTGGGAAAAATTGGGAATTGTCCTTACGACCCTCTATTCAAAAGGATAGTAGCTAACAAAAGAGGAGCTTTCGGGTTGCCTCTGACATCCAGCGCAATACAAGTCTTGGTGTGACATGCACCATACATAAGTTATGCGAATGCAACATGGGTAACAGGCTTCAACTTCCTGTTATTACACATAGTTGGGGCGGAATTGGATTCATGCCTTTCCCAAGAGCATCATTACAAAGTGAACGCGAACTGGCCGAGCCGGAGTTCGAACGATTAGCTAAATCGATAACGTGTGTAGATCACCTGCAACTTAGCTGCGTTTATTAAAAAAGGAAATGTATGGAGGATAAAATCACAAAATATAATAATACATTCTAAATTCCCCACATGAGATTTCAGGAAAGATGCTCATATTTCTTAAATCACATGAATTTTTAAATAGCAACAGAATTTAGTGTGAGTATCATCAGTTTCCTCTTATAACCTGGCCAAGGGTGTGTCCAGGTGCAAACAGCAATTATCTGTAAAAGCCACATAAGGTCAGTCGAAGTTCCGTTCTGCTGATATTCCCAAATGGTCTCTTGTATAGAAACTGATCAGGTTCGGTGTTATCTAATTTAGGTGATCTTACGAGAAACAATTTATCGATCAAGGTTCTTCAATCATAGTTCTATTGTTGAGTGCCTCACCGAGAGGCAATGAGCGGTAGATTTAACCACGGGGTCACAGTGGTTGCTGCTCAAGATACTTATCTTGTTCTAAACCGCCAGAGTTTAATAAAAAGAAATAGTATTCAATTAGGTACATTTTTCATGAGGATGTGATCGTTTCCTATAAGTGATTTTGCTAACAAATAATGATAACATTTTGATTTGAAGTTTCTCGTTCGTACCAAATTGATCCAAAAAGAAGGGTGTATAACCAATGCATTCTCCCAATAGTCACTCATGGAGCTGAATCATGGAACCTAACCAAGAGACGGATCCACAAATTGAGAGCTATGCAACGTGCAAATGAGAAAATCATGCTGGGCCTCACATGGAGAGACCACAAGACAGCTCAGTACATCCAAGAAAAGACAAGAGTTAGGGACATCATAGAATCCATTAAAAATCTCAAGCGGGCAGGACATGTTTCACGAATTGTGGACAATCGATGGACATCACAACTCACGACATGGATCCCCCGAGATCACATGCGGAACCTAGGCCAGCAGAATATTAGATGGAGGGACGAGCTAGACAAGTTCAGAAAATACTGGCTCCGCGACACCCACGATAGAGAAGTGTAGCGAATCCTTGGTAATGTCTATGTCCAACAACGGTCGTTGAAAGACTGATGATGATGATACTACAACCAAAATATTTCGTACGTTTTACGTATTTCAACCAAAAATCCTTATTCATTAGAAACCATCAACCATAACTGTCACCAAAACTATCAAGATAGGTTTCTTCAATTTTCAAGTTGATCAGGCTGGCTGGATATGTATGTACATATATATCAGGCGTAAAGGCTGCGCTGATGGATCTAGAGGGCTGAAAATTCAACATTTACTACATATTTAAAAAAAAACAAACTCTTCTTTCGAAATTCCACCCACCCAAATGAGTTATTGGTCGGAAGGGAAGGGGACAGTTTACTATGTAATTTAATGCTAAATTGGTCACCAGATTGTGCCCGTTTTTTCTCCTGTTACAAAAGGAGACGGAAGTAACTTATTCATGGACCACCACTCATTCCAATTTTCCAATCGATAACCCCTAACATGTTGCCAAAAACGATTTCACGTTTAATATTTGCCAGGCTTTGCCATAACCAAAGAAAACGTGCATCTAGCAGTCCCTATATTCTCTTCCAACCGATACGTAATAAGCATTAATAATACATTGATAAAAGATCTTCTTTTAGATAATTTTAGATAAAAGATCTATATTTTAGAAAGTTTTATATGACTTTGTAGATAATTGATTCTGATACACGCACAGGCCACGGTGATTCATTTATGCAAGATATGGATAATTTCAACATCTCCATGGAGTGCATGTCCGAGCATGTCCAGTACGCGACAACATTTTTCCGAATTAAGACGGCTTGGGGATATGAGAATAAAAAACTTGAAATACATATGTATAGTCTCTTATGAGTGTAAATTGTCTTTTCAAATTTTTGGAAATAGGGTGCTAGTTTTTACTGCATGCATCCAACAATAATTGAAGAAAGCTGTGTGGCCACTTTACGAAGTTGATGTCCGCCATATACATTTCGTACACCGAGCAATGTCGAGTTTCAAGCTGTAAAGATCAGCGGTTCTCGATAAATCTAATGAAAAAAAAATATTGATTGAAGATCTTTTATCTAAAATCATAGATCTAAATTTAGATACAATATATCTAAATTAGCAGTTCATCTAAATTGAAATAATTAAAATATCTAAATTGGCAAGTAACTGATATATTTCGAAATCATAATTTTCTACGATGGACAGTATGTTACATGACTTTTTTTATGGCAGGTTCCTCCATTAACCATGAAGTCTGCTCCCTTCCAAAGATACACTTCAAGAACGGTTACTGCCCGAGTAATTACAATTGAAATATATATATATATATATATATATATATATATATATATATATATATATATATATATATATATATATATATATATAATGAAAGGGAAAATGGTCAACTTTAGCATTATGGTTACATTATGAGTAGAACCTCCTCTGCTAAATCCTTTAAACATTTTTTCCTAAAATCATCCGACTTTTCAATCCCTCCCTACGAGTATGCCAACCAAATTTATTTCGGTTACGTCCACTTTTATGTGGTTTATTTAGCATAACAGACAGACACACAGTGTGACACCTCTCATTAGTGCATAGAATTTTATGTGTGTTTGGTACGTTCTTGATAGATTTGGTATGTTTTAGTCCATGGTATTTGTACATTTGATAAATTTATTTTGGCACCCCTGCTTGAAAGTATGGTCAAAACTCAATGCCATTAGTGGAATTACTTCCAAAGGATCTGTCAATGATTCCATCAGGATAGAAGAATCTTCATATGTGCTATTCACTAAGTTTTTAAAAGGGTGGAATGTACGTGTCACATCCAGTATTTCTCAGCGAATGGGAAATGAAAACACTCTATTCCTCCATTTCAGACAACTATGGAGTCTGGTATCGATCCATAGCCAATGCCAAGCTCCATGGCGAATCACTGTTATTAAGCTGAGGCTTTTAGAATACGAACTTTGGAAGAATCTACGACACCCGACAAAGTCTCCCCATCTGATCTCCCATATTTCCAGTCTTTTGAGCTTTTTATCTACGATAGAAAATTCAATTGAGGGACATTCTTTCTGCTTTTAGAGGTTTAGCCTTGTAAACGAAGAAAGCTTCAGCTGGTAGGTTCAGTCATACATATAAAACTCATTTGTACAGGCGTCATTTGAAATATCCAGTCAAGATGAGCAAAACGAAATTACTTATTGACCACCAGTTTTCTGGAATCTTTGGTTTCAGAACCATGTCAGATTATCAATTTTACCTGACCAACAGACGTTACGATATGATAATTCCATAATACACATCTGACTCACAAATTATGAACATCTCAGATGTTCAAAACATTAGGACCGTTAGAACCTTGATTAAACCAATATCAAACATGTGTTGAATCATTAAATGCAATGTATTAATAAAAAAATATGTCTTCTAACCATATAATGAGCTTGTTTGCAATTTTTTTCTGTTTATTTGCTCGTTTGTTAATTGAATGATCTCATTGGTTGATTTACCTCCCTGTGATGACTTGGCAATAAAAATTACGTCAAAATAACTCTTGAGACTCCATGTCTGCTCACACATTAAAACAACTTGAGTTGAGTTGAGACTTCAAGAAAACTCGTGATCAGGATAACCAAATTGTTAAAAATGAATTACTTATGCAGTAAATCAGTTATACAGTTTAGTACTTACAATTTTCTAGTACTTCTGCTTTTAGTGTAACAATTTGTATGATTTATCATAGCTATCATGGAACTTTACCCAGAGACAGACCTGCAAACTGAGAAGTATGCAACGTGCGCATGAGAGAATCATGCTCAATCTTACATGGAGAGATCACAAGACAGCACAGTATATAAGGAAGAAAATGGGTGTCCGTGACATCATATAAACTATTTAAAAAACTCAAATGGCAATGGGCAGGCAATGTTGCAGGAATGAAAGACAACCAATGGACATCACGTCTCACAGCATGGATCCCCAGAGATCACATGCGGAACCAAGGCCGACAGAACACAAGATGGAGAGATTAACTGGACAAATTCAGGAAATACTGGCTCCGCAACGCCCATGATAGAGAATTGTGGCGAATCCTGGGAAAGGTCTATGTCCAACGACAGACGTTGAAAGACTGATGATGATGATGATGACCTTGATCATAATATCAGGGCAATATTGTTTTTCTTGCTTTGGCCATTGCGAGGATTGCAAGAAAGTGCTGACTGGTTATTTCGTCCGGATTAAAAGACGTAATATTCTATTGCCAGAAGATCGTCATTGTACCTGTACTATATTTTAAAACAATAAATGAAAATATTCTCCATTTAATCATGGGATGAACTGAAATCCAAATGTGTTGTTGCTGCAAACTAATCCCCATCAATAGTTTTGCAGCCATAACGTGAGTGTCATTAAATAGTGCTGTTAGAACGAGAGTCTATCCAGATGGGCAGAGCGAAGCGAGTCAGTTTAAGTATTGCTCAAGGCCTATACTCATCTATATTAAAATCATGTCCATTGCAAGTCAATGAAAAACTAAACCAATTAAATGAAAAAATATCAATTCAAATATAACAAAACACTACGAATGCCATGGGCCTTATAAAAACATTATCTCCTCTTCTTTTTAAAAAGGAAATAAAATCAATCAAAATAATAAATATTGAATTTATTTGATTAATGACCTTTCTTGAGAATTTGTCTTTGTGACAATTTAGCCGATTTTTCACACAAATTTTACTATTTCACCAAATAGATATATAAATATAAAAACCACAAATATGGAGATAGGTCCTCAAGGATCAGTAAAAATTTTAATCGATACGGCAGATTTTCTGAAAAAATGAACTATTTCAAACATGGTAGTTTCTTTGACATTAATCCTATTTTGGGGAGAGTTTTAAAGCTCGATTTCACACGATTCGTATTGTGTCGAAATGACTCTTTACCATTTTCGAAATCGTCCACAAAAGGGCAACAATATTTTAATGTTCGTAAAAAGCAACAAACGATACAAGCTTTTTCTGCAGAAAGTGCTAAAAACAGTGCCAAAATAAAAGGAATTAAGATAATTAATGAAAGAAAAATAGAATTTGGATTAAGCACTATCATCTGCTGAAACCCATGGATGACACAATAATTAATGCTCCTCTATTTAGGGTTGAGCAATCTTTAAGTGAGGTGACTCATCCATTGTAAGCTTATGCAATGCTCTTCCATAGGAATAGAACACTCTTGTGGATGAGGAATTTCTGCTTAAATACGTATATGGCTTAAATTCAGCCTTACTTCCATAGTTCAGAGCTAGGACATCGGCCTCCAGGTCTGAAGTGAAGGTCTCAATTCTGCCTCGCGGTACTGGATGGGATAATGGATAGTCTATAGCCACATTGATGTAATACATCGAAACAGCTGTATGTGGATAACACAATACATATATATATATATATATATATATATATATATATATATATATATATATATATAAAATTATTTAATTAGAAATGATATCAATGTATTAAGTAGATGTGCAGTTGTACTGGTGTATGTAAATGGCCGAGTGATATTCTTATGTTCTCTGTAGTTATGTGGACACAAAACTGTGCCTTTCTTCAGAAAATGATGGTTATTCATATTGAAGTTTTTGACAGTAATTTAGGTGATTGTTTCGTGTCGTTTTTTGTTGATAAGATCCGATCAAGGGGATAAAACAGAAAATCTTATTAAAAAAATGTCTTCCTTTTATTAGAAACTTGACCATATTTTCCATTTTTTTTATAATGGAAGATATTTTACTTATTATGGCCAAAATGAACAGGATTCTGTCGGTTTTCTGTACTTTGAATACCTATTCATAAGTGATGTGAAGATTGAAACAAACTATTCGAGATTTACTTTCAAACAAATATTAGTAATTTTTGGTATGAGCAGGTCATTTACTAACTCACGTGAAAGGACGAATCCAACATTTCTGGCTTCAATGCTCTCAGCAGGGCCATTTTAAATTTAATTTCTGGTCAGATGTCAGTTCAACTGCACGTCTTCGAAATTATGTATGGAAATTTTAGGCACGTTTGATCCGGCAAAATTCGGTCGAGTCACATCTAGCGAGCGGAGGTTGATTTTCTTAGCGGATATCTGCTGTACATATTTATTTTCGATTAATCTAACAATTGATGATAAGCTGACGTTTGCTGTGCCGGAACTTGTTCAGTGGAAAAGCAAATTATACAGACCTGGAATACAGAGGCGTGAAACAAATATCTGCTAGATCAATTTGGTCTAATTTAAACTAGAAATCAGTGGGCAAGGTTTGTTATTCGGCAGCACCCATCTCCTCTCTAAGTATCGCTTGACAGGTAATAAAGAGTTGCATAGTATCACTTGCAAAGATGAATCATTTACCGGACTGAATTCTCTCCTCAGCCAGTTATTGTTTTATATCAAAACATGCAGATGTGGGGTCTAAGGGAGCGATTTGAAAACGGCCAAAGCCTCTAAAAGAGTGGAGGCGTTCTTCTTCTTCTTCTTCTTCTTCTTCTTCTTCTTCTTCTTCTTCTTCTTCTTCTTCTTCTTCTTCTTCTTCTTCTTCTTCTTCTTCTTCTTCTTCTCCTCCTCCACCACCTCCACCACCACCACCACCACCACCACCACCACCACCACCACCATCATCATCATCATCATCATCATTATCATCATCATCAGTCTTTCACCGTCCGTTGTTCGACAAAGACCTTCCCCCAAATTCGCTGGACCTCTCTATCATGAGTGTTGCAGGGCCAATACTTCCTGAACTTGCCTAGTTCATCTCGTCATCTTATATTTTGCCGGCTAGGGATCCCAGTTGTGAGTCGTGATATCCAGTGGCTGTTCTTGCAGCATGATCAGCCCATTGCCATTTGAGCTTTCTGATGGAATATATGATGCATGGTTCTCAGTTTACATACTGCATTTCTACTGATAAATATCGCAAAATGTGATGGCCTTTGTCGTCCGTCGTTGTTGTTACCTACGAAAATATAGTCAAAATCCAATAGTAGGAGATTGACAACAATAGTATCACTGAGACATAAAAGCATTGATGGAAATAAGTTTCGGGAATTAAGTGTACGATAAGGCTGTATGAAGAATTTATGCTCAGAGTTAATCAGGGATAAGCGAAGGGAAATAGTGCAACCGTCAGTTCCGGGGTATTGTAAATCCAGTGGGTAGTTTTATGAAGTACGGCTAATTTCGGAGCTGTTTTGAGATTTAAAAAATCTGGAAATTGAGAAGTAGGTATACACTATGTCTCAATGCCCCCCCCTCCGCATTTCCACACCTGAATGAGAGAGATGGTGTCACTGAACAAATGAATTCCTTACATTTTGAAGCAGCAGTAACATCTCAGAGACACAATGTAAACATAGACACGAGAAGCTTTTCTTGACAGACCAGCAGCCTGACATTCATATCCAGGATATATTGACCGGTATCAACCACACACACACACACACACACACACACACACACACACACACACACATATATTATATATATATATATATATATATATATATATACATACATATATACATATACATATATACATATATGCATACATATATACATTTACATACATACATATACACACATACATACATACTTGCATATATATATATATATATATATATATATATATATATACATATATATATATATATATATATATATATATATATATATATATATATATATATATATATATATATATATATATATATATATATATTCCTTACCTGCAGTTACATGAAAAAAGTAGAGAACAGACTTGGGCTTTGAATTAGGCTCATCAAAATCTGACTAATCCTGCTGTAATAATTCTTCGATAAATTGATTTGAATATATTCAGTGCTGAATAGCAGAGCATAGAAGCATCCGTAAAAAAAACGGTGGAATATTATATGTACTAGAATATATCCATAAAAATTGACGGTATTATTTATGCATGGATTGGTTGTAAAAAGCCAAAAGACAATTTAGTTTTTTTATAAAAAAAAGTTTAATAATAGTTTATGTAAAAAGTATTCATTCAATATATTTCTAGCCAAAACAATAAATATAATCATTTTTCTATCAAATGATATCAATCGCAATTTTTCCCTACCAAACTGTTCTTATAATAATTGTTGTCTTAAAATCAAACAAAATTTCTCAAGAAATAAAAAAGGAGGAATAAGATTGTAGATTCTTTTTTTAGAAAAATCAAATGAAATTCATTAAAAAAAAAAGTGGTTGATAGAAAAAGTGGAAGCTAAACGTCTGCAGCCGTATAGTCCAACATTAATTTAGTTTACATTGGAATTTCAGTCATTTATTTGACCTTTACTTCTATGTAAATGACTTATACCTTTATTAAATAAACCTTAGATTCTTTTCGTATTTTACTATCATTCATTAGGCCTTTCAATTCATTAGAAAAAGTAACTTAGTATTGTGTTCGAATTCTTCTCAACAGAAGAGTAATATTTTATTTCTCTTATTCGCTTACACTGTGTTCTTTTGGCGCGTGGAAATTTTCACGTAATAATCGTTGTTATGACAATAGACAATCTCATTTTCCCCCTCATCCTTGCTATCTCTTGAACATGAATGCATCAAATTATGGCAAATCCACTATGTGCATTAGGTTATATCAGGAACGTGAGCAGATGAACAAACCGATTTGCATATTTGCCTGTTATATATATGTGTATGTGTGTGTGTGTGTGTGTGTGTGTGTGTGTGTGTCATGAATAGCTGTGTAAATAATTTGTTTCGATATAAGCAAAAGGACAGCAGTTACCTAAATAGACAGGACGACAGAATATTACGCCAAAGGAATAAACTAATCGAATCACATCATTGGATCATCTTCGCCTTCCTGCCTTGGAGAAACAGACAGCGTGTCATGCATAAAATGTGGAGAATATACTTGGTTACATTGGTCAATTAGAGTAACCGATTGAGCCTAAAACAGCTTTTTGCTTGGCGATAAAAGAGTTAACTCTCTTTCAGGAATATCGCCTTTATTTTCGAGAGACACCTCGGAATAGAAGTACTCGTATACAACCAGCCAAAAATGACAAGTCCCACCATTCAATATTAAATGAAAATCAAATAAGAATTAAATAATTCCTTCCTCTTCGCTTCCTTTCTTCGCTTTCTTTCTTTCTGTCTTTCTTTCTGTCTTTCTTTCTTTCGTTCGTTCCATGAAACCTGACAATAGCATCTGTGATATGTAGCATTAATTGTAGCCTGTTTTAATCTCTATGACGACAGAACGTCCATTATTTCTCTCTGATGTCTTTATCTTGCATATTTCCTTCTCTTTCCCTTTCTTTCTAGGACATGGCAACGGAAGGATTCATTATTGCTCTGAGATAATGACATAAGCGTGATGCAAACCTTAAATATCAAGATATATGCTTCGGAATAAATGTATTCTATTATAAGTCAATGTTCCCTTGCCTTTAGGACAAATAGCAATCTTCTGGAATCGGCAGCTATGGAAGCCCAGCCAAACCAAAGAAGTTTATTCTGATTGCTGACGGGTGCTGTAAGAAGTAAACATATTTTGCCCTTAAATCAATGATTCTCAACGGGGGTAATAGCACCCATCAGAGTCACTATGACTTCTTAAGAGACGGTACGTGTTCAGGGGCATGATGGGGGGGCGAAATTGGAGGCGCTGTAATTTTTAAAAGGGCTCCAAGACTATTCAATCTTTTTATCACTAGTGAAACTAATCTTTGAACCTTGATGGAGGGGGGCATAAAACTAAAAAAAAAAAAAAATTCAAAAATTGATTCTGATATCGATAAATCATCAAAACCTTACGTAGCTCGGGGTATCTGGTAATTTTATTCCGGATTATCAATTATTCATATTCTAATTGTCTAAAAATTAAAACACCAACATTCTTTTTTTTTTTTTTTTTTACATTTCCTAACTGTAAAACTATAACATTATGAACACTTATAACTTAATTGTACGATTGTCTGAACATATACTGCCGGGTAATTTTTTGAGCATATTTACCGGTGTAATTTCGATCTTAGCCTGCGCAAAAGCTGTATTTTGCCATGTGTAACCCGCAGTTTTTTGGGCCAAAAATTTTTCTCTAAAAAATCCAGATGCATATAATCCACGGGAACAATTATTACATATATTTGTATAGATATCCACAGGATAATACATTTTTCATTCGGAATTGAAGCTCAATCGGAAATGGGTTATCTGAAAAAAGACAATGGGGAAGTAAGAGTTAAGAACATCTACCCTAAATGAACAACATTGAATCAAAAGACAACATCCATTCACTGTGCTAAATCCATTCACTGCAATAGCCATCGAAGCCACTGAATTTCTGAATAACATTTTCGACCAGTTAATTTGAAGAAAGAAGCACCTAAATCTCAATATCATTAAAGCTTATGATTTACACTAAGGATCCCTAAACGTTGACTGATTCACTATTGACAGTATTATTGCACTGAAATATTGGCGATGTCAACTATGAATCATTTATAAGTAGCTAATTCACTCAATTTCGTTTCTATCAGATATATCAATATTAAGATCCAAGGAAATGAATTTATTTTATTTTACAAAAAAAAAAAAAAAAAAAATCACCAAATCATATCGATTCCTCATGACCAGATAGCACATTGCTTGGGGCTCGATATCGGTCTACTGCCCGGTGGTTACGGACCACTGACCTGACCCACCAACAATAGGCCAAGAATGATTAATTACGTCACCTCACGAATATTCAAAATGACCGTCATGTGTTCGACTAAAATGGTCCTTATTGATCAAGGCTGACTTGAAGAGAAATCGTTGGCTTTGAATTCATGAACGGAGATCTAAGACGGCGTTCCACTCTTAATGTGAGCTCGCTGATTAGGCTAATACAGGAGAGACATGTTTTGCAATATCGGCTGCAGGAAAATGTTTCAAAAGACGAGAGGATCAATTTCTTCTGAAACTCAGGTTTTGAGACTCTATCTCTTCTCTGCAACACTGATTCAGCAGTCATTCTTGAAAAGTGAAGTAGTTTGGACGAATGTCTAAAGTTTGTATTGTCGTCTGGTGGTAGTTGATCTCATGGGAGCCGAAGGACTTCTTAAAGGAGTTCTTGAAAATGTTGTGTGGTGCACCCCTATCTCATTGACTGTAAAGTTATACTGAAAAAGCGAATCGCCAATATTCTTAAACCTTAAAGAATAAAAGATCAATGCATAGTATCAGTTATGACGTGCTGATGTGCAATCCCCCCCCCCCAAATAAAACTCAGAATAGCACAGAGGGCAATCGGAAGAGTAATGTTAGGAATAACTCTAAGCGATTTAAAAAAATCAACATGGAATCGAGAGATGTCCAGGTTGGAGGACATTCGGACAAGGATAAGTCACATGACGAGAAAAAGGAACAACAGATAGGGCAAAAAGCTAACCTAATGGTGTCCACGAGACAGTAAACGCAGTAGGGAAAGACCATGCACATGATGGAGAAATGAGATAGAAAAGTTGGCTGGTGAGGCAGAGATAAGCGCAATCACACTCGTAATTGAATGAAATGGGAAAGGTCTTTGTCCAGAAGCGGCCTCATAAGGGCTGCAGCTGCTGATTATATATATATATATATATATATATATATATATATATATATATATATATATATGTGCATTACTTAACTATGTATATATATATTAGGTAATTCATTTTTAGTAATTTAGATATCCTGATTCCAAGTTTTTTAAAGTCTCGTCTCATCTCAAACGGTTTTAATATGTGATGATCAGACATAAAGTCTTATGGATATATATATATATATATATATATATATATATATATATATATATTGAGAGAGAGAGAGAGTGCGGGGGGGAGTAGCTCAGGTTCGCAGTCAAGTTTTTGACAGATGAGCTCGAAAAAACGTCTTCTACATCACGTCTACGATTGACTAAGATTGGAAGCTATACACTTTTTTGTTAGCTTGGAATCAGCAGCTATCGCAGTTGACGATTTAAATTTTAGTATGTAAACACTCCACTTGAACCAGTAAGTTATGATTAGCATACATTTCTAGGCTTGTTTCACTTTCTTAGAATAGAGTACATTAAAATTACGAATGGGAATCCATCTAGACCAATTTCCTTGTGATAATTGCTCTTACTTTTTAGGCCAACTCATGTTCGAAAGTTGAAAACTCAAACTTTCATTAAACATTTTCTTTTTAACTTACCAGCCAAAATCTACTCCATAATTTTGGCGACTAGAATCGGCAACATTAAAATGAATCAATTTAGCATCATCAGAAGTCAACGCAAGCTTTCAAGAAAATGATCTTAGAGCATTCCATCCTATCCAACCTTCAATCCCTTCTTAAGGATTGAGTTTTAGTTTAGTGTAAAACAGGTCTGGTTAGTTACTCGATAGAGGCCCTCACGTGACCAACTTCTTTTGGCACCATGCCGTGTTATTGGTGATCAATTAAAAAAAAACAGAAAAAAAAGTTGATATCAGTGAATAAGTTACTTCTTTTGTTGGGTAGTGATCACTAAAATTAGAATTATTCAAAAAAAAAAAGCGGAAAAAAAAGACGGGACCAATTTAGCATAAACTAACATTGTAATTTAACCTCCACTGAAACCTTATTTGGGAGTGAATAAAAAAAAAATAATTTGAAAAAAAGACATAATAAGGAATAAATGTTCAATTTTTCATTCCTTTAACTCCATTTTTGCCGCCTGCACACATAATACATACATACTCAACCTAGCCAGGTAGAACCACTTGAAAACTCAAGAAAATTATGTTGACAGTTTTGGTTATTTTTAAATTAGTTTAATGAGTTTTGTCAAATTATCCCCCGACATTTGATAACTGAAATTGACAGCGCAAAATCGACCAAATTTAGCATCACCAAAAGTCAACATAAGCTCTCAGAAGATTATCTCGTAGCATTCAATCCCAAACCTCCAATCTAAATCCAGAATTACTTGATATAATTGATTTTTTAATATATTCTAAATTAGGTTCCTGGGGTTTCCCTGATAGGGAGATCTCTCTCCCACACCATGCATTAAAGTATTCCAAATCTAAAACTGATGAAAATCGATTATTCAACCATTTAATGATTTCACGTATCTGCTTCATTTCACTGACGAACAAGTAAGACTTAGTAGGAAGAGGACAACGTTTGAATGAACGAAAGGCAGCAGTCTGGGAAGAAGAAAACGTCGGAAAGAATGAGAAGAGCTAGAATAGAAGAGGAAGAAGTAGAAGAAGAAGAAAAAGAAGATGAAGAAGAAGAAGTAGAAGAAGAAGAAGTAGAAGAATAATAATAATAAGAAGAAATGCCACTTGTACTCGTGAATAAGTCAAGTTTCGAAAGCCAGATTTTTATGCAGAAAATTAAGGATCGAGCTATACATGAGTAATTATTTTGTACGTTTGAAATTCAAACATAATGGGAAGGATTAGGAGCAGCCCCTGGCCTAAAAATGAAAGATACATAATGTTTACTACCAGAAAATAATGAATATGTGAAATACATGTCAATTATCCATGGAGAGGCTTTTGGCAAGTCCAATGAATAATTTAGATTAGGTGTAAAATATATGTAGGTCAGCATGGATTACATGAAATAATTATTGCGCGAAAACTGGAGTTGATCTCTACGCAAAGCATCCAATTGATTCATTATTCCGTGACCATATACCAAAGGCGGGTGTATGTATACACGGGGATCAACTCACACACAGATATATGCGGTAATGGAAAGTGGTTTAAAAGAAAAAACTACAAAAACCAATTTCAAGGATGCATCCACCATCTGTGAATGAGGAGGAGGCAGAGGAGAAAGAAAAAGAAGATGAGGATGGTTCGCAGTTTCATATCAATCTAACATGATACGGCTGAGAAAACTGGTAATTGTAATTACTAGTATTGTTAATAGTAACAGGATGACGAGGAAGAGGAAGGTGAGGATGGTTTACCAGGAAGTCTGATCCAGTTTCATATAAATCCAACGTGACACGGGATGGAGGTTACAAAAACCGTGAAGAGAGAGGAAAGAGAAAAAGATACAAACAAGAAAGACGGCGAAAGGAAAAAGAAAAAAAAGAATGAAAAAGAATAAAAATGAATTAAGGTAGATGAAGGAAAGTGGCCAAAGAAGAAGAAAAGAGAGAAAGAAAGAATAGGAAGGATAAGGAAGGTGAGAGTAGAAGAGAAGGAAAATGGACAGAAGAAGAAGGGGAAATAAAGATGGGGTGAAATTGAAGGAAAGTGAGAGACAGAGATGAGAAGAAAAAAAATGCAAAAAGAAAGAGGAATAGAGAAAAAAGAAGAAGAGGAGTGAATAGTGAAAAGAAAAGAAAGAGAAAAGTGGAGGAGAGGAAAGAGAAGACGGAAGAAGAAGAAATATGCATTTCACGAAAGAGAGGATGAAGAAAAATTGAGAAGAAAATATGCAAAAAATTACTGAATCTTAGGAGGGCAAACGAAATGAAGAAGTGAGAAATGAGAAGAAAGAATGAAGAAAATGAAAAAAAGCCAAAAGAATGAAGCTATGTATCAAAAAGGGCGCGAAGAAAACGGGGTAAAAGAACCAGACTAGAAGAAGAAGAAGAAAAAAAGGATAAATACTTCCGCTCAGTCACTCAATATTGACCGTAACGTGACCAATATATTTTGATAGCAAGCAGTGTCAGGGATGATCAATTAAAGAATCATGAAAAGTCGTGATTAATGAATAACTTATTTCTTTTTCATTTTGTTGGGCAGTGATCACTAAAAAGAGTCTGATCTAAAAAAACAAACCAAAAACAACCGAGAATGTTGCCTGACTCAAACTCAGGGATAAATTCAAGATGAATTTACTGCCCTTCCGCTGAAAAAAACAATGGGGGAAGGGTATGTGTGAAGAAAAAAAGACAAAAAAAAAAAGTTTTCCAAGCACAATAAAGAGTAAATGTTTGAATTATCAGCCCTTTTGCTCCATTGGTGCGCCTTGTACGCGTAACACATACAATTCCAGCCAGCCAGCCAGCCATATTCACCCCAAATCTGAAGAAACCTACGCTTTAGTGACATTTTCGGTTGACAGCTCTCTAATATGAAGAAAAGGTACAGAGAGAAGAAAAGAAGGATGACTTTCCTGCCCAGTCAAGAAATGAACAACCTTAGCGTCAAAATTTGTAAAAAAAAAAAAATTTTTTTTAAATTCCAGTGGACAATAGTCTGAATAAATTCCATTTATGACATCACTGGGGTTTTCCACTGGAAAACATCTAAAATAAATTCTCAAGAATCTAGATGTTATTATAACTATGCCAGTTGAAACATGACCCCAAAAGGTCAAAAAAGCCCTTTTTTCCCAAAGAAGGGGTCTAGTGGAGTACTGATGCCAATTACCAAGTAGACAAGTGCTGGAACACGCTAACATATTAACAAATAAGCAAAAACACAAAAATATAAAAGGATAAAACCTTTCGCCGTCTTTGATGGCTACGGTCGTTCAATTGTGAAGGAAAGAGGAGCAGGTCATCTGAGTGGAATTTGCTAAGCCGCCCCCCCTCATCCAATGCACATACACCCACATCCGATAGTCATCCTATTTTCACCTGCTATAACCTTCTTAGCACGACATCCAATGTTCGCTCACCGTTAAACGATAGAGTTAACCAACCGTATTTAATCGAGTATCATGCGATCTCGAATATAATGCGACTAATGCCCCCTCTGATATTTTGTAGTTCTGTTGGTACAAACATTTCACGTTGTGCGAATCTTTCACCAGTGATAAACCTATGTCCAGCCTTGTGAATTCAACATAGGTCATCGATACGTTTTCTATTAAACCTCAGTAAGCTATCAACAAGATTTACTATGAATTCCCTTGCATCACAGACTAGTAAATACAGTATTCTTTTAATGGACATATCGGATCTTCTTGAAAGTTTCGATAAGCAACTTTACGCAAGAAACTTCCGGGTCCCCTCCACATCCTTCACCCCCTCCATCTCCCAGAGGCCCCGAAGTGTTGAAAGGGCCACACTAGAGTCAGTGTTAATGGAAGGTAGCTAGAAAACTGGGCGAAGTTTTGAAACTCTCTGGAAACTGAATACTCGGACGCTGGAAATAGCAACCAGATTATTTTGGTCGGAATAGTTTGAGACGATTCATCCAATCCAGCCTAGAAAGCCAGATATAAACAAAGATAAGGAGATCTGTCAGATTGTAGATCTCATAGTTCCAGCAAACCAGATCTATTACCTTCAGACGTCTGATGCAGACATGCAAATCTATGAATCTATTTTAACGTTTTCATATACAGAGGGGGCTGCACTTCACAATGGCAAATCGGATGTGAGCGAAGTTATTGTGTGTTTCATGTCTTGAATAGCAAACACACTGTCGCAATATATTTGTACACAGAATTTCGCCAACGGGTTCTACATTCTATGTTTTCTTCTATTATTATCTTGCTTCGTATGAGCTTATAGAAGCTGTCAGTAATCTTTGGTTTGATGCACATAAACCTATGACGATGTTTTAATCAGTATAAAAAGGTTCCAAAAGGCATTCAATGACCTCAAGAAATATACAATTAACACATTAATGAAATTAAACACTTCTCTTTGTTTCGTTTTTTCATAGGAAAATTGGAGCGTCAGTTTAGCACGTCTTATGCACTGTTTCTGTTGTATCATGATGAATTCATGGTGCGTAATATGATGAAAAAAAAAAAGATGGGCGTTTAATTTCATTGATGCATCAATTTCTGGTGAATTTGTTGTTAATTTTACTTTTTTAAAATATATACTTCTAGAACTCTTAAATGACTTTTGGAGTCTTTGAAAGCAGTAATGTAGTCGTATTAACATTTCCTCTTTTCTTTCTTCTCAAAACAATTGTCTTTCGATTATTTTAGCTCGTGATTCTGATTAAATGAGAAATTTTAAAAAGAAAATGTGAAAAAAATAAACAGACTTTATTTGTAATGATTTTGTTACAAGTTCTTCCACTCGAATTGAAAAAAAAAACTAACTTTGGTGTTTTGTGTATGAAAAAGATTAAGTCTCTTGGTTAATCAGATCAACCGGTTTTCGGGTGCAAATTGTTGGTCCTAGCGCGGTCTTGTTGACCGGAATCCTCTGTATAACTTGGTGAGAAATGTTTCTGTATTTGATCTAAACGCTGTGTACGTCACCAATCAACACATAATGGAAGATGTAAAGAATACTGGCTACACCATTTTGTCTACAAACGTGAAAATTAGAATCAGTACTCCATTGGACCCCATCTAAAATGTTTGCTTTTTTTATTTTGCTGGTCCAATAATCATAACTAGATTCTGGATCATATAGATGTTTCTAATTCTATTTCAGATGCTTTCCACTGGAAATATCATCTAGATTCTCCAGAATCTAGATGCCTTTTTTTCATTCTATTTAGATGTTTCCTCTGGAAAACGCCAGAGATGTCATAAACAGGATTTATTCGGACCACATTGTTTCTTCCATTGAACCTTCTTTACATGACTCAAATTTTGACGCTACGGTTGTCAGTTATTCACTGTGATGGCAAGCTTCTCATACATTTATCTTCCAAATCTACATACTTTTCCAGCTTACGTTGATGTGTCTAGTCCATCATCATCATCATCATCATCATCATCATCATCATCATCATCATCATCAGCAGCAGCAGCAGCAGCATCAGTCTTTTAACGTCTATCGTTAGACATAGACCATCCTCAGGATTCGCCACATTTCTCTATCATGAGCTTCGCGGAGCCAGTATTTCCTGAATTCGTCTAGTTCATCTCTCCATCTTGTGTTCTGTCGGCCTCGGTTCCGCATGTGATCTCTGGGGATCCATATTGTGAGTTGTGATGTCCATCGGTTGTCTTTCATTCTTGCAACATGGCCTGCCCATATTTGCAGTTAGATTCTCAAAAATACTGTAGGTCAGAGTTGTTTGTTTTCATTTGTTCCGTAATAGTTCAACAGCAGCAGTAGCTAATCGTCTTTGCTGAGAAGTTATCTCCCTTGTATAAAATCAAAAAAGTTTTGGTTAATATATTCCGATCTATACGTGTCATAACCATTATGATCGATATTATCACCTCAACTCAGGGTACGTCGATATCTGTCCCTTCTTGGGTACCTCATGTTCTTTTCCATGCTCTTTTTTTCCTCCAGCGAATTCTTTCTTGCATTTTTTTCCCCAATCATGACATTCTTGTCTCTGCATATGATGGAGAAATGTGTAAGAGAGTCTGCATTGATGTTCGCTTTTCAAATTTTTTTTAGAATTCTATCCTTTCTTCTGTAGTTTTCGAAGAGGAAGAACGTAGTTTGTGTCCATTGACATTTGCGTCACCATGTTAACGTTCAAGTTAATATGTCCACATCTTTGGTGAATTGATTTTTTGGGTGGAGGGGACACTGATGTCAGTCCTCGAACATCAAATGATACTGGTTTGAAGGAGTTAAGAATCATGTTGGCGTGTTTTGTGTGAGATTGGACTCGGAGGCTATAAGCCCCGAAGCGGCGTCACTCGCATCAAAGAAAAGCCACCGTCATTGTCATTGATATAAGACGATGCCCTAACAAGTATTCGTAATGCCATCTACCAGTCTCTTTTACATCGATTTTCTTGTGGATTTCCATTTCTTGTTGGCATATTAAGTTTAGTTGATATTTTTCTTCTGGTTAGTCCTTGCCTATTTTTTCTCCCTGTATTTCACTGTTGAATGTCACACACATTAAATGCTGCTGGCTGGAGTCGGGTGTCTTTCATTCTGTTGATCTGGTACGCTTGTCTTTATCTGACCAATTCTCAGATTTCCGATAATTCATTAGACTGATAATTGATAATTAACCGAATATTCATCGCCAATAAAGAGGATACTATTTTCCACAAACAACTCGAAAATATAAGAAGAGGAGAAATATTTACACAATGCAAACTTGATTTTAATCTCACTTTCACCTCTTTTCTCCTTGATTTCTCTTAATTTTCCTCTTGGATTATTGTTCTTAGTCTAGAAGAAAAATATCTCAATGTTAACCGAACGATTTCAAATCGGATATGTCTATCCCTTTTCGGGGGAGAATATTACGTCTTTTTAATATATATATATATATATATATATATATATATATATATATATATATATATATATATATTGATCCAGGTAAAAGGGAAAGCATTTGACTTTGATCCATTCGTCACACTGATACGTAGTTAGGTGGGGTAGGAGATTGAACATATATACCAAATGTCTGAACTATATTGATGTAATAGTCCATAATGTGTTCATAACGACTAGAATTCTATTTGATGTCGCCTGTACCATATATGAAAGGCTAATCTAGTTTGATGAAACTTGAAATACTGATCGAAGTGAGACGGTGTAAGACGTGGAAAATCCAGTGTAAAGTTAATGATCTTTGTATAGGAAACAAATACATAACTTTTTTTATGAATTCAAATTACATAAAATATTCTGTCAAATTCTTCGGTTGAATATATTGGTAGAAAATCAAATCAAAGAAGTTTTTCTGACTAAGTAGTATTCTTAAAAATGACATAAGTTGGTTTGCATGTAGTCTTGGATTAAAACCGACAAAAAGGGATATAATATTCACATGGGTGAACACGTGGCAGAAGTGATCTGAAAAACGAGTGACATCATCAAATATGTCTTTTGGATAACCTACGAAAGTTAGCCCTTTGATTCAAAAGATGAAATATGTAGTATAAAATAAGATCTATATACATATAAATACCCTATATAAAATAACAAACTACATGTATTATAACATGGACTGAAAAATGATAAAATAAATCTAAATATTAAAATCCCAGCCTAAGTGGTGGGGTTGATCAACGCTGCTGGAGTGAAGGCATATTGATATAAATGTTTTATTTTTAATTCTCCGAAACGGGTACATGGTAAAAAAACTTATGATCCCAACAAGAATAATTTACACACAGTACCATAGAATCTAATTCTGTCTAAAAGATAAAACCTGCTGAAAAATTTACATGAATTACATGAGGAGATATTGGCAGATAACTCAGTGAAATGACATTAATCTTTGAATAGAATTCTTTTGTATACTTTGTGTTCAAAGGTTGAACGAATCTGGAAGAGACAGGTGAAAGGCCCTACGATTTTTCTGTTGAAAATGAAGTATGTAAATAATATCAACTACTTCACCACATCATATATTTTTTCAAAGACCAGTAAGATTGAAGCAATACAAGATGAACCTCTGATGTGAGACGAGTTGAGAAAAAAAAACCTAACGAAACGAAAAGTTCCATCTCATGATATACCCGCAGGAAAAAGGAATATAATTGGAAACATCAAAGAATGGTTGATGGAATCACGAGAGCTAAAGGGACGAAGTGGAACTCCAACAACGAGATAAGTATTTTTGTATTCCCGCTCTAGCCTTTCCCCATATTTTGTGATTGTTAATGCCTTTCATTGTGCATATCTAATATTTCTATCTCAGTTTGACTGATTTGGGGCTTCTCTAAATCTTATTAGACTGATAATTAGCCGGTTATCCCCGGCAGAATAAAAAAAAAAGATTCGTTAATTCAACGACATTACATCAATATCGTCAACATGACGTCATGGAACCGTCGCAAACTTCATAATGAGATTACGTCATTAATTATGCGTTAGAATTTTTATCAAATATACATAATACTAACTGTTTTGTTAGTTTTTCAATAAAAGTTGTGATGATTCCATGATAAGTAGCAAAGGAAAATTGCCGCTTTTTTCCTCAAGATATCTCTATAAGACGGCTCGAGAGCAGCAAAGGAATATCTATACACTTGACAACGCAATATACTGTGATACCATGGACGTTATCTTGGCATTTTGTGCAATAAATCTCATCGATTCTTTTATAGACTACATCACTGGTGGAAAGAAAGTGCATATTGTCCGTCGTATGAAAGTTTGTACGATTCTTTTTGAACTTGCCATCATTAAGGCATGTCTGTTGCAATTGACCTTGTTTGAAAATTGTGACTACGATTTTCTGGATAACGCCTTCGTGCCGACCGAATACCTGTGTAGATACCCGGTACCCTACATGAAAGAGATCCCACCTGTGGTGCTCAAGTTATTTTATGTACATCTTATAATCACAGTTGCCAAATCCAGTATCGAAACGAAACTATGTAAAGTGAGTTTCTGTGCCGTTGTCATTGGAGGCGTTGGTTCTATGATCCGTGAACTACAGTACGCTCATTGTGTAATGTCTCCCAATTGGCGGATGGACCCGTGGCTTTTCGTATTGGACCTCTTTGGCCAGCGACCCCAGACACCACTTTGCGCTACCCTGGAGCAGATGCCTACACCACTTACCTTGCAAATTCCGATTTAATAAATTACATCTCTTTCTAGTTCATAGAAAAAAAAAGAAAAAAAAGTTAATTGGGCGATTGTTACCTTTTCAGCTTTAAATTAAAAACTTTTTGCGTCAGTTTTTGCAGCACAATGTTTGTCCTCCGATTTCAAAACTGCACTTTTTTTCACAAATTTTGAAAATTTTCTCTGGTGCCAGATTTTTTTTACCTTTTTAAAAACTCATCTGTGAAACTATGAAGAAAAACATTCTCTCCCGAATGAAAGCAATATAAACAAAAACTTGACCCTTTAAAACTGTATTTTATAAAATCTAACTAGAAAGGAAATCATTTAGGTTTAGTGTTTGGTGTGTCTTGGGTTAGTGTTTAGGGTTAGGGTTATATAAGTCAATTATGGAATAAATTAAAGCAGAAAACTAATTGCGATGATAGTTTTGCCGCTTAAAATAGTTTACGCGGTCTATGTTTTGAATTCAACGCAGAAAAGGTAACAATCACCGTTCAATCTCCTCTCTTTGTTAAATTGATTGCATGTCAGTGATTCCCAAATTATGTGCTGCCTTCATCTGGGGCATCACACTTAATTCCACGGAGCGCCGCGTAATATCATCAATTCCAAGTAAATGCACTGATGCACGGTCATATTGATAGTAAGCGACACCTAACCTGCACCTCATGAATCACTCTGTCCATCCAATGAAGAACTTGACCGCTCCATGGGTTCGAGCTATAGACAAGATTTACACTCTGAATGGTTCTAGAAATGTGTCGAACGTTCTCAATACATAATAGTTGTGTATGAAAATATAGATTCTCAACAGCCTCATTGAATTTACTGAGTGTAGATGTAATCAAGTCATTAAATCAAATGTTTTGATAAAAAGATATAGAGAGAGCTAAGTCCTTATCGTGAAAAAGATCGACTTGGAACAGAAGATTACGGTGGCTGTCTTCATTTTGATTTGAGAAGCTGTGTGGTGAACAACAGACTCATCCAACTAACAAGTAATTATGATTATTTGAACTGGAAACAAACATATAACTTTATGAATTAAAGTGCATAATACAATGTTTACCTAACTAACCTAACTACACGAACGTAAACCCATGATCATATCCAGTTATTATTTGGTTTCGGTTCGTAAACTCGATTTTCGTTCTTTTTCTGAAAGGGACATAACCGGTACAGACTGCTTATGCAGCTGCTGTTGCAAGTGCGAGTTAAACGAAGTGAAGCTTTGGTAGTGATATGGGTCTATTCGTTACTAGAAGAAAAAAGGTGGCCGTCGTAAGACGATGCGTAGCTCATTCACAGATCTAGAAATTACAAAAATATTCATAAAAACAGAACAAAATCAAACAGATATTATAGGCTACAAAATAAAAACAGGGCCCTCCCATTTAGTCGAGATTCGGACAAGGAAATAATGCCTGAAATCAAACTGAAAATGTTTGTGCTCCCCTTATCCGAATCTCAACCATTTTTTTTTTTTTTCAATAGTAAATTATGCTTAGCTGAAGATGGCCCAGTCAAACAGGAATCCGTCAGTTTTCTTTGAAAATATTTCCTTGTGCTATGGAGAGCAGCATAAGGTTTTTGAAATTTTGTTTTCAAGTTCACTACGATTACTCATTGTTCTATGTCCCGTGGTTGGAGGGACAGAGATTTTTGTTGAATTCTCAGACATGTTTGGCAATTCTGTTCCTATCCGTTTTTACGTTACCTTTTTTGCACACATTAATTATTTGCCTTCAGACAGTCTTTCTAATAGTTTTGAAGACACTACCTTCTCTGAGAATTTTCCAATGACTGTTCTCATGTACCTTCTTTTATCTTCTCTTCATTTATTTCGGAGGGTTTTATTCAGTTTGGTTGCTTCCATATTTTTCTCCTGTCTGTGGTTTCAGATTTCTGAGCTTTTCTATGAGATTCTTGATTCCCTATAAGAGTTCACTGATGGTTTGTTTGCTCTTTGGCTTAAACATATCGGATTCGATCATTGCTGTTCTGTTGTTGAGCTCGTTGATGTTCTCTTCTGGTTTGGTGATATATTCATTTATGTACCCAATTCAGGTTCGAATCAACTCTCCTTGTACGCTAAGTGATCGCAGTTTGGTTCAGAAATTTCCCAGTGTTCTTTCTTGAAGTTGATTCGAATTTTGTATTTCATCATTCATTTGTCTTTTCCAACATTAACTTGATTTAAGACCTGAATATTTTTGACGACGTCACTATTGTCTGCTAGGATGTAGTCAATTTAGTTCTTGGTTTCGTGTTTGAAGCTCCATTTTCTATCAAGTTTCTTCTTGAAAGTGTTCATGATTTTGTTGCATAATTAACAACATTCAATCCCTTTCATACCTTATTTTCTTGCCTATGCAACTTTCATTCCTTTCTTGTTCGATTTTATCAGTATATCAGCAGGCAAGCTTTTGGTAAGCTCAGCTTTCAAGAACAAGAAAATCCCATTAATCCTAAAAAAAGTATACGACCAATGAATTCCCCGATAGTGACCTGAAGAGCTGGAACATGGAACCTTACCAAAAGATTGACCCTCAAATTGAGGACCATGCAACGTTTACAGGAGAGAATCATGCTCAACATCACATGGAGAGATCACAAGACAGCACAGTATATTAGAGAAAAACGGAGGTCACAGATATCATAGAGTCCATAAGGAAATTCAAATGGCAATGGGCTAGTTATATTGCAAGAATGTCAGACAACTGATGGACATCACAGGTCACAACATCGATCCAGAGGGATCATATGCGAAACTGTGGTCGGCGTAAAATAAGACGATGTGATGAACTTGACGAGTTCCGAAAGAATTAGCTCTGCGACATCCATGATAGAGAAATATTATGAAAGGTCTATGCCCAACGACGGACGCTAAAAGATTGATGATGTTATGTCATCGCAATCCCAAAATTATTCGAATACTTTTATTCATTTTTTTGACGGCATGGGTGAACTAGTATATCAAATAATAGACTGTTTTAAAACTGTTGTAAGGCCATGCACTGCAGTCATCATGCAATCGAAAAGGCAATCGTTACCTTCCTCGTTTTAAAATGGCTGCCGTCCCAACAATAGAAAAACAGACCCTAATGAATTTTTTATCATTATTTTTAGAGTTATGCTAGGGTTAGTATTTATAGGCTCAAAGTCATCAGCGTCTGTTATTCTTCAGTTGGAACGGTGGCCATTTTGAAACGATACATATTTTTTGATACTAGAAACAACTAAATAGCAATTTTCTTCATTTCTCATGTTATTTCCACAATCGGATTTATATTTATAATTGATGTAATAATAATCTTGTTGGTTCCTAAGAAATATCAATTGTTGCCAGTACTTCCTGTCAACTGTTGTATTGATGTGAGTTCCGAACAGATTTCTGAAATGATAATCTCTTCTGCATTTCGACTGAATAAATATTTAATATCTGTTCTTCTTTGCTTGAAACATTAAATCAAAACATCCACCGATTCGGACGGGTTCAGTGGTTGAATAATAAGTGGACGACGTCACACACCGCATCGTTCAATCGTTAGGCTAAAATATGCAGCATTGCTTTGAGATATGAACGGAGAGTAGGAAGGAAACCCGGTAATGCCTTTCACAATTTTACTCAAAAAGATGGAAAATTTAAAATCCTTCAAAGAATGGCCAGTGATAGCGACCCTATGAAACGGGTGTCAGCTGATGGCACGTGACGAACTTGGAAAAAAAAAACAATTTCGATTTATTATCCTAGTTATATAAGAATATTTTGCAATTCCAATGCATAAAACTGAAATACATCTATATATGTAAGTGACACTCGGATAACGGCATTATTCAAAAAAAATAAATTTCGAAACACCGTGCTAAATAGGGTCGCAGTCACTGGGTTGAATGAACGTTATTGGCCAGAGGACTCCGTCTGTCAATGGCTGTTCATACCAAAATGGTACGTCATCATCATTATCATCATCAGACATTTAGCATCCGTTATTGGACATAGACTTCCCAAAATATTCGCCAGATCTCTCCATCATGGGTATCGCGATGCCAATATGTTTTGCTTGTCGTAGTTTCGTATATGAACTCTGGGGATCCACGTTGTGAGTCGCGATATCCATCAGTTGTCTGCCGTTCTTGAAATTTGCGTTCTTTTAATGGTTTTCTATTATTTATCAAACCCCATAGACTCCCCTATGATGAGATACAGCCTCAAATCTGGGCCTAATGTAGTTCTTTTTTTTTCAAATAGTTAATCCCGGGGAAAGAAATTTAGATTTCCTTTGCTATCCTATAATCCTTCCGTAAGCCGAAATGGCGTAAAGCAAAAAAGCAATTACCATAACTATTTATCGGTAAATGGCAATGATTGCAAGTTAGGCTGTCAATGGAAGCCGTGGTCGTGAGAGGTACAGAAAAGAGCGTAAGAGCGAGAAAATGACAGAAAGTGAACATATGGAACGCAGAAGACTACTTGCATTTGAATTCTTTTCAGTGATTTTTCCAAAAAGAACCTAAAACAAACTCGTTACAGTGAAAGGGTCCCATGTGTAAAATGGTAAGTAAGAGATATTTTCATCTCTATCTTTGCCTCCATACGAAATTATACTGTGAATAATGCAAAAATAGGTTACAGCATTTTGATTTTATACATATTTTCAAGAGCAGATTAATTTGAATTTTACGCAAATATATATATATATATACACACACACACACACACACACACACACACACACACACACACACATATATATATATATATATATATATATATATATATATATATATATATATTGTTTGGTTTCGTTTCAACCAAGTATATAAGGATACCATTTGTTAATTTGAAGGAAAGAAAAATAATTTATGGAAGTTTGCTGGAATGAAAAAAAAAAATTAACTCTCAGGTTAGTGAAAAAATGTCAAATTGTTCAGTTGAATATGTTGGTAGAGAATCAACACAAAGAAGTTTTTCTGTGTAAAGATTATAACATAAGTTGGTTAGCATGTGATCAGAGATTAAAACCGACACAACAGATTTAATATTCACATGGGGGAACACTCAATAGAAGTGACACGAACTGCGAGTCACGTTCGTTGTTATACTTACTGATCCTTCATTGTTTAATTATTTTTTTGGTAACTTACGTAAGTAAGCCGTGTTTAAAAAAAAAACAAATGATGTGTAGTAAAAATTAATATCCATACAAAATGTATTATGATAATGCCTTATAAAAATAACAAACTACATGTATGACATAAGCAAAATATTAAAACGTAGGTGAAAAGGGGGGGTGCTTGATCACCACTGCTGGGGTGCCATGTTAATATAACTTCCGAAATCCCCGATACGGTTACATGGCAAAACACCTGATGATCCCAACAAGAGAAAATTACTAATCGTACCATAAAAACGAAGCATGTGTAAAAGAGGAGAAAACACTGAAGAAAATTACATCGGTTGTATAGACAGATATTGAGAAATAATTGACTGAAGTGACACAAAAAAAGGAAAAGTTTTTCAATGTCTGGTATTCAAAGTTGTAAAGCTTTCGAAACACACACATATATGAGAGAGAGGGGGGCAAAGAGAGAGAGGGGGCAAAGAGAGAGAGGGGGGACAAAGAGAGGGAGGGGGGTTATATATGAAAATGCTGTACTTACGATACTATTACTGTGCTAGTTCACCTTGATATTGAAAATGGCTGATATTACTGCTGGAAGCACTTTATCTTTTTGACAATATTCATATTAATTGAAACCAAAGAGCTTTTCACTCGTACAAAATCAAGTAAAGATTACTTAAAGAATAAGAAGACGATCCTTGTCCGTGATTTTTAATGGAATGTTGTGAAAAAATGAATAAGGAAAAAAAATAGTCCGACTACTCTATCGCATACAACGATTTAAACAACACGTCGAGCCAAGACACGATCTGCTGATGTCTATTAACGTTTTCAAGACGGGACAAAGGACGTTAAGATACTATCATGGAATTAGATGAAAAGACGTTTTCCAATTCACTAAGCGTAATCATGGAATTAGAATTTTCATCAATTCAGAAACCTTATACAAAAGTTGTCAGAAACTAATGCATTGATAACAAAGCGAGCCATTAGCTTCTTCCCAAAGTTATAAGTACGTTCTCAATTAACACGTTCATTGCCAGTCGTGATTGTGGTATATCTTTTGATTAGAGTACAGTACCATGAAGCATAGGTCCCCTTTACCTCTGGTCAGGGACGTTACAGAAATATTAATGAAATATTTGCGCAGACAGATTCAATTTTAGATTAAAGATATAGAAAATAAAAAGTTTCAGAAAAACAGAGATCCATTTTGATTACTAATCATAATTGCTGCTATCTGGCGCTTGCCATAACACAGAGTTAGGAAGGCCCGTAGACCAAGGCCCAGTGACTCTGAGCGTGGGGCAATTCAAATATTTATTGGGGTCGGTGTTGGAAGATGGATATTGAACGATACTATTAATTTCTAGCTACACAATATCATTAATCATTAATTTTTTACTACAGATTCCAACTAATTAACTTTGTGAGGTATAAAAGCCTTGGGATAATTGCGCTGTTGTTACATATCATACTATAAAGGAATTACAAAAACGTAGAAAGAAAGAAAGAAAGAAAGAAAGAGGAAGACATAAGTAGATATTGAAGAATATTTTTATTTTGAAAAATGAATAAGACAAAAGAAAAGAATTGGAAATGAAGGAAAAAGTAAAATGAAAAAAAAAAACAACCCACAAACAAAGAAAGAAAGAATGAAAGAAATGATTTCAAGAAAAGGGGGAGAGTTAAGCAAGGAAGGGAAGAAGGAAGAGCCACGTAGAGAAAATGGGATAAAGAGAAAGACAAAATGATATAACGAAGAAAATATTTTTGATAATAAAAAAGAATGAAACTTCAGAGAAAGAATACTGAATGAAAATGAATGAAAATGTATGTATGTGTCATCGTTCTCCTCTAATACCTTCATCGAGAGGGTTCTGTGTTTAGGTCATCATCAGCCTTCTAGCGTCTGTCATTGGACGTAGACCTTTCCCAAGATTCACCAGACTTCTCTATCATGGACGTCAAGGAGCCAATGCTTTCTGAACTTGTCTGGTCACACAATCACATATATTTCCGGTAACAGTTTTGCATATGATCTATAAGGATCTACGTTGTGAATCGTAATGTCCAGCGGCTGTCTGGAAGTCTTGCAACATGTCCAGCCCATTGCCATTTGTGTTTTTAAATGGCTCCTATGATACCTTGGACTCCTGTCTTTTCTTCATATACTGTGCTGTCGTGTGGTCTCTCCACGTGAGGTTGAGCATGATTCTCTTATCTGCACGTTGCATGGTTTTCAGTTTGAGGATCAATCTCTTGGTTAGGTTCCATGTTCCAGCTCCATAAGATCCATCGGTTGTACACCCTTCTTTTTAGGATTATTCTTTGTTGGGTGAAAGGGATTTCCTTATCCTTGGAGGGTGGACTGGCTCTTCTGGAAACTTCCGGCTTGCCTGTCGAAGTCTCGTTCTATTTGCATTGTTTAACTTATGCGATTTTACGAGAACTTATATATCCGACGTGATTTCGACCAGGAAACCCTTCCTTTCGAGGAGAGGGTCCTCAGTCCTTGTTCTTTTACTGCTTAGCAGAGAGGTATTAAGTTTCATTTCTGAAGTATTTGGAATGACTGCAGTGGACTGCACCATGGCGAAGAATTCTACCACAGGGCCACGGTGATCGTTGGAGGGAAAAGTAAAAGTTCAATAACACAAAGAAAGGAAACAAGGAAGAAAATAATGAATAAATAAATAGATAATGAATGAATGAATTAATGAAAAAGAAAGAATGAAAGAAACGATTTGAAGGCAAAAGATGGAAAGAGTCAAGAGAGGAAAAAATCGAAAGAAATAAAAAAAAAAAAGAAGTCAAATAACTCGGTGAAAATGAAAGGAAGCCAAGAAAGAAATGTTATCATTCTGAAGACAGAAAAAAAACCCTAAGAAGAATGAGATTAAAACAACTCAACGGAAAAAAATGACAGGAAAGAAATATTCCCTCTTTCTAATCGCATACATAAAAACACAAAATACAAACTAAGGCTCTAAAAGAAATTACACGGAATGACACACAGTAATGACAATGGGTTTGCGGATTTAGGTATACGGTAAGACTAGGTTTTGAAACTCAGTATACGGCGAGACTGGGATTTTGGAACTAGGTGTACGGTAAGGTTGTGTTTGAGAAATCGAAAATATGTTAAGGCTGGATTTGGTCAACTAGGTATACGTAAAACTGTGTTTCAAGAACTAGGTATACGATATTATCTCCAGTAGTAGATATTGAGCATGTATGCAAAAACTAGAAATTAGAGAAGTAGGTATACGCCATAACCCTGTGTAACCCACATCCCATTCCAACCGCTGCCGACACTTTCACCGACACTTCTCAACTGTCAAAAAGAGAGAAAAAACGAATGCTAAATGAGGTTATTCATTGTTCAACCAGAAAAGATCGTGGAACAAATTGGCTATCGATCGATATACATATGTATTCAGAGCTATTCATTTGATTTGGGTAACGTATTTTATTGACAAATGGTAGCCAAATGAGCCATTTTCAGCTCGATCTGGTTAGTGTAATGGTTTGCTCGTTTACTTCATGCGCAGAAAGTTCCGGGTTCGATGTCCGGTATAAGCAAAGAGCGTGGAAAACTCTTCATTAGGAAAATTTCCCGTTGTGGGGTACACTCTAAGCTGTGTGTCTATGGAAAAAAAACCTAGTAAGTATGAAGTTCTGGTCTCGACAAGACATGAAACTTGCAAAAATTGCACTGGTTGATGTATGCAAAAGAAAACAGGACTTCTTCACTCGCCGTTCGTTCTCCAGAGGGTGTTGTCTCCTAAGAGACGGGCGCCTTACCTTTTTACAGCAAATTCTGGCTGACTAACGATACTCAAAAGTTTGACCATTCCGTTTTTTAAGAACACGTTTAGCAATAAACAGCATACCATACTTAACAAGACTGGTTCAACCTGGGGTAAGGAGCAAATATGAGTACTTTTAGGACAATAAAACCGAGAAGATACGTTTCCTGGTCTCCTCTATTGCATAACTCATCTGTTTTGTTTCGTTTATACCATTTACTCAATGAACAATATGGCCTTTTCTGTCTGTTTTTCTGGCTATAACAATGGAATTTCCCATTTAAAGGCAACAATTTTGCAAAGAGAAATATCTTCTTTCCACTATCTGAAACAACGTAAAATCCTGCTGTTCAGCACAGTAAGAAGGAAGCAGCTATGAGTACTATTAGGACAATAGACCAACAAGAAGCCACATTTTTTAATCTCCTTTGTTAGAGAGCTAATCTATTCGTTCCGTTGGAACAATAGACTATATTCTACTGTTTTTTATTCCTTTCATTCTTTTCCTTTTCCAGTCATTCGTTTTTTTTTTTGTCTATTCTTGTCATTCATTTTTCAGTGGGTTTTATATTGTTTCCCCCTTCATATTAGAAACCGTAAACTAAAACAGTCACCAAAATTGCCAAAGTAGGGATTTATTCCAGTTCTCAAATGAGTCTGGCTGACTAAGTGGCTGGCTATCTATTTACGTACGTCTTAAGCGTGCAGACCGCACTAATGGAGACTATTATGTCTTAAAGTCAATAAAAAAAAATGTTTTTTCCTGTTTTTTAACATCCCTCCCAATAGAATATTTCTTAACAAGGAGTGTCAAATTACAATTAAATTTATGCTAAATTGGTCCTTTAGTTTGTGTCCGGTAGCGTTTTCTCTTGTTTTTTTTTTTGTTTTTTTTAAATTCTGACTTTCTCCAGTAATCACCACCCAACAAAAGACGAAAGAAGTAATTTATTCATTGATCATCTTTTATTTCGATTTTGTTTTATTTGATCATCCCAACACTGCATACTGCTAAAAGACGTTTTTAATCGAATGACAAACCAGACTTGTTTTATTTTTTTTTGCCAGTAAACGACACCTGTAATTTAGTAGCAAAAGACTCGTTTACAAAGTGACATAAAAAAAAAGAAGCAAAACAAACAAACAAACAAAAAACAATGGCATTTAAAACTATAGATTTTCCCGCGAGTTGATAGCCAGATATGGCATCCTGGGAACAATTGTAATCGACAACAGCACACATTTACAGTTTTCTGTAAATAACAAATCATTGAACAAATAACTCCATTCTACCACCCTCAGTCGAACAGTCTAGCGGGTAGATTTGTGAACACATTGAAAAAAGTATCAGGTGAATCCCGAGAGGAAAGACTTATGAGAAAATGAGTGGCTGCGTATGATAAGTGCCCAACGAACTATTTTCAAAAAGTTGACATCTTCATTGTTTTTGGAGCCTGAAATGCTCAGTTGTTGTTTTTGTTTTTTTTTTTAATTTTTAAGATTGAACACTCTACATCATGATTCAGAGATTATCTCAAGCTTCAAAATCTTTTGAACGGCTTAGCATTTTAGCTCTGAAAATAACGGAAATATCAACATTTAAAAAAAAAAGAAGTTCGTTGGGCATTTATCATCAGTAGCCACACAAATACTCCATGGGCTTACGCTGTTGGTGAGGGTGGAGCAAACAGGGCATTGCTCTTTCCTTCCCAGTTTGATCAGACCGAGCCCTTTACCTGACAATTTTAGTCGCCATTAAAATATATTCCAGATATATCAGTGTGCCCTTTGCCTCCCGAAAATTTGACAACGAACGTTCACGGATTAATCTATTCTTATCTTCATATAGAAAACACTCAATCCGAACACACCAACGGAGAATTGTCTGTGTAAATGATGTTCAACACGAAAATTTTCAGTAAAATTTGTTATGTTCTAATGGGAGTGCTCTTCAAAAAGAAAAGTGTATAAACTATAAATGCCGGTGGCCATTTTGTCTTCTAACGGAAGTGCTCCGCAGGAAGAGGGTTTGAAGATTATAAGTGCCGGTGACTATCTTGCTCAATGATTCTTCGTGACTCAAACCACAACTACCTTGGCTACATATTACAAAATTGTATCTTAATAAATAGGACAATACAAATTTCGGAAAAAAATATGCATTTCATAATTCCTGTCAGAGTTTCTTTTAGATGAGCGATTATCATTATATGTAGATTTATTCAAACTATTATCCTCATATTGGTTGTTTCTATATTCACAATGTTTTGACCTTTGCACTTTTCGACCTAGATTTTAACTGGGTCACCGAATAGAACAAATACCTGAGGAAGGGTGAAGCGTACAATGGACAGAATGTCGTGAATATCAACACTGTCACGAAGAGGTTAGATAAATCTTTGCATAAAGAGTAGGAAGCATTACTGAGATATTTTCAAAAGAGGATTCGAAGTATGCAGAGAACATTACCGATCAGAACGACAAGTGATAGAAATATATGAAAGTCATGGAAAAGTGTCCAATAATATAAAAGTTGTAGATTACCAACACAAAAGACACATCAACAAAAATCAGAAAATTAAATAGTGATATTGCAGCAGAATTATATGCGTGGTACGCACAGGTGGGTTGGATGGGTTGATTTTGAATCGTTCTCCCAAGCCTCCTATGGGAATTGGCCACCAAGAGCTTTATGAATAGTATTTCACCTATTGCATTCCTACAAACATTATATTCATTAAATTTCAGAAGGATCATGAGTCCCCAGATTGGGCCCTCAAATCTCTATCTATTTCACTCCTTACTAAGTAATCTTACGCACCCCAAGGCTTTGAAAAAGGTGCCCATCGACCCCCAGTAATAACTTAAGTGACCCTGTGAGATCAGTGGCAGTCAGGTTGGGAACCACAGCACTAAATGTTGAAGAGCACCCCCAAGGAGCCAAGCTCCCTGGACTATCAGGTATTTTGCTACGCCTCTGGTGATGTTTTAGTACCCACACCTGCACCTGAAATACAAGGCTTTGTTTGAAGTCCAAGGTGGTGAAGGGCAAAAACGAGCCAGGTTTTTGTACGTGGACCCAAAGGGACCATAGCATATATCCAGAAAGGGGTTGGTGTTGGATTATCAAATGAAGTTTACTCCACTAAAAGAAGAAGGTGTTGGGTAATCTCACCACTACTGTGACTTTACCTTTTACGGCTTCTTATTCGGCTGAACACAGATCGTTGTGAACAGAAATGAGAACGAAGTCGTTCGTGAGCGATACATGGTGAACTTGAAATATTCGTGGCTTCTATGAATTTTTATAACTCTTTTTCGTGGTTAAGCACAACTAATAAACTGTCTTGTGGCCGTGAATTCCCAGCTTGGGTCGAGTAGTGGAAAAGACATCGCAAGAAGTGAACTGGGAAAAATCAAAATATCCTTTGGCATGGACAACGGAATGAAAGCAATCTGACCCCGTCGCAAACGTCTAAGATAGAAAATTATTAAAAACTGGAGAGTAAGCCTGCCTGCTGCGGGGTCAAACTCTGCCCCTAATTCTATTTCGACTGAAGATGATTATTTTAACTTTTGTATTGTGTACATGATAAATTGATATATATATATATATATATATATATATATATATATATATATATATATATATATATATATTACTATGAATGTATTTATTTACTTCAATGATATAAACCCCTGCATATTTGTGACACAAATTTTCGTGAATATTTAATACTTGTCTGTTTGGCGTAGTTGGCAAGAGAACACTCTCCCGATCACTCGGTTGTTATTTCAGAGCATGCTGGGGAGATATTAATATTATATTTACAGGTTCGTTCTTGTTTGAATTTTGTTGGACGGGGTGTATTAATCATTATGTATGATGTGATCTGATTATTTTCTCCGTCGATGGGTTCTTTTGTTCTCAACGTTTCAACCAGAGAGAGAGAGAGAGAGAGAGAGAGAGAACTATGATGTATATAGTGACTGAAAAAAAATAATAATGACAAAATAAAGGAAGTTTGGAAAAAAAGAAAGTTATTGTTCTTGTTGCTACTGAGTAAAAACAAAGTCAGCTCTTGTTGTCACGGTGGAGAAAACAAAGTCAACTTCAGCCTCCAATTTGGATTGCGGTTTGACAAAACGAAATCAGTTCAAGAATAATGAAGAAAAATGTTCGCTGAATCTTTGATATCAAATCCACGATCAACCTACAAAAGAGACATTAGCTTAAAAAGAAGCTGGTGGTGGAAAAAATGGCCACCTTTAAAAAAAATAATGATGAGTCAATCAAGTGCTGCTTTGATTAAACCAATTAGATGTCGCTTGACCATTGTTCTGATGATGTCTGTGGCTGTGCAGAGATTTCCATAGCAACCTGTGCATGGATGTTTTTCACAGTGGCAACAGGACAGTTCCATCGATCAGGAATGCCTAGGTGGTTGCCTGGGGCGCAATGGTCCTTGGGTGCAATCCTAACTGGAAAAAAATAGTTCTTAGAATTCAACCGGGTTGGGTTCGCAAAATCCAAGTCTCGCCTGGGGCACATGAAACCCTTGCCCGAATTGTGAACCTCGCTTAGGATGCATGAAACTCCTGTGCTGGTCCTGAATGGGAAGATTGTTGTAGAAGAAAGATCTAATGCTCTCAGCCTGTAAGGTCTTATTTCCAGTGGCACTATGAGACGTCGTAACTGGCACCCTTTCGGCCGCAATAATTGCCAGAAAGGGATAAGGGTTAACCACCTATCGGCCTTAAGGGAGGCACCCTTAGTTTGTTTTTTATTAGTGACCTTCTCTTAGTTGGATCTCGCTACGGGGCTAAATGACCCAAGCTGCCATCCTATTTACCTTTAAAAGGTAAGCTACACTGTCCGTATTTCCAGAGGCAACTCCCATCAGAATATCTGTTGCATGCGTCTACTTAGTGATCTTTGCAACTTTCGAGTTTGGTCGAGACCGGGACTTTATTCCTACTTTTTTTATGACCACACTCTTGGTATTCTGCAGGTCAACCCTAATCACATAGCTTATTTTCCCCACTTTTCGCTCATACCAGTAATCGAACTAGGGACCTTCTGTGTTTGCAGTAGACGCGCTAACAATTACAATATCCGAGCAGACTATAGTTGGAGTAAATCAATCAGTAATTCGCAGGACATTCACATACTGCTTCCTTGAAGGGTGGGTCGTGACGTAGTATTGATGGTTGTGACAGACATACGCTGGGTGGGGCAGTACGTTTGTCACGCACTTGATTTATCGTAGGTACATTGTGTCCGTGGTTTTTACGTACGCCTGTCTGGTTGAACCATCTGGCTGGTGTCTGGTTTAATTATCTTGCAGATGTCTAGAGGGAGAGGGTAAGGACAGAGAGTGAGGTTGACCCCCGCCAGCTACCCGAGTTATCGATTGATTGCGGTTTCGTTATTTAATAAGAGATACAGAAGGTGAGCAAGAATTAATGATAACAAAGATTTGTTTGATTAACGTTCTTCACTTTCTACTTTGATTAACACCCAGAAGTCAAATATGGACATATATTAATTGCTGCAACATTAGTTTTTTTTTATTGCAGCTCGACCATATATATATATATATATATATATATATATATATATATATGTGTGTGTGTGTGTGTGTGTGTGTCTGTGTCTGTGTCTGTGTGTGTCTGTGTCTGTGTTTGTATCTGTGCTTGTGTGTGCGTGTGTGTTTTATTAGGACATGGACGTATGGTCATCATCATCATCATCATCAGTCTTTTAACGTCCGTCGTTGGACATAGACCTTCCCCAAGATTCGCCACACTTCTCTATCATAGGCGTTGCAGAGCCAGTATTTTCTAAATTTATCTAGTTCATCTCAACATGTATTCTGGCAGCCTCAGTTACGCATGTAATCTCTGGGGATCCATTTTTTGAGTTGTGATGTCCATCGACTGTCTTTCATTCTTGCAACATGGCCCACCCATTGACATTTAAGTTTTTTAATAGATTCTATGATGTTATGTACTGTGCTGTCTTGTGATCTCTGCATGTAAGGTTGAGCATGATTCTCTCGTGCGCGCGTTGCATGCTTCTCAGTTTGCAGGTCGGTCTCTTGGTTAGGTTCCATGTTTCAACTCCATAAGTGACTAATTGCGTTACATTATATTGAAACAACCTCCCATTATTACAAGGTGAATGTATCATTTGACCTGGAAAACGTTAATTGAACAAAGAACTGAAAAATGAGGCAGCTGCAGAAATCAAATCGGCGACCGATATGGTAGCCAGCCGTTTGCATCACTGACGGTTGTTTAATTCAATGGTAAAAGCAACGTATAGTAGCTTTAAAGCAGCTACCCTATCGGTCGCAGGTTCAATTCTTGCAGCAATCCCTATTTCTTTAATTGTCTGTTCTATTTATTGTCTAGGTCAATTGACACGTTCACTGCGTAATAACGGTGGACCATTTCTAATAAGAGATTCAATATACTATAAATCAATCTATAATTATAGAGTGCCTAGAAAAAACAACTACGCAAAGGACATTGAACATATCCCACCCTTAGAAGAGACCCAGCCAGGTCCTTCAAGCGATGGAGATTGTAATGCTATCACATTTACCGATTTTGACTTAATCATCAGACCTGGGAAGTCTTCCTATGTGGGGAAAATATGGGAGATCCTGTAGATGTCAAGGATCAGTGATTATATCTGAGAGTGGACGTTATTTTCCTTTATGAAAATGATGGTTAAAGAGTCTTGAAATGTAAAAAGGTAAGAAAAACCAACCCTAAATAGAAATTATATTTTGCATAGACGTTTCCAGCATAAATTAGAATCATTTATAAGCCCTGCAAAGGCGTGTTTATGCCACGAAAATGTAGCCTTCGTTCGGCTAATACTATGATATATCTCGTCAACATTCTATACAATATACATTATTTTATGATATTTTTCTTATCACAAAACTGTTGCTATTTTCTACTTTAATCATCAGCCTTGCAGAGACCATCGTTGGACATTGACGTTCTCCAAATTTCGTCAGACCTCATGGGCATGGGGAGCCAGCACTTTCTGAATTTGTCAAGCTCGTCATGCGATCTTACTTTCTGTTGGCCATAATTCCACATATGATCTCTGGGGATCCACGTTGCGGGTCGTGATGTTCAGTGGTTGTCTGACATTCTTGAAACATGTCCAGCCTATTGCCATTTGAGTTTTCTCATGGTTTCTATCTTGATTTCCTATTTTTTCTCTAATATACTGTGCGGTCGTATGATCTCTCCAAATGAGGCTGAGCATAATTCCCTCATGTACACATAGCATGTTTCTCAGTTTGAGCATCAATCTTTTCGTTAGGTCTCATGTTTCAGCTCTATAGGTGACTATCGGGGGGATGTTTTCGTTGTATACTCTTCTTTTTAAGACTAGTCGGATTTTCTTGCGCTACCGGAAGTTTGTCAACCGAGTGAACTGTACATTCGTTATCCTAGGCAAATGTAGTGGTCTATTTTATTCAGGTCTGCGTTTTCGATTTGTATTTTGTTCTTTGTCCTCAACGTCTTTGTTGTGCTTGCCCGTTTTTACTAAAGTTAATGCGATGACCAACTTTCTTGCACTCTTAGTTCAGTTCGTTTAGCATTACGTATTGATCGTGAAGATTTTTTGCAAAAAAAAAAAAAATGTCGTCAGCAATCCATAGATAGATTGTAAGAGTACAGTATCGATTACAATGCTACTATACTTTCTTTAAGTGTTTTTTCTTCTCATTAATTCCTTGATGTTTTCGATGGGAGAAGAAATAGATTAATCACTTTCCGAAATTTGAACTTGGATTGCCGATCCCATTTTCTGTGACTTTAACTCTTTGTGTTAGAACATGACATGCAAAGAGCTTATTGTGTGTACTCGCCTGGCGAAATTTGAGCAGACTAGCAAGAAAGAATATTTGGTGGCCGAAAGTTTAATGTCTGAGATAGTCGTCTCTAGAAAACTGATAAAAACGTGATACAACTGGGAATTTTTTAATCGCACAATAGGCTGTTAATTGTGTTCTCAAGTACATGAGAATGTAGAATTTGACCGTGATTAGGGCAAGATATTGAAGACAGAAAGTCATTAAATCGCAGACGCCTTGATCATCACAGCTGTAAGGGGGGAAATTTAACAGTGATAGCTTTAGAAAACCGGTTTGAAAATTCACTGCTTTCTCCGCTTTTATCCTAATCAAGGGTGTTACGACGTCAGATACACACAAGCAATTGTTAGTAAGGCCAACATCTGGGTTACAAAACCTGACAAAACTTCGTTCTGTCAACGGCTCCTGATATTTCTCAATGGTCACCCATCTAAGTACTAATAAGACTGACCGTTGATTAACCCTGTTGATTTCACAAAAACTGGTGTATCCAACGTGGTTTGGCCTCAGCTCTTGTCCTTGTACTGAATAGGTAGCAGAGAGACATTGGGTACTATTTTTTTTTAATTTGATGTGACACGATATTGGATTGAACCCACGAATCAGATTCGACCACAGGGTCACTGTAATCGGTACAAAAATTTGTAATGATCACAAAATGAAAGATGCGTGGTCGATATTCAATTCCGTCTCAACAGGCTGCCATCAATTCCTAAGACGGCAGTCGGAGAAAATGATTGGAATTCTCTTGGCAATATCCTAAGAGTATTGGCTTTGCAGAACTTGGATTATTTCCCATTACTTCCCCACAGCCATCGCATACTTCTTCTCTTAATATTTTGTGTTCGCTTCCGACACATTCGCTTTGAGAGATCACCCATGTTTCACGTAAGAGAGGTTGCATGAGAGAGACACGCCTTCTTCAGCGGAAGTCGGCAGTGCACACATACTCAGACTATCAACCGAAAGGGACAAGTGTTATTGCTCGATAATGCCAGACCCTAGCCTTCACGGATCCTTACCCCCCCCCCCATCACCACACACACACATTCAAGTAACATGGATCCGATTGTATTGGGTTACACGATTTCCACAAAAAAAAATTTTAGGAAGAAGATCCCATTTATCGTAAAAAGAAGGGTCTATAACCATTGCATCCTCCTAATAGTCACTTATGGAGCCTAACCAAGAGACAGATCCGCAAATTGAGAACCATGCAACGTGCACATGAGAGAATTATATTGGGCCTCACATGGAGAGACCACAAGACAGCACAGTACATCCGAGAAAAGACGAAACTCAGGGATATCATAGAATCTATTAAAAATCTCAAATGGCAGTGGGCTGGCCATGTTGCAAGAATGGCGGACAGCTGATGGACATCACGTCTCTCGACAAGGATCCCCCAAGATCACATGCGCAACCGAGGCCAGCAAAATATTAGATGGAGAGATGACTTAGACATATTCGGAAAATACTGGCTCCTCCGACGCCTATGATAGAGAAGTGTGGCGATTCTTGGGGAAGTGTATGTCCAACGACGGACGTTAAAAGACAGATGATGATGATGATGATGATGATGATGATATCTAGCAAGAAAAACAAAACAAACTTTTCAAGCTACTCAATAATATATATATATATATATATATATATATATATATATATATATATACATATATATATAAATATATATATATATATATAATATATATATATATATATATATATATATATATATATATATATATATAGTATCCTCACACACCTTTCACACTTCTCTGTCATATCAAGGAACTTTTGATAAAAATCAACTCAGGATTTTATATATTTATATATTTACCCTCTTTTGCATGTTAGGTTTTTCTCATGTAAGTATCATGTTTTGCGATCTCGATTCGAATACTTAAAAACGTATCTATTTCAGCAATTAGAAAACTACATAGAAAATACTGAAATTATAAAATTCTGTTAAGTGTTAAGATTATAACTTCGATATTAGATTGGTAAATAGATATGATCTAATATCAAAGGCTATTACTCATTAATTACAGAATTAAATAGATAAATTATAATTGATTTTGCAAATCAAAACACAACATGTGAAAATGACATGAAAATATCAAAACACTGCATAAAAACCTAACGATTTAAAAAAGACCACTTTGATATTTATTGTATGAAATAAATGTTCTTCTCGTTATGTTAAGGGCTTATTGGCATAGTCCGACTAATAGACTGATGAAGCTGACATGAATATCTGTGTCTTTCTGACTTGCTAAAATAATTCGTTTGAGAACTTACACTTTTAGCTTCTGATAAAAGAAATAGTAACGTTGGAATCACGCTACTTTCAGTGACATACGTCATAAATTGTTCGAAATATATAATTAACCAATATACTAAATTTAAACAATGAGTTCACTCGCCAAACCTGCTTTTTAGGGTACATTTCGTTGACCATTTAGGACCTTGTCAATCCGAAAAGAGACTCTATAACACAAGGTTGCCGAATTTCAACCGATCACCTTGAAGGAAGGTTTCATAGAGAGTTTCATATATATCAGCTCATCATTTTTTGATCTACGAAGATTTAAATGTCCGGTAATTAGGTTACGGCCAGATCATATTTGATACACCACTTCTGGTCCGATCGCTGAAGTTACGCAACGTCGGGCTTGGTCATTACCTAGGTAGGTGACCGTATGAGAGCATCAGGTGATGTAAGCAGCTGGGGATCAACTGGAGAGCGTCTGGTGGCGATCCCGTTATCTCCCCTTATTGGAAGACCGATCCCTAGTCAACACTCGATAACACTAACCAAGTTCCTCTTCTGTTACCTCGTGAACCCTCCGACTGGCCTGGCAACAAGCGACAAGAAATAAATGAATGGGTAATCCGGAGCATTTTTATTCCTCTGCTTGAGCTACTGATAGAACGATTTCATCTTTACATCTTCTAGGTAATACTTATTTATCTCTGATCCATCCTTCTTCCTTTGAGGATCCATCAAAAGCTCAGTTGGATTGATGGAGATATTTCTATCAAATGGCTCTTAAATACCTCCGGTCTCAGATGTCCACAGATACCAAAATTGCGTGTCAAACGACTCAGCGCTGAAAATTGTCATCCAATGAAATGATTTCTGGAATCGGTTGGTCATTTGGGGTCATAAGAAACGGGTATTTAAGAGTTGGAACTACGGTTATCATAGAAAATATGAGCGCCAGTGTCGTCGAAAATGTTATTAATTTTCAAGTGGTTCCCTTTTGATTTGAGGACCAGGTTGCTGCGATTAGAAACGGGCACGATAGTGATTTATTATTATTATTATTATTATTATTATTATTATTAATATTATTATTGAATCTCACACCAGTTGCCTGGTGGTAACCGCTGGAGTTTGAGTGACAGCAAGTCTCCTCGAGGCTTCAGCCCTCCTCTCCTCGTACTCATAGATCGCAGTAATTCTGCGATTTACAGTTTCACACCGGTTGCCCAGTGGTTATCGCTGAAGGCTGAGTGACAATAAGTCTCCCCAGGTCTTCAGCTAACGTCTCCTCTCTCTTTCGCATATCATGACAGAGCTACGCTTCGTTGCAGTCCTTATATCTCGAGCACCTTCCTCAGTATCCGTCCAGTGCCCAGCAGTGCTGTGGTCTGTACGGTCTCTATCCTCCCCCTAATCCCGATCTCCTCCAGTCTCTCCCTCAGCGTTTTGGGGACAGTTCCTAGTGCGCCCACTATGACCGGTACTACCCTGGTTTTCATGTTCCACATTTTCTTTAACTCCCTTGCTAGGTCCTGGTATTTTTCCCTTTTCTCACCCTCCTTCTTTTTTACTCTATGGTCTGCAGGTACAGCAACGTCTACTATTTGGCAGGCCCTCCTTTTTTTGTCTACTATTACTAAGTCCGGCCTTCTTGCCTGGATGAGGTGGTCAGTTTGGATGTCAAAGTCCCACAGTAGTTTGTGGTTGTCATTCTCCAAAATTGCCTCTGGCTTGTGCTGATACCACTTTTCCCCATGGTCGAATCCCATTTGTTTACTTAGTTCCCAGTGTATCATCGTTGCTACTCTATCGTGTCTATGCTTATACTCCTTCTGGGCGAGTTGGCTACATTCACTAGTTATGTGGTTTACTGTCTCATCTCTCTCACCGCACATGCGGCATTTGCTGTTTGTCTGTGTTCTGTCGATTTTTGCTTTTATGTAGTTTGTCCTTATGCTTTTGTTTTGGGCTGCCATGATGAGCGATTCTGTTTCTCTCTTAAGGTTTCCCTTTCGTAACCACGTCCATGATTTCTCGTCTGCTATTTCTTTTATCTGTCTTTTAAACTCGCCGTACAATTTTTTCCCTTCCCACTTTTCTTTTCTAGTTTGCTGTACTGTTCCATTGTTTTCTACTTTATTGTTTGTCGCACTATCCCTCGCGCTCTTTATGATTTCTTCACTATTTGTTTGCACATATCTATCTAGGACTACTTTAGCTCTCTGGACACAATCTTCTATGCTGATGAGCCCCCTACCACCTTCTTTTCTCTTAACGTATAGCCTATCTGTATCATCCCAAGGATGTAATGCTTTATGCATCGTCATAAGTTTCCTTGTTCGCCTATCCATTGATTGGAGCTCTTCCTTTGTCCATCCTAGGAATGGTCCTGTATACCTAATTACTGACACAGCCCAGGTGTTCATTCCTTTTATTAGATTTCTGCTATTTAATTTGGTTTCTAATATTTTCCTTATCCTTCTGAGGTATTCTCTCTTAATTTTCTCCTTCATCTCTTCCCGTTTTATCGTGTCACATTCAAGGACACCTAGGTACTTGTATCGGTCTTGTGCAGTCAATGCCCTAATCTTGTTGTTGTCCGGAAGTTCAATTCCCTCAGTCATTGAAAGCCTTCCTTTATGCATCACCATGATTGCGCATTTTTCTATCCCAAACTCCATTCCTATGTCCTCACTATATTCCCTTACTTCGTTGAACAGAGTCTCAAGCTCTCCCCTGTTTTTTGCAAACAATTTAATATCGTCCATGTACATTAAGTGGTTGACCTTACCTTTTGTTTTAGAGAAGTGGTATCCTTTGCTGTTTCTCAGGATTCTGTTAAGCGGTATCATTGTTAGAACAAATAATAGTGGGGACAACGAGTCTCCTTGGAAGATTCCCCTTTTTATCCCTACCTCGGCTAGTTTATTATTATTATTATCATTATTATTATTAGCAATGTCACTCCAATGTCACTGGAGTTTGAGTGACAGCAAGTCTCCTCAAGTCTCCAGCCCTTCTCTCCTAGTTCTTATAGACCACAGTAATACTGCGGTTTACAGTTTCACACCGGTTGCCAATTGGTCATTGCTGAAGGCTGAGTGACAATAAATCTCCTCGGGTCTTCAGCCAACATCTCTTCTCTCTTTCGCCTATCATGCCTGTGCTGTGGTTTACGTTTCTGCTTTCATTTCCCTTCCTCTGTTAGGTCACTGTTAACAATTAGTGTTGCAGTCTTTATATTTCTTCTTCTTATTATTATTATATCATTATTTAACATAAATCATTAGGGAAAATATGTTCAAAAGATCTAGCCTACAACTACTGCCTTTTAAACATTTATTGTATCTGCCATAATTATAAAAAAAGACGTTTCTGTTTCTTTTGTTTGTCAATAATAGAGGATCGATCACAAATAGTTCAACTAAATGATAACTTTTCAATGGTCACGACAGTTCTATTTCCACCTTTTACATTGGATGGGGTGGGGTTACCGTACTGGTGGAAGTGGTGGTGCACAGCGGTGACTGGTTGGAGAGGGTGGAGGAAAGAATAGGAACTAGGACGTAGGGTAATTGAGCTGTATAAAAATGTCACACCCACTTTTACTCATGACCATTTGGCAACCTAGCAACCAACACGCACTGTGTATTATTATAGTTAGACTGGATGTAAAAATTGTCCATTTTGATCAGTGGATGAGAGAGCCACCTACTATTCAAGTGGTCGTGATTTCAAATCACAACAGGTGGGATGTCAATTGTACGTATCGGTTTAGTTTAACATAACACCACGGAGAAGAATAGAGTTTACTACTCTGAATTTGATGAGGATTATTCTTGTTGTTCTAGTTTGTACAGTACAAATACAAAATCAATTCCGGATTTGGACTGGAGTTTGAAAGTTATATTCATTGATTTGAATCCATGGTTTAATAATAAAATAACGAGCCAATTTTTTTCTTTTAAAAAAATCGCTCATCTCACAGGATTTGTTTCACAACTGCCTTCATTTTCAAACGAAATTAAATTTGACAGCGATGAAAATCATGTAAACTTTAACTGGCGTAGATGGGGATCGTACTTTTAAAATGAAAGGAAAGGACTGGGGGTCAGTACAGGGAAACAATCATTTTCTAAACATTTTTTAAGTCTATATCTCTGTCTCTACGTAAGCGAAAAATGTTTGTGAACAGCTATTATAAATGCACTATAAGGGTTATTGTCTTTATATTGTGTGGGAGAGATTTGATAAGAGCTGTTGGTGAGATGTCGCTAGAAGACGTAGTCATACACAAAGGATTTTGCTTCCACGTGGTTTGGTGTTAGCGGTGACGTCACTGAAATTGTTGATGAAGGAAGGAAAATATACAGAGAACATGCACGCCAACTACAAATGTGGACACGGATATCAATAGGTGTAAAAAGACACATACAAATATTTAGATATGAACAGTGAGAGATACGTTTAATGCTCAGATGAAGAATGTAAATGAAATATATGGAATGGTAACATTTATACATTTGATTGTATAAAGAAGAGTAGAAGTCTGTTAGATTTAGGTTATTCCTAGGTGTAAATACGAAATATAAGAAAGAATAAGAATTTAATGGACACGTGGCATAAAGGGGCTATTGTCGTTTCTTCCATCTATTGAATGGAGTCTGATGACTTGTGCCTGTTATAATAAGTGGTATAGTTGACCAAGCTAGACTATAAAAAGGTGATTAGTCAGGATAAGTGCAAGAAGGAACTAAATAGGCGAAATAATTAACGCAACGTTTGTGTGGTCGCCAAAAATAGTAGTAGCAGTGTTTGCATTTAATAGCTACCAAGTTCTTGCAAATACTCACATCGATGAAGATAAGTGACGAGTCAATATATATGTATATATAACCACGGTCAATGGATAGACACTGCACCGGTCGCAAGTTTAGAGAGGAGAAAAGGAAGATAACCGACTCGATGATACCGGGGCTAAAAAGGTAGAAGTTAACCGGTTTGATGATCGGGGCAAAGAGGTGTTCGACCATATGAGTTCAGAGCTTTCATTGAAGGTCGTCGAGGGAAGTGACATTTTAGATATCTAGAAGGGTTTCATACCTAATTCTTGACTAAAAAATATAGGGTTCGCCACAATACTCCACCTAAAAGTTCGGAGGGCTGCGAAAAAGAGTTGAAATCAGCTAAGGAATGCAAATAGACATCAAAGTGGGTTTCAACAATGCTATGATAAAGATCATAGACAAAAATTTTGCAAAAGTAATAAATGTTAGCAAAAGTTTGGCTGTAAAAGCCAAGTAAAGTTGCAAAACAAAATGTTAACTTATGTTGCTGGAATAATGCAAAATGACTCTGTTTTTCAGATGAATGTTGCGTTCGCAAAGTGTTCGGAAAATTTTGTGTATGAGTATCAAAGGTTTGAGTGAGCAAAATTGTAGCAAGTTATTACAAAAAAGGATAATTGTGTAATATAACCGTGTGGATGTAGACAGCACATGGAGTGCTATTGTATATATATATATATATATATATATATATATATATATATATATATATATATGAAAAGTTAGGTCAAGCAAATGTATGTTGGTGCTTGACGCAACGAGTGCTAATTGGTAGTAGTGTTCATACAAGCGTGAGAGCGCCAATGTGCATGTACAAAAGAGTCTACGATGTTCGTCGTTGTAGAAGTAGTTGTTGGTGTTCACAAGGAATATGTTGTTGGTCGAAGCATCAGTGCTGAAAGTAATGTGTCCATTGTAGGATGATCACATGTTTTTGATAAAAAAGATATGTTCTTGCGTTGAAACAAGTGATGTTTTCCAGTTGAAATAAGTGAAGTTTTTTTCTGGCAATTTTGTAAAAATAAAACTTTTGCCTGAGGTTGTGAAAGGGTCTGCGTCACAGGATTTCTTCGTCGTTGGAGTAAAAGTTCTCGATCTTCAAGAATTGAATTTAAATTTAGAAGGCGTGTTCATTTTTAGGTTCACCCTCAAATTTCCATCCGTAGGTTTTATCGAATCTATTCACGTAGAAGGGTCACCATTTATAAGGGTTACTATCCTTATATCATCTGGGAGAGAGTAGATAAGAGCTGTTGGTGAGATGTTGCTAGAAGACGTAGTCGTAGACAAAATGATTTTGCTACCATGTTGTTTGGTGTTAGCGGTGACGTCACTGGTGAAGTTGATGAAGGAAGGGAGATACACATCGAAGATGCGCGCCAAGTACAAATGTGGACGCAGATATCAAATGGAGTAAAAAGACACATACAAATATTTAGATGTGAAAAATGAGAGATATGTTTAATGCACAAATGAAGAATGTAGATCAAGTATATGGAGTGGAAACATTGATAGATTCGATTGTGTAAAGAAGAAAAGAGTAGAGGTCAGTTAGTTTTAGGTTATTTCTAAGCGTAGGGACGAAATATAGGAAAGAATAAGAACTTAAGGGATACGATGCATAAAGAACGGAGCCTACTGAGTTGTGCCTATTATGATGAGTGGTATAGCTGACCAAGTTAGACTATAAAAAGGTGATTTGTCAGGATAGGTGTAAGAAGAAGCTAAATAGGCGAAATAATGAACGCAGCGTTTGCGTAATCGCCAAAATAGTAGTTGCAGTGTTTGTATATAATTGCTATGAAGTTCTTGCAAATACTCACGTCGATGAAGATAAGTGAAAAGACAATAATAACATAATCACGGTCAATCGATAGACTGCACCGATCACGTGTTTAGAGAGAGGTGAAGGGAGATTCCCGGCTCGAGATGTCGGGGTCAAAAAAGTAGAAGTTGACTGGTTCGAAGACTAAAGCAAAGAGGCGTTCGACCATGTGTGTTCGGGGCTTTCATGGAGGGTCGTCGGGGGAGGTGACGTTTTAGATATCTAGCTAAAAGAAGGGTTTCGTATCTAATTCTTGTCTAGAAATATTGGGGTTGCCACAACACTAACAGATTTACAAACAGTTCTAATCGCCAGCAAAAATTACTAAACGCATTTTCCTACAATAAATGATAATTAATAATGGCAAATAATTTCAGTAATAATTTCTATACATTTATATATGTAAGTCAATACGTTCAGCTTATATTCATTACAATCTTCCAATTATGAAATATTTTTGTATCTTTTTTATGCCATATTCGAATAAAAAAGAATCATTGTGGAAGTTTTTGGTCTCCTGATTTGAATCCTATGGATAATTCTTAGTGGTCAACGTTGGAAACAAGGTTTTGTGCGTCCTTTCACACAAATTTTGAATACCTCGACAGGTCAATGCAGATGGAATGAGATAAAATATCCGAAGAAGAGCTGCAGTGAACGGAAAATATCACGACACGGTTGGGACTCTATGCAAAAGACAAGGGTGGTCACCTCGAGAATTTTCAATGTGTTTGATAGTTCAATATGTGTTTAGTCACAATAGTGAACAATATTTCTATTTATTTATCATCGTCAGACTCCCACTGGAATGGCTTTATTTTCCTAACCTATCAACAATGACAAGGTCAGACTTTCTGTTGAGACTAAAAAGTGAAAAGTTTAAAATGGAGGAGAGAGAAGAGAAAACAGAGACAGATTCTACTTCCACGCCATCAATCCATGAAGGGAAGAATGAAAGAGAGAGAGGGGGGGGGGAGAAAGAAAGGGATAAGTAAAGAGAGAGAGAGAGTGAAAAAGAAAGAGAAAAGGTGAGAGAGAAAGATAGAGATGAAGAGAGAAAGAGAAAGTGGAAAGCTATGGGTGTTAGATTGAAATCATCTGGTATCGCTAAACGGATTCTTTTAATCAAAATTGATTACTTTTTCTTTCTTTTTTTAAATCGTTACTATAATTCTTTTCCTTTTTTCTTTTCTATTCTTCTCAGCCCTAATCATCTATTTAAAAAAAAACTTGAAATTTTGCAGATACACTGCATAGAGAGCATGGAAAACACTTCTTTTGATTTTTGAAAATTCCATTTTGACCTTGAAGCAGCCCGTCTTGTTCTATTAAAACGATTTCATCTTAATAGCCGTTATATATTGCCACCCTGTATATTTTATCTTGAATAAATCTAATCACCTGGAGGCATTTACGTGGGAATTTCTTGCTTTTATCCTGAAGTTGTTCCAGATTACTGCCAAGATTTCCCACTTGTTCTCCATCAAAATGTTTTATTCATATAATCTCATAGTGTCATCATTCAGTCATCCAAGCATTTTCTCAAGCCTTCTATGAATGTACGCCCGCTTTTGGATGAATAGTATTCTTCATTATGAAAGATCATTCCTGTTTTCGATTCTGTAAATTGCTCGAGGAATCTTTTGATATCTTGGGAATCGTTGGGAATAATAATCAGACAAGGAGTGTTACATGAAGCCAAACAAGTGATAGTCTAAAGGTAAAGGATCCGGAGAGTACACTGCACACAGGAAAACATTGCATTACAACTGCATGATCGTTTGCGGCGTCGCATTTGTATTATGAATACTACCGTTGACATGCTGTAAAATCATGAGTTTCCCAGAAATATGCCATCTCAGTACTACTACGTTATTCTAACATGCCAATTCTTCAGTATTGCAATGTTCAGTAACAATGCTCTGAGATTACAGCTATTCGTAATGAAGAAATTTTTTTTTTTTGAGTCCCACATTTCTTTCTCCCGGTAGATTTTAAAAAATTTGTTTTGAATTCTCGTAATGAATCCATTTTTCATTGCCAATGACTATTTAATCTAAAAGAAAATTAGAAGGACGTGTGTTTAATAGCTGACCGGTTTCTCTTTCCGCAAGTTCACGTGGGTAACAATTTCCTATTTTCATAATTTCTCTTAAGACTAGAGAACAACTTACAACACTTGATATCTACTTAGTTTAACTTAGTCTGGCGAAAGGCAACATGTATTACGGCCAAATCGTTTTGAAAACATCGTTTGCTTTACCATCACCGAAATTAAGCAACCCAGAACCAAGCCAGTTTTTGCATTGGTGACCGTCTGGGAATACCAGACGTCGTAAGCAACTGAGAATCAATGAAAAAGTCCCTCGTGGCGATTCTGTTGGTCCTCTTAATGGGGATACTGATTTCTACACTTCTCTTAATAATGCAAGTCAGAGACACCCTCCTCCGAACCCCTGATCCATCTGGCCACGAGAAAGAATAAATGAATGAATGAACAACCAGTAAAGAGCTGAGTGAACTCTAAAAACAATCTACGATTTCCGTCATATAGGAGTTTTTACATTAACTAAAAAACATTATATATAAGCCCATAAGACGTGAGATAAACCCATCAAAATACACATACCCAAAATTCTGCTGAAATGTATAAAGTAAACGGAAAAGACTCACCCCCCATATATATATATATATATATATATATATATATATATATATATATATATATATATATATAGGAAATAAGTAAAAGGTAAGGAAAAGACACGCTAGTTGGAGATTATTTGATATTTGCCAACTTGGATATCTTGTAAAAGAGTTAATAGTTGTATGTGTCAGCTCACAGAAAAGGTTTATCTCATAAGTACTTGTATCAGAAAACTATATACTCACACAACACACGCATACACGGCTTACATAAAAACTGTTTGTGAGGGACACTGATAAATCACACAATAATAACAAGCAATTGCAGTTTGTGGATTTTATTGACTATTGCAACATGACCCTTTGTTACTGGGTTGTTAATACCGGGCAATCGATTATCTGATAGTGAAATCACCAAATTGGAAAAAGTAAAGAAGGGATATGAGCAAAAAACAAAAAAGAAGAGAAAGAACTGACACACCTCCGCATCCCATACTGTTAGATAGAAATTTAAAAAAAAGCCGTTCAAATAAATGATAAATCATTTCTTACTGAGATTCTAGAAATCAACTCGTACAACACCGATCACCATGGACCAGGAGTAGAGGGTTCGCCGAGGCCGTGGTTCAATCCACAGCTAAGTCATATCAATCACTTTTAAAATGCCACAATGTCTCTTAGTTAAGCAGGCAGCAAAAAGACTAGAGTCGAGGGACCTTTTTCAGTCAAATCACATTGGCATACCGGTTCTCGTGAGTTCACCGAAATTAAGCAACGTCAGGCCTTGTCAGTGCTTAGATGGGTGATCATTGGAGTATACTAGGTGCCATATTTAGAAGAAAGCTTCAATTGGCCAGTCAAGCCGGCAGTGGGTCTTACTCCATTACAATGTTTGCTCTTGTGTACTTAACTCTGCGACACCCTCGATGATGGAATAAGCGCTGACTGATGATTTATATACATATACATACACGCCTACTTCTTTCTGATTGAGATTCCAGTCATCAACTCGCACATTATCGCCTTCAACTATTATATGTTTTCTATGGGTTTAAGATGATTGGAAATTTTCATTCGTTTGTTTGTCTGTTCATTGGTGTTATTATCCATACATAAGGTACGAGTGACATTGTAGTTATTGGCAGGGAGAATAAAATCGGTGCACTGAGTTCAAACTCCGGTCGAGATTGGTTACGTTCACTTCGCACAACTGCTCTTGGAAAGGGCTTGAATCTATCTCTTCTTCCTTAGCTATGGGTAAAATAGCAGGAAAAACTAGGCTCTTTGATCTTGGGAAGGCAACCTAGGATAAGGACAACTCAAACGAGGGAGTGGAGTTCCCTTAAAATAGTTGGATGCCAACTTTAACGTCCTCCGACAGCTACTGCACCCCAGCTAACGCCAACCGTAACGCATTCGCTTTCCTTTCTACTACATCAATGGGACCGAGATTGGTCAATCCAGGATTTCCATACGCTTTGGCTACGCTTCCACCATTAGTCGGTCTCTTACGCATCGTTCCATTGACGGGGGCCTTCAATCAATAAGTGCGTGCATTCTGGTTCATGAAGATAAAGGTCGATAGTCAATATGTATATCGATTAAATACACATATCTTGTTTATGATAATGGGATACCCTCATTTCACAATATTCAGCTCAGCAAATAGACAAAGGGGCCTTCGATTCATTTATGTACTGTAATATACTGAGTAAACAAAAACGAGTGTATATCATTGTCATAGACAAAACGTACGTATTTCATCGATAGTCAATACTCTAAGTATCGAGCCCTGTTGGAATAAAGATTTTTCGGATTAATATACATGACCTCTAGTATATATTTCATCCCCTACACATATTAAGTGGCTGTGAGATTTCGTCGTGATAAGGTAATAAGGTTTTCATCGATTATGTGCTCTTAAGAAAGCAAGACAAATATGGCGGATTTTTATTGCCGACAATTTTAAACTAATACCTTTATTCTTTGTTGAAAGAATCTTGGAGTCTGAGCTAGAAACCTATGTCAATACCAAAACCTAATCTCAAATCCTGTAACGTTTTGCTGGGCATTAGATGGAATAAGTTGGGTTTCCATTTTGAACTCCTCTAATTACGCAAGAGGAACACAGCAGATTTCTATGCCTACAGAAAATAAACAATAATCTCTCGGCAAGACTCGAACTGGCACCCATCTTTCTATTTATTCTTTATTTCTGATCCACCCTGTTCATATCTATCTATCTATCTATCTATCTATCTGTGCTCCTTTCCAATTTGAAACCAATCTCTATTCAAAATCGCTATCGAAATCTTTTCTTTTTTTATATTTCTGACACTTTCCCCTTGTTTTTATGATCATGTCTCTTTATTCCTCGCTCTTTCATATATATATATATATATATATATATATATATATATATATATATATATATATATATATATATATATATATATATATATATATATATATATATATATATATATATATATATATATATATATATATATATATATATATATATATATATATATATATATATATATATATATATATATATATATATATATATATATATATATATATATATATATATATATATATATATATATATATATATATATATATATATATATATATATATATATATATATATATATATATATATATATATATATATATATATATATATATATATATATATATATATATATATATATATATATGGTGATTGTGGACACATTGTTATTAAGAAACAAAATTTGTCCGGCGCCTGTCTTAACCAGGAATACTGCTTTCTGGTGGACACGGGTTCGAGTCCCGCACGACGTTCACTTTTTTCAATTCATTCACGTTTTCGGTTGTTAGATTTGCCTCTGGTTAATACCGGTGCCAAACAAAATATGTTTCCTTATAAAAATTTCTCCACAACTACAACTATTCTGTCGGGCATAAACTGTCCAATCTAATGATATACAAATGTGTGTGCGTGCTCGTGTGTTTAAAAGTCCATCCTCATAACCGTTTCATTATATTTATATCTTCCTAACCGCTATATCTCTTATTTAGATTTGTACGAGGCAATGTTAGACTATGATAAGTAAATCCCACGTATTTATCTTTTTTCCAAGTCGACTGTTGTCCTACAATCTTCCAATTAACTTGGTATAACACACGATGTAAGTAACCACCAGTATATCTATCTATCTCAGTATTTTTTTTTTTTGTTCCACCATCCCCCGAGAATGAGTGGGGGACATTTGCCATACGATCCCATCAGATTCAATAACATCTGGAATCTTTTTCGCCTAAGAATCAAGACCATTAGCGCCAGCAGATCGACCATGGGCCGATATCTGTTCGATCGTTCTTTAACACATCTCAGAGCAGGGCTAACAGGTACTGCACATTGCCCAAGGGTTATACACAACTGTGCAGGGCAGGGGTGCTCAGCCCAGTGGGCTATTTTTACATACCTGCATACCAAAAAGAAAGAAAGAAACTCAAGGAAGTCAAGTTGGAACTGCAAATAAGTTGAACAATCTCAGTCTGTTTCCATTCATCTATCCTAGTCTGTTCATATCTATCTAAGTAAGTATCTATCAATCTCAGTTTGTTCACATCTGTCTATCTATCAATCTCAGTTTGTTCACATCTATCTATCTATCAATCTCAGTTTGTTCACATCTATCTATCAATCAACATCAGTCTGTTCACATCTATCTATCTATCTCAGTCTTTCCATATCTATCTATCTATCTATCTCAGTCTTTCCATATCTATCTATCTATCTATCTATCTATCTATCTATCTCAGTCTTTCCATATCTATCTATCTATCTATCTCAGTCTTTCCATATCTGTCTATCTATCTATCTCAGTCTTTCCATTTCTATCAATCTATCTATCTATCTATCTATCTCAGTCTGTTCACCTCTCTCTCTATCTATCTATCTATATATCTATCTCAGTCTGTTCATATCTATCTATCTACCTATCTCAGTCTGTTCCTATCTATCTATCTATCTATCTATCTATCTATCTATCTATCAGTCTGTTCATATCTATCTATATATCTCAGTCTGTTCATATCTATCTATCTATCTATCTATCTCAGTCTGTTCATATCTGTCTATCTATTTATCTATTATCTATCTATCTCAGTCCGCTCATATCAAGTTAAAAAAACCCCAAAAAACAAAAAACAAAACAGGTGATCAATCCCAGAAAACAAGCTTCGAATAAGTAGAGATCAATATAACTTACATTGCATATTGAACCTGCCAATAAAAGCTTATTTTGTAGGGAAGGGGCAGTTGAAAAATGAAACCAGTTTCGCAACTCACTGAACAAATGTTGTGCCAATGGGAGGGACTCACCGCCTACAAAATATTATGTAATTCTAATTGGGAGTTCGTTCTCACCCACCCTGTATACATAATATAAACTGAAAATTTCTTGTCATTAAAAAAAAAATCACTCCTTTATATATTTTAGGGGTGTTCGATGTCTTCTTGTTTTAGATACAAAATTAATTCGGAATAAAATTGTACACAAAGGAGTATGAAAAAAAATAATAAAAAAACATAAGGAAATTTAGCCAATGGCAAATTAAATTTTGTTATAGAGATATATGACTGAATGATAACGGATTGGTTTAAAGAGCACTGGCCTAATGATCAACAGCGTTGCTTGAG
>OY735225.1:24827993-25220493 GCA_963457665.1 Thysanoteuthis rhombus | reverse complement strand
GCGATAGCGGTATCAGTGATAATAGTACTGAAAAAATCCATGTGAATCTTCTACCGTGATAGTTTGGACCATCCAACTGTAAGGATCTCCAGTCGGAGTGTTCCGTAAGATTCAAAGTCTGTCAAATGAATATTCCTCTTGCATGATTTTTCAACTTTCTCTCCCTCTCTCTCTCATCGTCGTAATTCTTCCCTGCTGTCTTCTTTCGTTCCTCATTCTCTCACTTTCGTTCAACGTGTCCTCTTTTCTTATATCTCTCTATATAATATCAGATTCAGAGGCGTAGCTAGAGAATTTAGGGGTAGGGGGTGTTGACGGGTATTTGGACTCCTTAAACCCCCCCCCCAAGAAATTTTTTTTCAGAAGAAATATTGTACGTGAACTATCATTTACGTTTTTGGGGCCTCCTACCATCGGGGCCCGGGGGCGTTTTCAAATAGCCTCTCTCCTCCATTCAGCCACGCCCCTGTTATCGAAAACCTTTTTTTTTCTTTCTTTCTTTACCTCCAGTAGCAACTTTGGAAGAGGTATAAGTATACCTCAGGTATATCTATCTATTTATCTATTTGTCCACTCAATATCTCCAAAAGTTCTTATTGATTTTCAACGATATTTTGGTAGGTTAGGCCATGGGGTAAGGGGGAATTAATTACATTTGGGGGTAGTTGTTGTACAAGCCTTGTGACCGCAACCACTCTGTTGTGTTCGAAGCAGCAAGTACGTTTTACGAGGTGAAGTTGTTAGCCCAACCCTCATTCTTAAATCGGGTTTGGGACCAGCTATGATGCAAGTTTGTCTTTCTATCTATATCAGTTTGTTTCCTTTTTTTTCAATCTGTCAACAAATTTGGAGAAGGTGAATGAATGTATTCACTCGCACCTGGTTGTTCATCTCTTTAACCGTCAACACAGTATCTCTATCGGTATATCTATCAATTTATCTATCTATCTGTTTGTCTGTCTGTTTGTCAACACAATATCTCTAAATGTTCTCACTTACATTTTTGGAAGATTGAGGCATGGAATAAGAAGGACCAGCTATGACGTAGGTTTGTCTTTCTATCTATACCATTTTCTTTCTCTTTTCTTTCTTTCTTAATTTATCTATGTCATTAAAGTTGGAGTAGGTATATGTATCCACTTGTGTGTCTGTCCGTCTGTCTGTCTGCCTGTCCGTACTGTATCTCAAAAAGTTCTCAATGAATTTTAATGGCATTTGATGGGAAGCTAGGCTATGGTCTAAGGGAGATTTGTTTAAAGTTTGACGTGTAATTTTCGATTAGTATTTACTGATGTTCATCCTCACAATATCTCAGAAAGTTCCTGGGATAAGAGGTAATCAATAAAAAAAGTAACATTTTGAGTAAGGATTGACGATATGCTAAGGAAGAATTCTGGCTGGCTGGCTATTGTGGGGTCGTTACGAAACTTATACAATGACAATCGTGAATTCTGTCATAAAAGCATGACACCCACGATAGAGAGATCTGGTGAGACCTGGGAAACGTCCAAGGACGAACGCTAAAAAACTAATGAGGAGGATTATTTCGTTCGTTCGTTCTTTCTTGCCTTCTCCCTTTCGTTCGTCTTCCAATACTTCCTTTCTTTCTATGCAATCTCCAATTACTCTTTATTTCGTTTCTGGTGTCATAATGTTTTCTACTATCGTCATCCATAGTTACAGTCAAATTGTGTTGGATACGCCGATTCCTTTTCTTTTCTTACTGAAATTGAATAAATATCACCTAAGAAAATGGAATTTTCAACTAGAAAGCATCTGTAGAGCGCATACTTCAGTCAATGTCATTTCCAGGGAAATTAATCGTGTAAGGATCCGCCCCAAAATTTTATCACTTCTTCCGTTGCCCACCTATCCACAAACTTTGGAGATAGCTAATAAACATGCATGAACGTTTGGTGATATATAATGTGATATATGATTGTGATGGAGGGGATTTAATTGTTCATGGATCCACCCAGAAAATTCAATCACTCCATTCGTAGCCTATTCCCCAACCTTCAACAAATTAATGAGAACTTTTAGAGATATCGTATTGACAGTCATGGGTGTATACGTGAATGCATTGTATAATAATAATAAGATATTTCTAAATAGGGAGAAAAAAACTCGGATCCATCCCAAAATGTAATCACATGTTCCATAGCCATAAAAATTTCATTGAAATTCATTCACTACTCTTGGAGAAAGGTCTGGTTTGTCAATGAGAATCGTCACGTGACTAACATCTTTCGCCAGCATGCCATGTTGGGAGAGATTATTCAGAAATTGGAGCAAGAGGTGATCAATAAAAAAAATACTTTTCCCGCTTTTTGCTGGATCACTGAAAAGTTTGAATGTTCAGAAACAAGCGGACGCAAACTAATGGCCAATCTAGCATAAACTTACATTGTTAATTGAACCCCCAACTAAAAACCTATTTTTGGAGTGATTAAAAAAAAGAAGAACAACAGAAAGCGTCTTTTTTTTTCTAGACTTGACAAATAGTAAATATTGAAATTTTCAGTCTTCTTACTGAAGATGCAGCCTTTACGCGTGATACATAGATACATACAATAACCAGTCAGCTAGACCAACTTGAAAACTGAAGAAACCTATTTTGTCAGTCTTGGTGACAGTTTTGGTTGTCGGTTTATAGTATGTTGCGGACAGAAGGACAGAAAGACGCGACCGAATACGTATACTTCTCCGACTCCGTTAGCAGAGGTAATGATACTAACCTATATGTAAATCCATCTTTCAAGAGAGAAAAGTTTAGGCAATTGATTTGAAAAGCATAATCATCATCACCGTCATCAGCTTTTCAGTCATTGTACAAACCGTCTGCAAGATTCGCCAGATCTCTCTATCATGAACGACGTAGAGTCAATACTCTTTGCACTTAGTCTTGTCATCTTATATTCTACCAGCCACGATCTTACGTCTTCCGAAACCTTGGGAAAATAAAGGAATCAGAATAGACGGTGAATAATTAAGCAGCCTCAGATTTGCAGACGACATTACGTTTTGTTTTTTTTTGCTAGGGAAATTCATTTCCTCCAACTAATGCTAGACGAACTAAAAAAAGAAAGCAAGACAGTTGGTCTCCACATGAACTCGAATAGAACAAATCTCATTTATAACGAACATGTTGAAGATCAACACATAACGATCAAAATGAAAAACGCAGAGCTGGAGAAAGTAGACCACTACATCTACCTCGCATAAGGAATCCCCATTAAATCCCTAAAAGAAGAAGAAATTAAGCAAAGAATCACTCAAGGATGGTAAGCGTTCCGTAGAACAAGTTCGATCTTCAAGAATACGAAAATTCCATTGATCCAAAAAATAAGTATAAACAACCAATACATCCTGCTAATAGTCACCTATGGAGCTGAAAAGTGGGACCTAACGGAAAGAACGACTCTCAAACTGAGAACCATGCAACGTGCACATGAAAGAATTATGCTCAACATATCATGGAGAGATTACAAGACAGTGCAGTATATTAGGGGAAAAAAACAGGAGTCCAGGACTTTATAAAATCCTTTAGAAAACTCAAATGGTAATGTGCTGGTAATGTAGCAAGAATGGCAGACAGTCGCTGGAAATCATGGATCCCCAGGGACCATATGCAAAACTGGCCGGCAGAACATAAAATGTCGAGACGAACTAGACAAGTTCAGGAAGTATTGGCTCTGCGACGCCCATGATGAAGAGGTTCGGTGAAAAGAAAAAGTCATTGTGTTGATGATGACATTTCAACGTTTTTTTTCCAACGAACTGAAAGAAGGAAGCAAAAAAGTTGGTCTCCAGGAAAAAAAAATATCATTTACAAGGAACATGTTGAAGACAAACGCAACAATCAAAATTCAAAATGCAGAGTGGAAGAAAAAGAACTGTAGTAATCTACATTAATTATGCAAATAAAATTATTCAAATTTTAATATTCGATCTGTGTTTCAACTTTTAATTTCGAGCAATTCGGACAAAATGAATATTTTACGGATTAACACGTATCCTAAAGAAACTCATTGAATACGAGATCTACATGGAAATTATCCATCCATCTAGTGATAACGGAAAAATAGCTTACCTCGGGCAATAACGCCTTAGTTCACTCCAAAGCTTACCTCCAAAGGTACTCCCTTTGGGACCTCAACACTTATCTCAGCGACCCTTTCACTTTTCAACAGTCTGCAAAATTCACTTCGTTGCATTCTCCTCAATCTCACCCACGGTCTGGAATCTCTTTGGGAAAAGCCAGAAGTTGCAGGGAGCTAAATCAGAACTGTAGAGTTGAGTCCCTCTGAGTTTAGTCCTACAGTCCTGGGCGAAGTGATGTTTTGTCAAAAGGAGAATATACATCAGACATGAAAAATAGTGCTAAAGCTGACTCAATGGCATCTCTCTGCTGACCGTAGGACCACACGGGAGAGTGCATGTTTATGCATGCGCAGTAAAGTACTCTCTTGATTACCAAGTAGCATCAAGGTTTCAGAAAAACTTCTAGATTTTCAAAATGGCTTGATACTTTCAAGACAAACTTCGTATATTAATTTATGAAAAAGATTGTGTAAATTATCCCCTGATTTTACAAATGTCAGGTCTGGTTAGTCACTGAATATAAAACTATCCTCGACCAATGTCTCTTGGCAGCATACCGTGGAAGGAATGATCAATTGAAAAATTGGGAAAAGGAATGACCAACAGATAAGTTACTTTACTAACATTTTGTTGGGTAGTGATCACTAAAAGTAGTTTTAAAAGGTTAAAAAAATAACTAGCGTAGATGATATCGAACATAAAAGGTATCAATTTAGCATAAACGTAAGTTGATAATTGAACACCCCTACTGCAAACCTGTTCGGGGGGGGGGGGGTTAAAAGAAGGCTGAACATTTGAACACTTACACCCGAACGCAAAAAAATGTTCCACACCAAACCGCAACCGCTGAACTTACCAAAAGAACTCAACAAACGTTTCCAATCTAGAATTGAAAAACATACATAAAATCCATACTGAAGAAAACGAGGCCAACATCAACAAAATCCACAGCAAAATAACAACCTCTCTAATAGAAGGTGCCACTATGTTTAACCCAAGAAATACACAGACCATTAGTAAAATCTCAGACGGAACCAGGACACTTCATTGAAAAGCGCGGAAACCTAAAATCACTAATAACAATCAGAGAAAAAATGGAGAAGACGAACTAAACAAAACAATAAAGAAGAAACTAAGAGAAGCCAAAAGAAGGTAAACGACAGCAATCATCGAAACCACTCTCGAAAAACTTCGAGGGTTTAGAGCAATAAACGAAGCTCCTAGTATAGGAGAGAAACAAATAACTAGCATACTCGAAGAAAACGGAGACATAACAGCAGACAGAGACAGAATAGTTCAACGCGCGCAAGAATTCTACCAAAAAGTCTACTCTTCGAGACATGAACATCAAAACAACGAACAGGATACGCAAGGCGCAGACAATCAGTTCGTGGACTTCCTAGAAGTTATACCATGTGAGGTAAAACAAGCTATCAAACAAACAAAAAAAGGAAAAGCCCCTGGACCAGATAACATCACCATCGATCAACTCAGAAAAGCTGGTAAGATTGTCAATAAAAAAAAAAACTAGGTATTCTATTCAACTTGTGTCTAAAACAGAAAAAAGTCCCCAAAGACTGGAACATGGTAGTCATAATGCTTCTACATAAAAAAGGAAACCCCAAAGACCTCAACAACTACAAGCCTATTAGCCTACTCAACTGCATCTACAAACTTTTCACAAAAATCATCACCAACCGAGTCATAACATACTAGATTAAAAACAACTCTGGGAACAGACTGGATGTTGAAGTTACTCAATCAGGGACCATCTTCATTTAATAAATCAGCTGAAAGAGAAAGCAGCAGAATAAAAAATGCCACTCACTGTAGCATCTATAGACTTCAAGAAGACATTCAACACTGTGGAAATTCCCATAGTCATGAAGCCAACACTCTACAAGGTGTAGACCCTATATACGTCAGAGTACTGCAAGATATATACAGTCCCTTCAACTCATTTATCAGGCTACATAAAGACTCCGAGCCCTTCGAGCTATAAAAGGTGTAAGGCAAGATGATACCAGCTCATCCAAACTCTTCACGGCCTGTTTCAAGATGATCTTCCAAAACCTGGCCTGGGAGAATAGAGGAATCAAAACAGACAGCAAATACCTGAGCAACCTCATATTGGCAGACGACATCGTTCTTTTCGCAGAGAACTTACACGACCTCTAACTAATGCTAGATGAACTAAACGAAGAAAGCAAGAAGGTTGGCGTACACATGAACTTCAGTAAAACAAAAGTCATGTGCAACAATCACATCAAGAATAAGGACATAACTGTCAAAATCGAAGACGCAAAACTGGGGAAAGTTGATCACTACATTTACCTAGGACGATGAATCTGTATCCATAAAAGCAGAAATCAAGCGTAGAATCACTCTTGGTTGGCAAGCTTTCAGCAGAGCAAGCTCAAACTTCAAAAACAAGACGAATCCATTAATCCTATAAAGAAGAGTATACAACCAATGCATCCTCCCGCAGGTCACTTATGGAGCTGAAACATGGAATCTAACCAAGAGACAGACCCCCAAACTGAGAAGCATGCAATGCACGCATGCTCAACTCCACATAAAGAAATCACGAAACAGCACAGAATATCTGGGAGAATACTGGAGTCTGAGACATCGTAGAATCTATTAGGAAACTCAAATGGCAATGGGCAAGTTATGTTGCAAGAATGACAGACAACTGGTGGTAAGATGAACCAGACAAATTCAGAAAATACAACATGGATCCCCAGAGATTACATGCGAAACCGAGGCCGACAGAATATATGATGGGGAAATGAACTAGACAAATTCTGAAAATTCTGGCTCCACGACGCCCATGATATAGAAATGTGGCGGATCCTGGGGAAGGTTTATTTCTAACGACGGACGATAAAAGACTGATGATGATAATGATGGTGACGTCTAGGGAATAAATTTCTAGACATAATAGTAATGTTCAAATGTTCAGCCCTATATCTCCATCGGTGCACCATGTCACATGATACATACATACATACATACATACATACATACATACATACATGCATACATAGCCAGTCAGGCCAACTCAAAAACTGAAGGAAAAAATGTTGACATCTTTTGAGACAGATTTGGTTGACGGTTTTTAAACATGTGTTTGCTACCCATTTCCCTCGTATGTTATTAGAAATACTTGACAGTTTCAATACAATGCATCGTTGAGTAAGAGAGAAATATATTTGATTAATACACATCAATCTAATAACAAGCTGTGATTTTCCCTGATGCTTCCACGGCGACGCATTGATCTTAAAACACTGATTTCTGTGACTACAATCAATTAACAAGACCATGTCATTTTTATTGCAGCCGTTCTAATTTATGTATCATTATCATCATTCTTTCAACGTCTGTTGTTGGACATAGACTTTCCCCAGGATTCGCCACACTTCTCTATCATAGGCGTCACGGAGCCAGTACTTTCTGAATTTGTCTGGCTCATCTCTCCATCTGATATTCTGCCGGCCTCGGTTGTGCAAGTGATCTCTGGGTATCCATGTCTTGAGTCACGGAGTCCATCGGTCGTCCGCCATTCTTGCTGCATGGCCAGCTCACTGCCATTTGAGATTTATAATGGATTCTATGACGTCCCTGATTCCTGTCTTTTCCCGGATGTATTGTGCTGTCTTGTGGTCTCTCCATGTGAGGTTGAGCATAATTCTTTCATGTGCTCGTTGATTCTCAATCTCACACAAATACAAATCAGAGTGCAACCCTGAACTAAGAACCAGAGAGCGTATTCCTCCGAAACGCCGTACCCCAACAAAAGCAATAAGAAATTCCTGGATCTGCCCCGATTCCGCAAACTTTCATTGAGATTCATTGGGAACAATGGGAGATATCATGTGGATAGACAGGAGCGAATACATAAATGAGGGGAAAATATCAAAGTATGGGAAAAAACATGGAAAAATATTTCTTAGTTGTGTAATCTCCACATTCATTCACTTCTCCTCCACAAAACTTCATTGAAATTCATTCAGAACTTTGAGAGATATCGTGTGGACAGACGGAAAGAGAGACACGGGGTAATATATATATATATATATATATATATATATATATATATATATATATATACCAGAGGTAGAAATGATTTGGAAAATGTTATTGTGATCATAAAATCCCACTATTTTTGTGTAGTAAAATTGATTCTGAATCAAGTCGTTTGACTTGAAGTCGTTTTCCCTAAGATCTTATCGAAAACATCAAAAGAGTATTTGCTGCAATTGAATTGATGTAAGAACATAGAAAATTCTATTCTGGAGTTGATTAGGGTTACCCTGGTGACAGCATTGACAATGGCAGCAAGAATGACCCTCACCAAAATTAGAACCCTTCTCGGCTTCACTGGAAAAAAAAGCGGTTTGGGGCCAACTTGAAAAAATCAAATTGTTGAAAAAAATTATCCACCAAAATTCATTCGTTTGTTTCTAAAAAAATTTCTGATCGAATATGATAAATATCACTATGAGAAAAACTAATAAATTTGAAAAAAATGTTTTACTACCTGACACTTTTTTCAGTGGACCACAGAGGCTAAAATTTGGTGCGAAACCTTAATTCAACCGCACAAGACTTAAGAAAAATTGAGGTCACCCGATCCTGGAGCATCACAGGCCACCCACAATTGCCCCAGTTTAATCTAGAACTATCTTAATTTTCGTGTCATTTATCTAGAAAAAATCTAAATCTAAGTATATCTAGTCATATTAGCTTCAGTCAGAGTTTAATTTGCCATTGAAGCAGTCAGTCATATTAGAAACCGTCAATTAAAAACTGTCACTTAAACTGTCAATATAGGTTTCTTGAGTTTTTATACTGGTCTGTCTGGCCATGAATGTGTCCCGCATACAGACTGGAATAATGGAGATGGACTGGAAATGTCAACATTTCCTCCTTGTTTTGTCTGGGGAGAGGCTTTTTTTTATTTTTGAAAAATCTCCTCTAATAGGTCCTTCGTATGTATGTGTGTGTGTGGGGGGGGGGTCAATTTACAATATAAACTTATGCTAAATTACCCCCTTAGGTGTATGCCAGATAGTGATCAAGCTTGTTTTTAGAATATTCGGACTTTCCTGTGATCCCTGCCCAACAAAAGGCAAGAGAAGTAATTAATTCGTTGATCACCGTTTCTTCAATTTTTTTAATTGATCACCCTAACATGACATGCTGCCAGAAGATGTTGATCACTTGACAATTTCAATTGACTGACTAACTAGCCCTGTATCAATGATGTTTGGTTGGCCGGGCGACGGTCGGGCACGGGGATGAAACACCATAAAAATTGATAGAATTTAGACCAAAGATCCGATTTTTATACATAATCTTTTTTAAACTTTGGTCTAAATTCTGTTGAGTTTGAAGCTGAATGAAGATCTTGAAAAAAAACAAAACAAAAAAAAAACAACTTTTAAAATGAATCTGATGCTTTTTGCACTCTCTGTACATATTTATCTAATTTAGGTATATAAGTAATTTATTACCTACTGAATGTATGTATATTAACAATAATAACTAGCAAAGGCAATTGAAACTAATGTAACTCGCCATTATTGACCAACCCTAGCGTCAAAAATTGAATTCGTGAGAAAAAATTTCATGAGAATAGATACCGTTAGAATTCTACTTATGGCATCACTGATGTTTTCCACGGGAAACATCTAAATTAGAGTAAAAAAAAAATTAAAAAAAAACATTTAGACACCCAAGTTCTCCAAAATATAGATGTTATTATTAAATCGTCAGGATGAGGCCCCCAAAGTCCCCCCAAACTTTTTGTCTGAAAATCAAAAAGACATTTTCAGAAAGGGATTAGTGGAGTACTGAAGCCAATTTTCAAGCCTATAGACAAAGCAGTGTGGAACACTCTAATAAACATAAAAATACACGCACACATATTAATATAAATAAAGAGAGAACCATTTGCTATCTTTGATGATTTAGGTTGTTCAATTATTATTGATTACCTTTGCTGGCTGTTTATATCCCCGTGATCTACAATTACTATAACCTAATTTTCAGGCCTCAGGCTTGTAACGGAGGTGTGATGAGTAAATAACAGTTATAGTGACGGTTGAGTCTCTTTGGCTCGCATTGAAACAAAAAAGTCCTCTTCCTTTCTCACACTTATTCATTTTATTGCAAAGTCGGGTCGGGAGGAAGAAAAGAAAAGATGTAAGATATAGGGAAATTTTTTATTGCGGTCAAATACTAGGCTTTAGTTCTTGTGGACAATAATTGACTCCTCACCTTTATCTTCTTTGTGAGCGGTGAAACATAGGAAGGGAAAATGATCATAAAACACAAAAACATATTAAAATAAACAAATCAACGAATTGGGTGTGAAACGACACCAGAGAAGAAATGAATCAAAACCAGAAAGCGTTGCAGTCGTACATACAAACCATACAATAACAATGTAGAAAATATCAGGCAAACTCAACGATGCTTCGAAGGATCTTGGAATTACTTGACAAGCTATATATATATATATATATATATATGTGTGTGTGTGTGTGTGTGTATTGTCTATAGCCACACTGAAGAGCTGTGGTACAACGAAACAGCTTTCTGTGGATGACAATTATTAATAATTATTATAATTAACGCTCGCCTCCTTAGGGTTGAGCACTCTTAGGTAGGGCACTCGTCTACTCTATGCTACTATAGCAATGCTCTTCTAACTCCTGAATGGAGCACTCTGGTAGATGGGGAATTATGTGTAAGTTAAATTCGGTCCTACTGACCGTCCAGTTCTGCGTAGGGCAGGGGCGGAACATCTGTCTGTTAGTCTGAAGCGAAGATTTTGACTCTACATAGCGGTACCGTATTGTCTATACCTACACTGAATAGTTATAATACAATGGAACAGCTGTCTGTGGATGAAACAATTATTAATTATATATATATATATACTTGCAGTGACACCCGGCATTGCCAGGGAAACATCTGTAAATATGACAACACTAGCAACCAAATGATATTTTATAAAGATTTAAAAGAAAATAGCCTGTTTTATTGTTATGCTTAGGGTTAGATTCTTGAAAAGATTCTGTCAAACTAACATTAGCTCTGATGGTAGAAATTCACGTCCAAGGTCACTTATGATGAATGAAAAGTAAGGCTGCAGTCTAATATCATAGCTACATTATAAATAGAACCCTCTCTTATGAAACCTTCAGATATATTTTTTCTCAAAACAGAAAATTGGAAGGTCAAATAAATGAAAAGCTCATGGAACTGGGAGAAAAAGGCAAAATTTTCTCCTGCAAGTCTGAATTCGGTCCGCCAGATGTATATACTGCGTTTCTAAACACTGGTGTATTGTTGCTTTCACTGATTTCTCTAGCACTGAAATAAGTTTATTATGTGAGCGTGAACGTAGATCCCCACCAAAAATCGAGAGTTCATTTGGGAAAAAATTCGACTTTGATAAGTGTGTTGTAGGTAAATAGCGATTCGCTGATTTCAGATATGCCCTTGTTTTTTCTCTGCTATACCTCACTGGATGGGCCAGCACACATTTTAAGGCTGACCCGCACAGGCCGGCGGGCAACGTTGGGCAAGCTGACATAAACATTGAGAGAAAGAGGAATTCTCATCCATGGTCGCTTATAACGAATGAAAATTGAGGTAAAGAAATTGAAATATTTCTTTTTTGGACCTGATAGATTTCCAGAAAGTTTGAAGGTCTAATAAATTGAAAACAACCAATTTAAAGAAGGAAATACATATTCAATACTTCATATAATGTAGACATATCAAAAATTACATTTGCACTGAGAAGGGAAAAAAACTTACTAAGTCTTAACACGGTCCACCAATTCTATAGTCCAGATGGTTTACCCGCTCGGCTACTGAACCGTCATATTTTTAAACCTATAAATTTTCTCTGTAAAGAATGAAAAAAAAGTACACCCTTGTTTTTGGAGAGCATGGAACGTGTTGTTGAAAAATTCAACCTTTAAAGTGTGCTGTAGACAAATTGTTATCAACAGATTTCGGATATACCTATTTTTTCCGCCGATTGCGCTGCCATGACTTTAAAACGATGAATTACTGTCCTCCATTTTTTTCAAAGCTTTGAACCCCCTCACATGGGAGTACATTCAAATCAATAATGAAAGAAAAAACTCATCAGATGATGCTTATTCAAAGTATACGCATATTTCTTTTGTGAAATTCAACCTTACAATGTGTGCTGTAGAAAAATTGTGAGCTTCTGATTTCGGGTATCCAGTTTAGCATTATAAGTAAATCGTACATAGAACCCCCCTTCTTAAACCAGAAAAAATTGTTCCATCAAAACTGATAAATTTCTGTGAGGTTCAAAGGTCAAATAATTTGGACGTATATAGAAGGAGGAAAAACTGTACCTGTTGGAGTTCAATCTTGGTCCGTCAATTCTATTTCCGAAGTTCTAACCAATCGGATATTGAACCGCCATAACTTTGAAGAATTACTGTTAAAGAAATCTTTAAAAATAGTATTGTGAGTAGGTTAAAATAAATGGAGAAAAAAAAATTCCTTGATGAAACTAATTCAAAATATACATATAGTTAGATTTCATAAATCTAACTTTTATTATTTTTCCAAAAAATCCTGGATGAAAAAAAGATAAACTCCAAGAAAAATATTTTTCGAAAAACTTGTTTCCTGAGAGCGCGAACGGGGGCCCCTACATAAAAATCAGCTTTTTTCGTTAGGCGAAATTCGACCTGAAGATGTGTGCTAAAGGTAACTATAAACTGCTGATTCCCGACACAACCTTTGTTTCAGCTCTGTGATAAATGGTTCGCGACATCTTGTACACACACACACACACACACACACACACACACACGTACATATATTTATATATATAGTAAACAATGAAAGAAAATGGAATTTGTCTAGGGTTAACCGTGTAATGATGTGAAATCATTTTTCAAATGATTCTATATAATAGAGCGCTATTTATAATCATTCTGTCGAATAATAAACATCCATTTCATATCATAACTGTAGCGCTGAGTGCGAATAGACCGAGAACAAACGGGATGAGGATTTGGTGTGAAAACACTTATTTAGGCCTTTGCTTTACCGGCAACAGTTTTGCTCAGCCGTAGGAGCATTCGAAACAGCTACCCTATTGGTGGCATGTTCCATTCCTGCGGCAGCCCTATTTTCTTTAATTATGTATTTTATTTAAGTTTTCTCGGCCAAGTGATATATTAATCGAGTAATGACGGAAAATCATTTTTTTAAATAAGTTTCTATATAATATAACGCAATCTAAAGTCATTCTGATGGCTCATATATACATCCATATATATATATATATATATATATATATATATATATATATATATATATATATATATATGTATATATATATATATTTGTTGAATAAATTGAAGACTCTTTGTCCGTCCATGCCCAAAGGAGACTTTGTTGAGCGTTGGATATTTTGATTTTATAATTAGCGCTTCTGATATTACAAGCCTTTTCCGCAGTCGATCATATGCAGACGTTGTTGACGAAAATTCGACGTAAAGGATTTGGCGTAGAATGTGTTTGTTTAGTTTAGTTTGCATTGTGCTCTTATCTGAGAGGCGGCAAGCAAGGCGTCTTGGTAAAGCGGTAGCAGTTAATCATGTGTATGAACTCAATGGTTGTCGGTGGGGGTCTTAAATGTATTTAACAACTAAAACCGCTTCCTAACAGATAATTAATTCGCCGATTACTTGTCATGTGATACCACTTGAACAAACCAAGGGTCATCCAGAATCTAATGTGATCAGTATCTAAATTCGTGCAAAACATTAACACTTCGGTTTTTGACGGTCTTGAAAATGACTGGATTTTCAATCGAAAGCGCTCGGTCAACTATATCTCTCGGACAATATTCATATACATTTGATTCAGACATGAGTTCTCTTATGCAAAACAAGAAAGACTAGCTAAAATATTGTCCGTCGTATTTAAACAGACAGGCATTATTGAAAGATAGCTGTCTAAATACATAATATATATATTATTACGGAATGGATAAGAAGAAAAATGGAGCTGCTGCAGTATGCGAGCCTCTGACCGATAAGGTAGCCGCCCTAACGCAGCGTCACTCAATAAAAATGAAACATTTTTATTCTATCTACGCTGTCTAGGCCTCATGACTCAATATCTGTGTAACGACAGGAGGTCATTTCAAATAGAGTTTCAAATAATATAACGCATTCATAAATATCCTGTATGATTATATATCATTTTTAAAAAAAATTATTGTCCACGTTAGAAACAACAGTGGTGACATTGACATCGAATGATTAAGGTGAGAAGAATGAGGATAAAGCGGTTATATTCACCTTCACCTTTCCGTTGAGCTGTTAAGCATAATGGTCCAAATGTACGATGAATTCCATTTCATTATTTATATATATATATATATATATATATATATATATATATATATATATATATATATATATATATATAAATTTCTATGGAATGATTAGAAAAGCGACGACTGAATCAGTTGATGTGGTTGAGTCCAATTTTTCAAATGGGTGGTGGGAGATGTTTTAATCAGCAAAATGGTCATTTCTAAGAAAGAGTCCACTGTTACAGAAAAAAAAAACAGAATAATATCAGTGTTCATTTTATAAGTAGATATTGTTCCAGCATGTCTAGAAGCGATGACCGTCACTGACTGACTTATTAACGGGTTGACATACCAAAAAACTCCCACCACCTCCCGTTTCCTCTTCCTCCTCCTATATTTGTCTGATATTTCAAGGGAAAGAACTTGCGTGTTAGGGTAGTACGGTGTTGTTGGAGTTATTTCAAATTTCATTTTCTGCAACTTATTTTTTCACTTATTTCTGTTTAAATTTTTGTTGTTTTTCACATGGCTGCATTATTGTTTTTTTCCAATGTCCCTACATTTGAAATGACGTTGCTTCGCTGTTATCGAAAATATACGTCTTTTTCTTTTTTTTTTATTTCAATACTGTCACTAAAACAGTCAACATAGGTTTCTCCAGTTTTCAAGTCAATCCGGCTGGCTGGCTAAGCATGTATTTATTACACGTACAGGTCATATCAATGTTTTATGGGGGCGATGGGTCCAATATGCTTCATCGGTCCCATAGTTTGTCTCCAGCAGCATTCACAGTTAAAAAAAAATGTTTTTTGTCTTTTTAATTCGGACTTTCTAATGATCACAGCCCAACAAGAGGCACGAGAAGTAACTTATTCATTGATCATTTCTTTTTCAAATTTTTTGATTGATCGCCTTTAACACGACATGCTGCCAAAAGAGGTTAGTCACGTGACGGTTTCTAATTAGTGACTAACCAGACCTCCTTTTTTTAATAATCAATCTCGAGTCCCTACATTTAAAATGCTATCGTTTCGCTATTTGTGGAAAGTATGTTTTTCCCTCTTGAATAGCAATTTCCAACCGTCTGAAATAGTTTTCTCTGTATGTATTCCCAGATTACTAACTGTAATTCACATTTCCACGCACACACACCGGAATAGAAGTCTTAGGCAAACAATAACCAGAAAGCACTCAGAGAGTGCATGATATGTTGAGATTCTAAAGAGACCGATATAGTCTAAATACCAGCTAAATCTTTTAAAAGAGATTTTCTTTGTCAATCGCCACCGGCTATACTACGAAGAAAGGAGGTTTTGCTTATCCTCACTTTATTGAGAGGGAAGACAACAATTTTAGCCTGCTCCTCCTCACTCGTGTGTTGACTGCGATAATGCTGTATTCTATCAGGAGATCTACCTGTGGTCGTGTGTTCGAACCACATCAGTGGTCACCAGAAGAATTACTCTAAGATGGCAAGCCTTTGGCAGAGCAAGCTCAAACTGAACAGGTTCAGAAATTATAAGTTTATGGGGGCTCAGACCTTTTGTATAATGTGCATGCAAGAAGATGGGCGATGACGAGAGGTCAACATAATTTACAGCTCATTTATTTCAAATATGGCCAATTATATCGTCGGCAGAGTTAAAATATATACACCGATTTGGGGATATCACAGATTTAGCAAATACATGGTTATACAGGTATCATCGACTTGGAGAAAGAAGCAATATGAGAACTGCTGTTATGTTCGACAATAGAAAAAGCAAATCACAGTCGTCACCTGCTATCGAAAGATTCACTATAATGGAACTCAACTTTTATACCGCGCAGATAACATAAGTATGAAAGTTCACGTCGGTGTGTTGACTAAGTTGCATAATAATTTAGCTTATATCCCAGGAGATTCGTGTATGCCTTGCAAAACATTTATTATTACTCTATTGAGACTTTATTGCAAATCAAAAACTCGCAGGTCTGATTAGTCATTCAATAGAAACCAACATCTTTTGGTAGCATGTTGTGTCGGGGATGATCAATTAAAAATTAGAAAAAAGGTTGATGAAAGTTACTTCACTCGCCATTATTTGATCACTAAAAAAAATCTGAATTAAGAAAAACAAACAAACCAAAAAACAAGCATGAATGAAACCGGACACAAACTAAGGGGCCAATTTAGCATAGCCTTCATAGTAAATTGAACTTCCAGCTAAAAACTTATTTAGGGGTATTTTCATACACAAAACACCCCCCCCCCAAAAAAAAACAAACAAAAGTTTGTTCTAGACATAATAAGGAGTAAATCTTTACATTTCTGGCTTCTTTGGCGCGGCCTGTACGCACGAAACATACAGAGATAGTCAGCCAGCCAACCAGAATCACTTAAAAGATACCCATGTTGATGTTGACTGTTCGAGTTGACAGCTTTTAACAATCAAACTCGCCTAGAACAATATATCACATGAGTATCAAAGATGAAACCATTGAATTGACTAAATTGCAAATCGGAAAAACTGAGCTGGTTATCGCAAGAGAATTTTGCATGACTCGAAAATCCTTGATATTATTCATATTGCAATTTTATCCTAAATCAAACATTGCAATGCCACTGAATTCAACTATTGTGAATAAGTAGATTAGTACATAAACTAAAGACATACAACATTAAATGAAATATACTAATATAGATAGAAGACTTCCCAAGTGGAAATAAACAACTAGTAATAAAAAGCAGAACAAAATCAAACCGGAAAAATGTAAGTATTGATACCTGTAATTTTCATCCTGTACTAGAACGACTCACCTGGAACAGTCAACTCAAATAACAACATATTTGGAGAGACAGATCTGCAAATTGAGAACAATGCAATGTGCGCAGGAAAGAATTATGCTGAAGAGATCACAAGACAGCACAGTATATCCGGGAAAAGACAAGAGTCAGAGACATCATAGAATCCATTAAAAATCTCAAATGGCAGTGGGCTGGCCGTATTGCAAGAATGGCAGACAATCGATGGACATTGTGACTCACAAAATGGATACCCCGAGATCACATGTGCAGTCGAAGCCGGTAGAATATTAGATGGAGAGATGAGTTAGACAATTTCAGAAAGCACTGGCTCTGCGACGCCCGTGATAGAGAAGTGTGGCTATTCCTGAGGAAGGTCTATGTCCAACGTAGGACGTTGAAAGAATGATGATGATGATGATGATGGTGATGATGATGATGATGATGATGATGATGATGATGATGATGATGATGATCATGAAATATGCAACACAATAAAACCCAAAAAGATGTAATAAAATTAGCAGACAAAAAAATTGAAAAATTGTTCAGGAACATGGCAACCATTTTTCAACAGACGAAGGCAAAGGAAAAAAGATATATAAAAAGATATAAAATGAACAACGAAAAACTTGAAAAAAACAAAAACAAAACAGAAAATTATAGGTATAATTATATCTTCAACTTTTCCAGTACAGAGCTACATTTTAAAAAATCACTGGAAAAATAACAGTTGTGTTAGGACAGATTCGAGTGCTTGGACACAAAATCTTTCTCAGTACAATTATTAACGTACGTCAGACTCCACATAAAGTAAGAAGTCCAAGCACTGAATCCATATCTCAATAAAGAAATCACAGAAATAAAATATACGAGAGCAACGGTCACAGAACTCAAAAAATATCTCATATGAAGGTATACCACATTGATTAAAACTAAATACACAAGAACAAAAACGAATAGACGGAGATGCAAAAGAAACATTCAAAATAATGTAACAATATCCCAGCTAAAATGTTTTTTTACTATGAGCAAAAGAAGCAACAACGAAATGTATATGAAGAAAACTGAAAAAAAACCCAACTTCTCTCAAAGAATTATAAACAACTTGAACTCATTAGTAGAGCACAACCCAAATATACTAGAAACAAACAGTAATAATAATGTCAAGAACAAATACCACAATTACAAGACGGAAGAAAAGCCTAAAGTGAGGCAAGATACAAGCATAAATATGAGCATCATCTTACTCGAAAAATGTTCATGTGGTTTCACCTGTCCACTGGCTAGGTTTCTTTCACACTGGCTTAAAACCACGTACTGTTTGGACTATTGGCATTTATACGTATTTTCAATTAGATTCTGTGATTTGAAAAACGACCTATAATTTTTTTTTGAGCTTGTGTTTCAGTGTCTTACAGCAGGCTACATTTCCTTATCTAAATGGTTAATGTTATTCAGTTCTCTCCTTTGTGTTGGTCTGTCTATTAATATTGTAAATGAGAATGGTTTCCTTCTGCTACTGTCTTCCACGATAAAATGTTGCCAACATTAGAGATCAAGGAACCAAGAAGATTACACGTTTTTCAAAATCAAGAAAAATTTTTCCGAGCTGCAAAAGTTCGAAGTATACATGCAGGCTGATAAAGGAACTACTGAATCGGCAGATGTGCTGCAGAACTCTGGCATATTTGGAGTCAACTTCTTGTTTACGATTGCATCGATAATTTGGGGTGGGAGGTCCATTGAGTCGAAAGCCTCCTTGAAATCAGTATATGCTACTCTTAGTGGTATCTTGTATGCTGCTGCTTTTTCTTTCAGTTGATTCACCGAGTGTACATGGTCAATAGACAAGTAGCTTCTTCTGAATCCAGCGTATTCCCGTGATGGGTTTTAAGCTAGCGTTTTGGCGATTCAGCTGGTGATCATTTTGGTTAAAAGTGTGCATATGCAGTTTAGTAGGCTGGTTAGTCTGTACTTGCGTAGATCTTCTGAGTTCCATTTTTATACAGCAGCATGATGATTGCTGTATTCCAATCTATAGGGACGATACTCGTGTCTTTTTAGTCTTGGCCTTTGCTAAGTGGCTCTTGCTTGGGGGAATAGAAGTTCTTTGGTGCGCTGAACAATTCGTTTCCTTTGTTGTCATGTCTCTATTTTCTTCACGTACCCTTGCCTTTTTTTTGTATTAAGACTTCTCTTGATAGTTTTGAAACCTTTACCTTTTCTGGATTTTTCTCGATGACTGCCGTTGTGTATCTTCAGCTGTCTTCTCTTTTTTTTTCTTTTTTTTCTGGTTGGTTTCGTTTAGCTCAATTGCTTCAATCTTTACTCTTGTTGCAGTCGGTGATTTGCGATTTCTGCTCTTTGCTATGAGATTCCTAGTTTCTTCGATGACTTTGTTGATGACTTGTTCTTCCTTAACTAAAACATCGGCGATTCCAATTAGATGGTTCACTATTCTATCTTAGAGCTCGTGGATGTTGCTGTCGATGTTGCTTTTTTCTAGTTCTGCGAGAAGTTAATCTCGATTTTGAAATTCAAGAATCGGATGAGTTCTTTTTGCATATTCAGTGGTTGATGTTTGGTGCTAGTCATTTCGGTCTTAATTTCGATTTTACATATTACAATTCTAGAATCATCCCATATATAGGACCTGGATATCTTTGACAATATCGTTTCTATATTCTAGGTTTGAATCTATTTTGTCTTTAGTTTCATGACTGGGGCATCTCCGGGTCCATCTCTTGTTGCGAATTTTCCGGAAGAAGATATTGAGGTTCTTGAATCCGTTCGCTGTTGGATTTAACAATATCTTCACCCCTCCCGTTTCGTATCCGAACTTGTCTGCGCAATCTTCATTACCCTGTCCAACTTGAGCATTGGAATCTCCCTTAATGATGCTGAAGTATTTTCTGGTATCTTGGAATGTAAAGTTCAAGTCATCATAGAAGTTGTCTATCTCTTTAGTTGACCGTGAAGTGGGAGCATGAACTTTGATCGCTTTTAGAGTACCACTGACTACGCGATTTGAGATTGCTTTGACTCCTACAATGTTGTCATTGAGGTCTTGGTAGATGAGGAAGCCAACTCAACTCTGTTTTCCTTTTGCTATCCCATAGTCGTAGAGAAGATTACCCTTTAATTTGGTTAGTTCTTTAGGTTTTCTCATTTTGTTTATTCCGGTTATGCCTCAGTTGATGTTTTCAATTACACTTTTGGGATTGGTCAGGTTTATATTTGCAGAGATTTTGTATGTAGTGTTGCCCTCTTGTTGAAGTTCCTTGAGTTGTATGTTTGGCTCTGGTTTGGGTTTGGGTAGTCACCTTTGGAGCCCATCATCCTTACCCAAAGCAAGTGATGTGGCTGGGCCTTGATGTAGATCCGTTGACCTCGCGGGAACAGCCGTTTTATTATTAATCTGAACCATGGGGAGTATTGGGCAAAACCATGCTTCGCTGACCCGTGACGTGTAGACAGGATGTTTGTATGAAAATAAAGTAAGAAAGGAAAATATCATTTTAAAAGTAAACTTTTAATTTACTTTGAGTCTTTTCTTAGGGGTCGAATTATTCTACAATCCATATTTTCCTGTTGGGCCGACCAAGCTATGTTACTATTTAGTAGTGGAGAATGCAGAGTTTCCCACTTACTCGACTGTGAGATTTAGCAGTAGGACATTTACGTTACACTTATACAGAAATAAAGAATGGGGATGATTTGTATTTAAGAATGAAAATGGACTTTTTGTTAGTATTTCAAGTTCTGAATTTTCAAGACATTCTTTCACCCCAAATAAATAGATAGATAGTGAATTTCCGGCTACCAAGTGTTTTGGCCGGTAGGAATTCATTTCTTCTCTTCAATTCACTATTTGCTTTTGTTATTACTATTACTAATAGTACCACCATTTAGCTTATTTTAATCTTACTTCTTATGATTGTTTTTTTAGCAGGACTTCTCAAAAATTGTGTTCCCACTTTTTATCTATGAAAAGATGGAAGATCTTAAATCCAGTTATATGCCATTCGCCACCTACGTAATCATTATTATAATCATGTCAACACTAACAAGTAAAACTAGACATACTGAGGAGTGTATAATGAAATGTTCAGCCGATTGGTGCGGCCTGAACTGGTGATTTAGTCATAGACAGCCAGATCCACTTAAAAACTGAAGGAACCTATTTTCCGAGATTTTCGTGGCTGATAAAATGGTTTCGCCGAGGGGAAAATAATGCCCGCTGTTCAGGCTTCCAGACAAAAGTAACAGAAATAAAAGGGTTCCCGAAATTCAAATAGAATTCAATTTATAAATAAAAAAGCCAGTATTGAAAAAGAACGCTCACATTGCTTTATGGAAAAGCTGCCAAAATAGTAAGGTAATTTGGACTCCTCTTGCTCAAAATCCTTCATGGCTCCTGCTGCAATCTTAGCAAATAAAATCTTTTATTGTGCTCGTTCAAATACTTATGAGCTGTATTTGTGATGCAAGCGATAACAGGTTAGACAACTGCAAGAGTAAAAGATACCAGCATAACAATGGTTTCCGAAATTTCGCTCCGGGGATGACCACGTTGATATTGAACCTAGAGGAAGCCTCACGACGGCATCTCGATGAAGACCCACGAATGTCATCAAAGAGGACCAATTGAGAAAAATTTTGGAGTTTCCTTTGACTATTCTTCATCATTCACCTCATTGGGAGAGATGGAAAAAAAAGAATGGAAAATGGATTCCGCGTACAACACTGCTCACAAGTATTTGGACACATTGATAACACCGTGCAACGTGATTTTTGTTCCCAGGTAGTGAGTGTTTTTTCTGATTATATATGTTAGAAAAAGTATTGAAAATGGCTTTTATTTCCTTCAAGTTTAGCTTCTGTCGTCAGGATAGTGATATTCCTATGCTATTGTTTTTCTTACTTTTTATGATAATAATGTGCTCATTTGCCCGTTGTCCAATTGAAATAAGTAGATCTCGAATTATCAATGTCCTGGTTACAAAAGTAAAGTTTGAAGGGAATAATTGTCATTTTCTATACTTTTTGTAGTCTCAATGAGTTAAAAATTACATCTCTTATCCGGGAACGAAAAATGTAGCGTAGTATAATCGAATCAAACACAGGGCAAGATTTTGATTCAATCATTATTTTTCATCCTGACTTTCCTCCACGCTGTATTGTTGTTGTTCAGGTGATCCCCCGGAGATCACATGTGAAATCGGGGCCGACAGAATATAAGATGGCATGACAACCTAGACAAGTTCAGAAAGTGCTGGCTTCGTAACTTCGACGGGAAAGAGGTCTGGCGAATTTAGGGGGGGGGGACTATGTTCCACGACAGACGCTATTTGGCCAAAGATGATGATGATGATGATGATGATGATGATGATGATTCTTGCCATCTTGATAGAAACAGCAGCAGCAGCAGTAGGTGGTGGTAGTGCTAGTACTAATGGTATAACTGGGTGCTTTAAAGGTTGAGAAAGTATGTTAATTCCGTCACAAATAGATTTTTTCTCAATGAAAAAATTAAGATCATCTTCAGTAATGAGATTGAATTATCCCAGAATCTTAAAATAACGATTTGGAGCGCGCTTAGACAAAAACTTCAAACATCAGGGGAAGCCTTGTGTAAAGAAGTACTCTTCGAACGGACTGGGGATTCATTGGATTGATGATTTGTGTTTGGTTGATGCAAAATTCCTAGCACCAACTTTTGAACAATGTTAAGGATATTTTGCAAGTTTCTCACAAGTTTAATCGGCTGTTGCTTTCACGTAAACACAGTTCAAGAAAAAAAATTTTTGTTACAGAAAGTGATAATTGAACAACCGTAGCCATCAAATATGGCAAAGGGTTTTATCTTTTTATTCCAAATATGTTTGCATGTTTGTTTGGGTGTTTTCTTGTGCGTTCTAGCGCTCCTGACCGTACCGTTTTGTCAACAAACTTGGCTTCAGAACTTCACTAAACCCCTTCTGAAAATGTTTTTATTTTGGGGGAGGGTTTTTTGACTTTTTGGGCCCTATCCCGATGGGTTTAAATATAACATCGAGATACTCCAATATCTGGATGCTTCTATATGTTTTTGTTTACTCTATTTTAGATGTTTTCCTGTGGAAAACGCCGGTGATGTCATAAGTGGAATCAATTCTTACCATATTTATTCTCCGGTTGATCACTTACATGACTTCAAATTTTGACTCTACGGTTGTTCAGTTATTGACCATGATGCCGAGTTTGACTCAATCATGGTGAAAATTATTACTGCATATGAAACACACAATAGACACCATTCACAGTTCATAATTGATATGGGGAAAATTCAGTGGAAGCTTGGCATGAAACTTATGATGAAAATTCTGTAAGTGTGCGCATCTGTTTGAGGAGATGCAATTTGCGTAGTCGGTAACAGCATGGGCAATGGAATCGGTTCAAACTCCGGTCTTTATGTTTACTATGCATCAATGCCCTTCGGAAATCCTTTCTCTTCTCTTTCCACCACAAGCTATGAGTAAAGGACAGGTTATGCTCTCTAGCCTTTGGAAGGCAACCTGTTTATGGGAGAGAGACAAGACAATGATTCTTAACCAGGGAGTGGAGCCTCCTCAATGCAGTTTGACGCCTAATTTGACGTACTTCTGACAGTTCCTGCAAATCTTCCCTCTGGACTACATCAGAAAGGCTGAGAAGGAGATTCTGGTGAATGGGCATCACAGGATCTCCATACGCTACCCCTAGGCGTGCGCTCCAGAGGCGAAGGGGGGGGTCCATTGTCAGTAGAGACAGAACATAGGCTGTTACGCATGAGTCTGAATGGTGTGTGAGGATTTGTTCAGTCATTTCTTGTCTCTCATAGCCAGGCCAATTAGATGAATTCGAGGGGCAGGGAGAGAGAGCCTCTGGCTTTCATTATTAGCCACTGTGTAGATATCGGTCTCCTCCTTGGTGGATTAACGAGATCGCATTTGGAGGCTCCCTAAATGATCCCTAGCTGCTTACAGCACCTATTATAGGGTCATCCATTTTGGCACAAACCACACACGAAGTTGCTCAGCTACGGTGATCGTACAAGAAGTGGTGTACCCAATGCTATTTGGTTGTAACTCGTGAAGGTTAAAAAAGAAGGTTTTTAGTTCAAGGACGAAGAAAAATCTGGAGTCTTCCAGAATATTATTTGTCTTTGAAATCTGATGGATAGGAAGAAGATTTAAAAACGATCAACCAAAAATCATAATGTGATCTTGAAGAAAAAAATTGGAGGCGATTCAGTTGACTTATTTGAATGGCACATTGAAATACGAAAACATTTTTTCTTCGGGAGAGGAAGTCGACAGTTGATTTTGCTGCATGGCAACACATTTTCTCAAATGCAACGCAGCAAGCGATCATGAAGCTGGGACAGGAAGTTCTTCTACAAGTGGCGTAATCCTCAAATCTGTCGGACGATTACTCGTTTGGTTCCTTGCAACACTCCTTGTCTGGTAAACAGAATTTTCTGGAAGAATTCATAAAATCAAAACCAGGACCGTTTTTCACGATAGAATCTACAATTCAGCTGTTATGCGGCGAAAAGTCATAGAAAGTGAGGGAAAATAGATTGATTACTGAATAATGAAGCTATGATTTTTTATGAGGGAAAAATCAGATTATGGTATTTTGAAAAAATTTAGCGTCAACCTAATAGGACAATTTGCTAAATGTTTGATGGCTTGGATGCTGGTATATAATTATAATATTTATGTATACGTGAATGAGAAAAGTAGTTTGGTGTGGGTAATCTTGTAAAAGTGAGGTCCACGGCGTCAGAGACAGAGTTCTTCCCCTTGTAATATTGTTTTGAAATAAACAATTCAAATAAATCATTTAATAACTTTGTATAAAATTGAGTATCAAATTATTGTTATTAAATTGTTTTGTATTAAAATAAATTGATGTTTCGTAAGGGATTCTTCTTTTCGTGTAAATCCGGAATCCCCCCCCCCAAAAAAAATAACACTTAGTCTTACATGTATCACGCTCTGGGCCCCTCTCATACAAGGATTCTTTTAGATGTGCGAGTATCTCTAGCATCGATTGTCATCACTGACTGAGATACTGATATGTGAGTAATGTCCCTTGCCCAGTGTTGCCAATTTAGATGTCCTTCATTTAAATCGAGATATTCTTAATCATGTCTAGATCTCACAAATTGCTATTTAGACGACTTTTCAATTAAAAAATTAGTTGTTCCCAGCCAATTTATAGTAATAAGGTATATGATTAATTTTTCTATTTAATAAATTTGGTATTTTAATGAAATAAATATTGAAGATTAGAGTCACATTTAATTTAATAATGACATGCAATATATTCCCTAGATTTTAGATATATTATATCTGGAGAATCTGGATGTTTCTAGATCTTTTTTGACTCAATTTTTAAGTTGGTAGCAGTACTCTTGCTAGATCTTCACACGAGAAAAGAACAAGTGCACCTATGGTCACACTTTCAGGCTTGTTTATCTTATAAAACGGAGACTATTTTAATTATCTTGTCGCTCAAATAGAAATTACGACAAAGCGTGTAGTCTATTGAGACCGCTCATGTAAAGAGAAATAAACAAGTAAAAATGGCCATAAAACTCGATTGACGTCGTTATCAAAAAGGCATTATTGTGAATACAGAAACGAGTAAGATTAACGTTGATTTCATTACCTCTTCCAGAAAAGTGGAAGAGGTATATGTATTGCCCTCCGTCTTTCCATCTGTATGTCCACAAGATATCTCTAAAAGTACTCAATGAACTTCGATAAGATTTCGTAGAAGGATGGGAAATTGGTTAAGGGGGAGATGATTAAATTTTTTTGAGGGGGGTTGGCAGGAATTTCGTTGGATTGAGAGGGATTTTCCCGTTTTTTAAAAAAATAAATTTATGCATACTCCCATGGCTCTTTCCATATTATCTTCCAAAAATTCCTAATTATTTTGCAAGGAAATTATGTGGTAAGGTAGGTTATAGACTACGAAAGAAGTGTTTAAATTTGCGAACGAATCCATGCACAATTACCTGCCCGGCATGTCCAGACCACAAAAAACCACCAAAATTTCATGTCTCACAACACAATATCTCCAAAAGTTCTCGATGATTTTATATGAGCTTTTCTAGAAGAGTGAACGGCGGACCATTAAAGATGAAATTACATTCTGGTGGATCCATGCACAATTAGCTCCCTTCACAGTGGCATTGACAGAGGTATTAATTTTTCTAGATCGATTCTCCATTCCAAAATACACCGAAATATCAAAGAATGTGAATTTTGGTTAATTGATTTGGGTTTTATTCAATTTGTGAGTCATGAACATAGCAAATGCGCATTTTGGATCTTAAAATGCAGATTATCGAAAAATAAAATGCCGTTAACAAACTAAATTTCAAATTTTGTATGTCTAGAAACTGGGTTCAGTTGCTCCTGGAAAAGAATGCCTGGCACTTTTTAATGAATTCTATTTTGATGTGATTGAAAGCATCCGTAGGACCTTTAAACTCCAAATTTGCGTGGGTTAGAAAGGTTGCTTTCATCTTGATAACTAGAGTAAACCTGTAAGAAAAGAAAAAGAAAAAAAAAGATGGGATTGTCTATGTATGGAACAACACTAAAGAGCATGAAGCAATTCTATTTAATAATTTATTTTTGATAATTTCAAGTTTGATTTTTATTTTTTTAAGTCCTAACTCAACATTGAACTTTTCTTTCAGTCTTACACACACACACACACACATATATATATACGTGGACAATTTACATCTAAGGATTAATAAACCTTACCTCTAAATACTTTACTCCCGAGTCTGTCTCACTCTCTACAGTACACATTATATATATATATATATATATATATATATATATATATATATATATATTTTAAATTTTAGTTTCAAACGTCTGTAACGTATTCTTCATTATCATATCACAACAGCCTACCTCATTTATACCCTATTATCGTTTTTATTAGATCTGTTGATCAATTTCACATGGACCGATCCAATATAACTTATAAGGTTATTAGTAGAAACGGACAAAAACAACCAAATAAATCTACAAATAAACTTACTGATTTGCATATGTGGCTTTTATGTGGATAGGTTGTCTTAATATATGATGAATACGTTGCATATTTACTTTTGGGGTGCCTCTGTACGAGTTCTGGGTGTTTATACAGTTACACCAGTTACCTGGAAATTAGATCTACACAATTTTAAGTATTTGTGATGTATACAGCAATTTTGAACCATTCAAATTGTCCCTTAAGTGGTTATCTGGATTTAAAATAGCGTACTCAATTTGCCAAATCTCCATGGGATCCTCAAAATAGAAGGAAATCAAGCAGAGAATCACCCTAGGATAGCAAGCCTTCGGCAGAGCAAGCTCAACTTTCAAAGACCAGACGATCTCAATAATCCTAAAATGAAGAGTATACAACCAATGCATCCTCCCAATAGTCATTCATGGAGCTGAAACATGGAACCTAACTAAGAGACAGACCTGCAAACTGAGAAGCTTGCAACGCGCGCATGAAAGATTCATGCTCAACCTTACATGGAGAGATCACAAGACAGCACAGTATATCAGAAAAAAAACGGGAGTCTGAGACATCATAGAATCTATTAAAAAACTCAAATGGCAATAGGTAGGTCATGTTGCAAGAATGGCAGACAGCCGATGGACATCACGACTTACAACATGGATCCCCAGAGACCACATGCAAAATTGAGGCCAATGAAATACAAGATGGAGAGATGAACTAGACAAATTCAGAAAATACTGGCTCCGCGACACCCATGAAAGAGAATTGTGGCGTATCCTGAGGAAGGTCTATGTCTAACGACGTACAATAAAAGACTGGTGATGATGATGATTCAGTTAGCTGCTGAGCGAAAATGGTCCTCATGCAGAGTTTCCCAGAATCTTCGCTCATTACAGGGATGGAAGCTAGGACCTTCCGTGTGTGAGGCAGTTCTGTTAACCATATCATAGCCTATAATTACGGTCGATATCTCGACAAACCTACGAGACACTCGCCCGAATATACAAAGTGTCTATTATATGTCATATTAATATGTTCGCAAACTTCGTTTACTTATTGCATCAATTATACACTTCAATGATACAATATAAATCTTGTGATGATATTTATAAAGGAAATTTATCATTATTTCTTGTCACTCGCGGTCAAGCCAGTCGGAATGTTCAGGGCAAGCGTTAATGAGCGTAGACATTAGTTATTTTACTTAGGTAGACTAACGAGATCGCTCCGAGAGGCTCTTTAATAAATAAATGATTAAAGAAAGAAAGAAATGAGTGTCGTGTGAAACTTTAACCAGCGTCCACCAGGAAGCAGTCTGAACGCAACTTTGTTATTACCATCTGAGTTAACACTACTCATCCCTCAATTTTTTTATTTATCTATTCATGTGATCCGGTGCTGTTCAATTAGCTACTCGGTTAAAATCGGTGCCTGATGAATTATACTTCCTATTCAAATGCATTCATAATTATCACTCCTGCCGGACATAAACTATTCATACTACTGATATACATACTATCGACGTACATATACACACGCGCATATATATATATATATATATATATATATATATATATATATATATATATATATATATATATGATACTTATATCTACGATGACCAAATAGAGGGGTAAGCAATATCAGTGTGCTTTCTCGAACTCCTGAACTTAGAGTGTCGTTAGTTCAGATGGTATGAGAATATATACACACACACACACACATATATATATATATATATATACACGATTATAAACTGCCATATATTTGATTCCTGCAGCAGCCCGATTTTCTTTAATCGTCTATTCTATTTACGTTGTCTAGGCTGAGTGATACATTAACTGTGTAATGATGGAAGATCATTTGAAATAAGTTTCTATATAACATAACACAATTTATAAGTATTATGTCAGATCATATATATCCATTTAACACATATATAGCTTTATCTGAAGAAGACAAGTTCCAAGCCAAGAAGTTGTAGCTTTTATCTGAACACAACCACTGACGAAGGACGTCGTTCTGAAGTATTTGCTACTGCCCCAGTCAGGGACGAAGTAATTGATCTTTTAAGTTTTGACTGACCTGAAACTCAGTATTCGAAATCCCACCCTTTCCGGGACTCGAACATTGTTTGAAGCTCCGAAAATAAGAAACGTAAATGCCTCATTTACAGACCAAACTATAGAGAGGTCTGGCTAGTCACTTGACCAATGCCTTTCTGATAGCATGCCGTATTGGGGTTGATCAATATATCAGTTACTTCCCTTGTCTTTTGTTTGGCAGTGGTTAGTTAAAAATGAACCTGAATTTTCAAACAAAACAAACAAAACTACAAACGTGAATGCTGCAGCATAGGAAAATCTGTGGAATCAATTTAGAATAAACTTAGATAGTAAATTGAAAATTTATTTGGGGCTGAGGGATAAAAAACTTTTTTTCTGGACATAAGGGATAAATGTTAAAATTTCCAGTCCACCAGCTCTATTGGTGCTGTCTGTACGCAGGAAACGTACATACATCTTTGCATAGCCAGATCAACTTAAAAACTAAAGAAACTTATATTAACACTTTTTGGCGACAGTTTTGATTGACAGTTTCTAATAGACATCAGATGCAGTTGGCCTAACGATTAACCACATGACGAATGGAATCTATGAAGAGAGTACAAACTCTGGCATAGATCTAATTGCCTCCCGTAAAAATCAGGTTAGTTAAAGCGCTCTAGCCCTGTGAGGTAGTCCATCTTGGGAGTCAACTGTGCACCCTCATAAAAACACTCCATTGCTACAGTCGATGATTTGGTCGCCATGGATCATTCAATGAATAGAGAAAACCATTGCCTCATGTGACGAACGACCACTTTGCTTTCATATAGATAGATATGAACACACTGAGATGGATGTTAAGAGCTATTGGCAAAGCGTGCAGTCTCAACGGGGCGTGGGCAGAAGACGGATAAAAGGTCACCATGTCCTTTTTTTTTTACACCTATAATAGAGAACCTGAAATCAATGAAAAAAATTGTAATGTCCATACATGCCGCTCGGCGTAGCATAAGATCGTATTGTTACTCCGAAGAAGATTCAGAAAATGTACTTTAGGCATTTAATCAAGCGAATCTTTCATTCCTGTCTCTTGATATTGACCCGTGAGGGAGAAAAATAATGAATAGGGAAAAGATGAGATTTCTCCGATTCCATACTGAATTGCCCGTTTCCTAATATGTGTGTCTGCGCGCGCATGTAGTGTTGTGGGAATGTTATATGAATATTATGTATATGCATACATATACAGATATACATAAGCACAAAGTATGAAATGATATAGATAGGTAGATGAACATGGTCGATGTAGATATAGAGATATGATCAGTATAGATAGATATGGGTTGATGGCGATTGATAAAAACGAACACAATATAATATTCATGTAGATAGGTATGTAAATTTTTTCTTGTTCAGATCATAGCTTGTTATATCAACATGACTTTTCAGCAGAACATATATATATATATATATATATATATATATATATATATATATATATATTATAGAGAGAGATTGATAAACTGATATGAAGTGACTGAGATAGATATTGATACACATATGCCATTAAGAAATGGATATATGATCCCACAGAATAATTATAAATTGCGTTATATTAAAATTCTATTTGAAATGATTTCCCGTTATTACAAGGTGAATGAATCATTAGGCCTACACAGGGTAAATCGAATAAACAATTAAAGAAAATGGAATTGTTGCAAAAATCGAACCTGCGACCCAAAGGGTAGCTGCTTCAACGTAGCGTAAAGCTAAACAGTCGCCGTTAATGCGAAGACACAAATAACTGTTTCAAGTCCAAATTCCCATTTTGTTTATTCGCGATTTATATCTGCTCAATTTGTATCTTTCAAGATGACAGTTATGCTATCAGGAAATATCGGTTACAGGTTCGATTCCTGCAGCAGCTCCATTTTCTTTAATTGTTTGTCCTATTTACGTTGTCGAGGCCAATTGATATATTCACTGTGTAATAACAATAATTTCAAGTAGTTTCAATATAGTATAGCGCAATTTATAATCATATATATGATTACTTATCATATTAGTTCTATCAGCTGATATGTTTTTAATATATACATACATACATATGTTTCTAATATATATAACGCCAAAAAGCCACCCTCATAGTAAACAACATGGAAATCTTCAAGCAAGAACTACATCAACATCAAATTTTAAAAGTAAGTACCTACCAGAGACAATTAAATAAAGGAATCGAACAAATATAACAACATATTCGTTAAAGGAGAAAAGACCAACAACGTACGAAATGAATTAACAAACTCCCGACCAATAACATCGCACAAAATTACAAAAAATTGAATTAAACACCAAATGGAACAACTACGAGGCTATAATAAGAAGAACAAAAGCATCACTAACAAATTAAACATCAACAATAGAGTAGGTAAATTACAGAAAAAAAGATGCCTATATACTCGTGAAGACCACTAATCAAACTTCTCAAAGAACCCCACCACGAGATTAATCAACCACACTAAATCCCAGATAGGAAAGATTAGCAAGAAAATGCAAGAAAATATAAACCACAGCATCAAACAACAACTACACTTAAACTAATGGATAAAAACAAATGATGCCATTACCTGGTTTAGTAACACTTGTGCATTTGTACAGTTCGACAAAATGAACTTCTATCCTTCAATATCCAGTGGAAATTTCGAGGAGGCCATGGAATTCACAAAGATTTACATTAGCAAAAATGATATAGAAATAATCAACCACTATAGACAGACGGTACCGTTCAATAACAAAGAACAATGGACTAAAAAACAGACGTCTTCAGTTCTGATGTTTCTATAGATAGTCCTGAGTCAGCCAAGATATCTGATCAGTTTAAAACTCCTAATGATTGAAAAATATCTAAAAGATAAATTGTTTGTACGGGTCCCAACAATGGTCAAAATAAGTAAGCGAGACGCTATCAGGTTGAGTAGAGGTGTGAAGTTAAGAGGAGGAGGTCACTGATTGTTTAAATAGACATGACACAGCGTCATGGGCGCGATATTCCTTTATCTATTCGACTGATTTGAGATTGTCAGGTCATTGTGTTCTCTAAGGTCTCAGCTTGGCTCTATGTTTTGTGAGGGTAAAGACATGGCTGCCATTTTAGTCGTATATCGTAGCCAAACTTGAGAAAACTTGCCTTTCTGAAAAGCATTTAGCTATCAATTTTCTTTCTCTTAGCGGATCCAGTTCCAATATAGTTGTGATGGTCAAATGTCTCTATGAAGAGACCCTATAAAGCTTAGTGTGATTAAGTAAGTGTTTTTTTAAATTTACAAGTTATGTGATTGGAAACGCAATTGACCAAAGATGTGATATAGATTCACATCGACCCAAAACTTGAACATTCAAAGAATGTATGAAATAACAGTGAACGAACGGTGAAGAGATCGGTTGAGAAATATTGCTTGTTAGGGGATCGTAGATAATCATCGCAGCACTTTACGGTTTAGGTTTGTTTTTTATTTGACCGACTTCAAAGGGTCAATTTTATTGTGATCTTTCCTAAGGTCTCAGGTAGGCTCTGTGTTTTTTTAGGGTTAAGAAATGGTTACTATTTCGTTGTCAAATTTGAGAAATCTTGCTTTTCTGAAAAGCATTTGGCTATCAACTTCTTTTGGTAATGTGTATTTAAGTTTTGGTATTTTTTTCACTTAGTTGCATATGATTGTTAAAATATTGTTTTTGCTGCATTCTGTATTATTGCAACTGTTTATAAACAAATATTGAATATTACTTTTTATTTCACGTTCTCAAGTGGCAATGGGCAGGCCATGTTGCAAGGATGAAAGACAACCGACGGACATCACGTCTGACAACATGGATCCCCAGCGATCACATAAGAAACTGAGGCCGACAGAACACAAGATGGAGAGATGAACTGGACAGATTCAGGAAATACTGGCCCCGTGACGCCCATGATAGAGAATTGTGGTGAATCCTGGGGGAATGTCTGTGTCAGACGACGGACGTTAAAAGACTGATGATGATGAAATTCAAATAACCATTGAAACATTAAGATGAACGCAAATAGAAATACAAAAATCTTTTAAATCAATACTGCTGATTTTCATTCTTAATCTCAATTATTTGAATAATTATAGAATAGTTGCCTTTATTAACTATCTCGGTATTTGGCGATTTCGTTTGCGTGCTCTTCTCAAACATCTCCATCTATGGCCAGCCTGCATTCCAGTCGCTTGATTGAAGTTTTATGAAGTTGATTCTTGTGTAAAAGTCGATTCGTGCAGTAATTCTCTTTTGAACTTGGTAACATTTGAATAACTTTCTCAAACATACTAGTTGATGTGTACCAATCTCCAAAAGATTATGTCGGTTTGTTCCGGATAAAATAAACAAGTGTATTGAGACTTGAGGGAGAGTCTGTATTTGGTGATGACTTATAAGCAAATATCTATCCTAAGCTTACCTTCTCCCAAACGATGTTCGCAACTTCTTGCCAGATATGGATTCACGCATTCATTTGAGGGAGGACTTTTCAATTCTGTACACTTGATGTACGAATAAGATGTTTTATTTCTGTTGCTTATTATTCATCATCTTGCAATTGATTGAATATTTCATATCTAGAATATTTGATCAGTTCTTTAACCCAAATCTCATATGGTACTATTCATCCTAAGCTTACTTCTGAGGAAAAATGTGGAAGAAAATGGAGGAGAATTTGTGGAAACGGAGATATTCGAGAGCAAGTTGCACAAAAGCCTGTAGAAGTGTAAAAAAAAGAACTCCAACGATGATTTGCAGTTGAAAGTTCTCTAAAGTTTTCACGAACAAAACACAGGTTTCAAAATTTTATAAAAAGTCGAATATTCATAGAATTTTGACAAAATTCCCATTACCATAAAGGACGACATTTTCAAAAAAGCAATTTCCATAAAAAAAACAAAAAAAACAAAAACAAATTGTTTTCAATGTGATGATCCCGGCTCTTAATTCATTAAATGTTAAAAAAAAAAAAAGAATTACGAGTTTCACAGTTTAAAGTTAGATCAAGGACAGAATAAATTCTGTCCACTTTCTTGAAAATGCAGCTTCGGGAAATCGGCACAAAAGCATAATTTATGATGTTAAAAAAACTGAAAATTCAAGTAATTTTTTTTTCTGGGCAAGTTGGCAAGTTTTTAATTTTCATTAACTAACAGCTTCATTAACTGCAGCTATTTTCCGTAAAAAAGGAAGAAATATTAAAAACATCATCAAAAATTCGGTCGAATAATCAGTTTTTACTATAAGCTTAATGATTATTACTTTACTAATCTTCCTGATTTTCACTGGCTTAATAAATAGAAATATTTTTCAAAAAAGCTACAAATTCATGGCAGGCATTGTAAGACATAACATATGAAGAGATAAGAAAAGGTATTTGCTTAAGTGTTACATTAAGAAGTTTAAATCATTTAATAAAAATACTGAAGAAACGTTCAAAGATTGCAATATAAAAATTCAAATCAGTAATTGTAGCAAAACATACAATTACTGGAAGTGATTTTTTATGAAAATGGAATTAGACAATTATATCTAAAGGAGTAGAATAAGCGGGGATACTCAATTTTGATCCCGAAGTTATAGTGTTCATCATAATGAAATAAATAATTACCTAATTAACACGGAAGAGTTGATTTCAATAAAAAAGGAAAACCAGAGAGGTTATTATTCATTCACAATACTACGATCAATTGAAGATTTGTGAATTTGAATTGAAAATAAGATAAATGAAAAACATTGACGTTGGTTCACTCGAATATTTTTAGAATTGCAAGTTTATAAAGCAGAGTGATGGTTACTATACAAGCCCCTCAAGTTATAGCAATAGGTGCTCCAAGAGCCTGGCCTTGTGCCAACGTCAGCTCAGCACAAGGGGCATTTAAGACCTTCCCCGATCTAGCATTTACTAAGTAAAAAAACTGAACAAAAGAGATGATCAGGCCATTTTGAAGATTAAATAAATTATACACCTCTCCACTAGAATGTTTTACTTTTCCGCCATTTGTATCTGGTTCTCTTCCAAAGTTTTCGATGCAGCCAAGACACAAAAAAGTTTTATCTAGAATAATGTAAAAATGAAGGAGTTTTGTTTTAATTGTATCCAGCAACTTCAATAATAATCTGATTTGAGGAGTTATTCTTATCGATTTATGTCGACATTGCATTACAAATACTCATTGAAATCTATCAGATTTTATTAACATCTATTATTAGCATAAGCATTTAAGCTGAGAGTTTGATTCAGAACTCACTCAGGTGCAATCCTTAGAGACAGTAACTGAGCAAAAAGTATGTCTACACTGTAGAATAAGGTAAATAAATCGAGGGACTTTCTATTCTTTTGTCTATTATGAATGGTAGGATACCACAAGAAGAATTATAGTCAACGTAAGGGACCCCATCCACTTAATTCAAGCAGGAAGGGGAAAAAAGGGCAAATGAAATAAGATAAAGGCTACATGATTACCAAATGGACTGTAGATAAAATCCTGTGAGAAAATTTAATTATAGTCCCAGTTCAATAAAGATTAAAGGAAAAGTAAAACCATTTCTAAAACAATCATTTTGTCAAGAGAATAAGATCAAACAGAACATCATTTGCTTTGGGGTTTCTACTGCATCAGAAATATCTTAAAAGGATGTTGACCTTTCTGTAATGTGCAGTATATTGCCGCCTTGGTTTAGGCCAGAGGGAGAGGACCAAGAATGTAGCAGATATTCAGCCTCTCCAGCTCTTTATTATGATCAAATGCTAGTGTTTTTCACAATACGTACAACGAATTCTTGAATCGTTTGTTGCCTCTCTCCATTGCAGACTGAGAGGGAAAAGGGAGATAATTCAACCAGTTCCAAAGTTTTGAATAAATCAGAAGTCTGTTTATTTTGCAAAGGGAAATAAGTATTTCAAGGGTACAGATATACCGGTCCATATGTAAGACCCATAAAAATACGAACACCTGGTGATCGAATATATATATATATATATATATATATATATATATATATATATATATATATATATATATATATATATGTGTGTATATATATATATATATATATATATATATATATATATATATATATATATATATATATATATATATATATATATATATATATATATATATGTAATCAATCTCAAGACAGAGGAGAGCCCATTCACCCGATCTTATCGTACGAGCACATGATAGAGAAAAATAAGTGAAAACAAAGGCGATTTACTGGATAGAAGTCAATTTTCCCTTCAGAGAATTCCCATTTCGTTAAAAAGTACGTTTGAAACTATGGACGTAATTTCACCACATAATCGACAAGAAATTTGAACTGGAGAGAAAAAATTCAGCATATAAAATTTAACAAGATATCCGATTTAAGATATCACTTTCAAAAAAATTAATGTTACTGTGTTGCCATTAGATATGTTTGTCACTAAGCAAGCAATCACAATACTCTCGTTAAATAAGACCCCTCGACTGTTATCGTCGATAAATTTACCCGCAAATTGTTTCAAGTCCATGTGTGTGGCGCGAAGTGCCAAAACTTAAGGTGTCCAGCCACCGTCTGCAGAGACGTCAACTCTCTCGATTTCAAATATCTTCTCCCCCTCTTCAATGTTATCTCTCAATATTTCAAGATTTTAACATCTCCCGTACGTCAAAATACATCTTGTCACAAGTGCCAAACCAGAGGAAGAAAATCTATTGGAAACATCTGACACAACAAAGTTTCTTCAAATAAAAAAAAAATGAAAAATAAAAATGAATAAAAAAAATCTATTTTCACGAAGATTCGTAGAAACATTTTTTTTAAATCATTGTACATCTTCCAGAAATTTTTTCTATTTGTGTAGAAATTCAGTCGGAATGATAGTGAATGTAAAACAGAAGAATTACAAGCAAAACGTGTCAGTTTCATCAAAATAAAATTTTCAATTCTGGGTTACGAACAAAGGGTTATTCTTGCAAAGAAAGCACTAAAATGGCCGAAAGTGACTCGGTTTTCATTTCCTATCAAAAATGTCAAGTGCACTCGAAAAGTCTGACGAGGTGTGAATTTTATTATTATGGATATTATGGTGATAACCATGATATCAATTATAAAATCTGTCACTTCGTACACCATCGATGGGGAGGGTACGAATTAAGCTTATTGCCTCACAAGGTGTAGACCACCTTTATGGATACTCATAAACAGTATATAGTATTACATAAATATTTTTCAGACGTGAAAAGGGAATCCAACATGTCAATATACATACAGCTAGCACAGGGCAGACAAAATTCATTGGATGGACAGTAATTTATTAAAATGATTCAATGAAAGATTTGAATATTTTGAGACAGTTTTCGTTTACGTTCATTTGATACATTCGGGGGTGGGGAGTAAGAAATTGTTCAAAGTAATTGCCTCTGGAAAATATGAAATATGAAACTTCTCTTAAACATGTTGGGTGTCAAAATGAAGAGCTTTTCGATTTGAGAGAAAGTGGGGAGGATTACTTTAATCATGAAGTGAAAAATGTTATGATATCTTCCACTTGGAAGATTTCCAGGAACTCAGAGCAAGGTGTCATGTGATTTATAGTAAATGCATAGATTTTTTTTATCATAAAGAAACACATTTAGACAGGAATATTTGATGTGGGAAGTGGGTAGATTTTTGGACACTTCAAATTTATTTAAAATCATATTTAATAAGGCTCCCGAATCGGGGTTTTTGGTATAGAAAGAAAAAAGGAAAGTTCTCACATATCAGGAAATGGAAGGTCGAAAAAAAAAGAAAAAAAATTGAGAAAAATCTAGCCATTTTTAGCCATCAGAGAAGTCAACTTCAAAATATTCACCACGTTTATTTCATTGCCTTAATAGTACAAAGAAAGATTGCAATGGATTAATTGTTCCTGATCATTTTCACTTAGAAAAATGAAGACAAATTCTGAAAAGTCTTTTAATTGTACAAACACTTAATACTTTCGTGTTTAGCAAGTGCATAGCAAAATCAGTAGAAAGTTAAAGTTTCAAGTTGGTTTAGGTTGTTGAAATAAACTTTTACTGATACTTTTGAAGAGGAAAATCCGTCCGGAACTGTTCAAATGTACAAATGTGTTGTGTGTTTATGGTTGGAATAAATTAGAAAATGTTGGACACGATAAAATTAGACACGAAGAAGGACGACGAATTGTAAATGGCGTACGTAATAATTGTGTTTATTGTCAGTTCCAAACGAAAAAGTAATTTGTCAAAATGAATAACAATACCAATATAGAAACGAATGTTCCGATTGAAAGATAGATAAATAGATAAATAAAAACGCCAACTCGAAATTGGCGGTCCATGATCTGGAAAAGAAACAAATTTCGGTGCTGTCGAGAAATAGTGTCGAAAAGGGAAAGGGCATCGATTGCCATATCTTATACAAGAAATGACTGAAAGTGACGTCAGAACTTCTGTCATGACTTCGAGCACAAACGAAATATACTAAGGGGAGAGTAATTACTGTTTTTATTGATAAACATTTGTTTATTTACTTCATACATCAATTGTTCTATCTTCATGGGTATCCGCAGCCACTTTTCCCGGGGATGGGGGCACAAAAGGATATGTTTTCAGAGAGGGGATGCAAAAGAGTATATTTCTAGAATGAGGCATAAAAGGATATACTCCGAAATATGGGTGGGGCACTTTTAATTTCACGTGGATTTTAGGACCCGGATTAGAGAGGGCAAGGTCTGAAGATCATAAATCTATTTTTCAAATTTGGTCTAAGTAGCCATAAAGAATCAAAACATATACAAAAATAAAGTCTCAAAATCGGGAAATAATTTCAGAATTTTGATTCTGTTTCCAAAGGGAGGATGGGTGTCCAAATACGCATAGCTATAATGTCAACAAACACAAGCACCAAGCTAAAAGGTCAAAATTACTTATATTACTTTAATATTGTAAATAAGTAGAGTATATTGGTAGATTGAATGAGATGTGATACTTTTCCCTTGCAGGATACAAATGCAACCCTTAAGGACGGCCATCTTTGAATAAATTGAGATCGACACACACTAAGGAACCCGTACTTATAAAAATTTGTTTGAAATTTCATGTGTCGTGAAGTAAACCTTATCTTTATTTTTCTGGCCTCCATTATCCCCAAGATAAGCAGACCCCAAGGATCTTTGGAAATCTTCGACACCCTATTTTCGAACGTACTTGAATTAATAAAAAATGGGTTCTCAACTTTTTACTTTCAGAAATTATTGTCAAGATGAAGAGAAAAACAAATTTCCACTTTGTACAGTGTTGAATTTAACTATTAGAATGGATGTCTACTCTTCAATCGATAAATCAATCATTTTGACGTAAATTTATCGTACATCTTTAAAAAAAACAAAATTCTATTATCGAAAAGTCATCAACTAAACTGTCATAATTTTGTTTGAAAAAATTCCGTTTCATCATCACTCTACTGAAACGTGGTAAAACATCGTAACACGCTGCATAAAACATCAATGAAATCTTGCTTGGTAGAATCAGTCATTAATAAAATGATAGACAGTTTGAGTCATGTCAATAATTGCAAACGATATGTATGGAGGGTTTGAAGTGATGAAATACAAGATAAAATGTAAACAAGAGTTTCTTTCAAACAACCGGAAGACAATTCACTAAATTAATTAGAAACTAATTAAGAATAACGAAATATATATATATATATATATATATATATATATATATATATATATATATATGTGTGTGTGTGTGTGTGTGTGTGTGTGTGTGTGTGTGTGTGTGTGTGTGTGTGTGTGTGTGTGTGTGTGTGTTAAAAATCACTCGAGGCAGTCATTTATTAGATTTTTCAAATAACTCACAATTGCTTCTTTTCAATTCATTTCAAATAAATTTCTATACAATATAACATGATTTATAATTAATTCTGTCAATTTTTTAAAAATACATACCTGTTGCATTAAAAGAGACGAATAGACCGAGAATAGACGAGATGAAAATTAAGGTTAAAAGCATTTATTTGTTTAGGTCAATGGTAAGAGCATCAATACGTTGAAGCAGCTACCCTATCCTTGGCATATTCGAGCCCCGTTTTCTTTAATTGTTTATTCTATCTACGTTATCTAAATTCATTGGTATATTGAACGTCTAACGACGGGATATCATTTCAAATAAGTTTCTATATAATATAACGCAATTTATAATTAATTCACTATTATGTATATCAGTGACGGCGAGAATAAAAGACACAGTGCCGGTCGTCTTAGGTCGGTCAAATAGACAAACTTGAGTACTTCGATCATTATCTACAAAAGATCTGCAAACAAACAATATGTCCATCCCCGTAACCGGCCAAAGGAAAGTCACGCCCTGACACCGTGTTATGTCTGTTTGAATATAAGGGAGCCTCCCCTCTTAACTTCATACCTCTACCCTACCTGAACGCATTTCGCTTACTTATTTAGACCATTGTGGGGACCCATATAAACAATTTTACTTTTAGATATATTTCAATCATTAGGAGTTTTTAAGATGTATATCAATATCAACTTTCCTTTTAACCCTCCCCCCTCTCATGAACAGGTAATTCATAGAAAAATTGCAGTGGTTACTGTGTTTGGGATGCATAGATGAACTAGAAAATAGTGACTCAGAGGAGTCAGCTGGAGAGGTATGTATTTTTTCTTTATTTCATTCTTTTATTCAGTAAATGCTACATCGATGGTGGGCACAAGGCTAGGCTCTTGGAGCATCCGCTGAAAATGAGCTCTTTTGCTATAACTTGAGGGGCGATTATAGTAACCTGCACTCAACAATGACATACTACTCATTGGTGACAGATTTTATGTTTTGAAGCTGAGAGTTTTATACAAAACTTTCTGAATGTTGACTAACTCATAAATGTCTTTTCATATCTGATAATACATTGATTTAGTTGAACCAGTGTCACCATCTTAGTGTCTTAATGAATAAAAAAACATTTTGGTTCTTTACTTTATTGAAATCAACTGTTCAGTATATATATATATATATATATATATATATATATATATATATATATATACATATATATATATATATATATATATATATATATATATATATATATGTAAATGTATGTATATATATATATATATATATATGTAAATGTATGTATATATATATATATGTATATGTATGTATATATATATGTATATATATATGTATTTATATATGTATATACAGGTGGAGGCCACAAAAGGATATATTTCCAGGTGGTGGGCACAAATGGATATATTTCCAGGGATAAAGAAAGGATATATGTCAAGGGGGTGCAAAAGGATACATTTCTAAGGGGTGCAAAAGGATACATTTCCAGGGGGTGCAAAAGGATACATTTGTAGGGGATGCAAAAGGATACATTTCTAGAGGAGGGGCACACAAAGATATATTTCGAGAGCGGGAAAGGATATGGGTACGTAGATATGAGAAGACACAGAATTTAAATTAATGTAGACAGAAAGGAATACTCAGAATAAATGTGTTATGGTGGAAGAAATATCGAAGTTGGATTGGGTCAACAAATGAACCTGGCCAAGTTATTGATAAGAAAGAGAAGACCAACACATTCCCCTCACTTTTGACTTTGTGTCACAGTCTTCATCTTTTTGTTGAAAATAAAAAAGAATAGACGAACTAAACCATTTACCATCCTAGTATCGCCACACCTAATTGCACCCGTTTACCTATTCCTACAGAGGCTGCGCTTGGGACCCGCTGGGGGTACATTCGGGTCTAGTGCCGCCACTGCAATACGTGAAGTAAAATATGGCAGACGAATCGAAATAAATGTGTTCACAGGGCCCTCGACACAGTGATTGGAGTCCACTTTTTTGGATATTTCAGCATGTCAAACTACGCCTGAAAAAGCTATAAAATCGATAGGTGAATATGACATTTGAAAGACCATTTTTGAGGGCTTATGTGCTAGAAGTGCCTTCTCGGCCAATACCGGCTATTTCCGTCGAAAGGGGCTAAATAAAAAACTAAATCAAATACAGCCGATCGAATGGTAACGTTGCAATCAGCCACTTTCAACTACGCCAGAAAAAGCCATGAAATCGATGGATAAAAATGACATTAGAAAGACCATTTATGAGGGCTTATGTGTTCGTAGTGCCTTCGCGGACAATAGCAGTTATTTCCATGAAAATGGGCTAAATCAAAAACTACGTCAAATACAGCCAATCCAATGGTAACGTTGCAATCAGCACCCCAAACTACACCAGGAAAAGTCATAAAATCGATTGGTAAAAATGACATTTGAAAGACCATTTTTAGGGGCTTATGTGCCAGAAGTACTTTCTCGGCCAATACCGGCTATTTCCATCAAAATAGGCTAAATGGAAAACTACATCAAATACAGCCGATCCAATGGTACTGTTGCAAACAGCACGTCAAACTACGCTAGAAAAAGCCATAAAATCGATGGGTAAGAATGACATTCGATAGACCATTTTTGAGGGCTCATATGCAAGATGCGCCTTCTTGGCGTATACGGGCTATTTCCCTCAAAATGGGCTAAATCAAAAACCTCTATCAAATACAGCCGATCCAATGGTACTGTTGCAATCGGCACGTCAAACTACGGTAGAAAAAGCCATGAAATCGATTGGTGAAAATGACATTAGAAAGACCATTTTTGAGGGGTTATGTGCTGGAAGTGCCTTCTGGGCCAATTCCGGCTATTTCTGTTAAATGGGCTAAATTGAAAACTACATCAAATGCAGCAGATCCAATGGTATTGTTGCAATCAGCACATCAAACTACGCTAGAAAAAGCCATAAAATTGATGGGTAAGAATGACATTTGATAGACCATCTTTGAGGGCTTATGTGCAAGAAGTGCCTTCTAGGCCAATACTGGCTCTTCCTGTTAAAATGGGAATAATCGAGAACTACATCAAATGCAGGTGATCCAATGGTACCGTTGCAATCAGCAAGTCAAACTACACCAGAAAAGCCATAAAATCAATGGGTAAAAATGTTTTTCAAAAGACCATTTTTGAGGGCTTATGTGCTAGAAGTGCCTTCTCGGCCACTACCAGCTATTCCCGTAAAATGGGCCAAATTGAAAACTACCTGAAGTATAGCCAAACCAATGGTACCTTTGGAATCAGCATGTCAAACTATGCAAGAAAAAGCCATGAAATTGATTGGTGAAAATGACATTCAAAAGACCTTTTTTTAGTACTTACGTGATGGAAGTGCTTTCTTGCCGAATACCAGCTATTTCTGTCAAAATGGGCTAAATCGAAAACTTCATCAAATATAGCCGATCCAATGGTACTGTTGCATTCAGCACGTCAAACTATGCCAGAAAAAGCCAGAAAATCGGTAAGTAAAAACGATATTCGGAGACCATTTCTGAGGGCTTATGTGCCCTATGTGCCTTCTCGGCCAATACCAGTTATTTCTGTCAAAATTGGCCAAATTAATAGCTACATCAAATACAACCAATCGAATGGTAATGTTGCAAATAGCACGTCAAACTACGCCTGAAAATGTAAATAAAATCGATGGGTAAAAATGACATTTGAAAGACCATTTTTGAGGGCTTATGTGCTAGAAGTGCCTTCTCAGCCAATACCGGCTATTTCCGTCAAAATGAGCCAAATAGAAAACTATATCAAATACAGCCAATCCAATGGTACTGTCGCAATCATCACGTCAAAGTATGCCATAAAAAGCCATAAAATCTAAAGGTAAAAATATCATTCCAGAGACCATCTTTGAAGGCTTATGTGCCAGAAGTGCCTACGCGGCCAGTACCGGCTATTTCTGTCAATATGGGCTAAATCGAAAGCTACATCAAATACAGCCGATCCAATCGTACTGTTGCAATCACCATGTTAAACTGCGCCAAAAAAAAAGCAATAAAATTGATGATTAAAATGAAATTCAAATGACCATCTTTGCAGGCTACGTGCTAGAAGTGCTTTCCCTGCCAATATCGGTTATCACTGTCACGATAGGCTTAATGGAGAACTACATTGAATACAACATGGTACTGTTACGATCAGCACGTCAAAATACGCCAGAAAAGGCCATAAAATCGATAGATAAAAATGATATTCGAGGGACCATCTTTGCACGATATGTGCTAAAAGTCCCTCCCTTGCCAATATTGGATATTTCTGTCAAAATGGGCTAAATAAAAACCTACATCAATTACATCAGGTTCAATGTTATCGTTGTAATGAGCACGTCAAACTTCACGAGGAAAAGCAATAAAATCGATAGGTAAAAATAAGATTCAAAAGACCATCTTTCCGGGCTCCTTGGTAGAAGTGCCTACCCGGCCAATATCGGCAATTACCGTCAATATAGGCTAAATTGAATAATACATTGAATACAGCCTATCAAATATTACTGATGCAATCAGCACGTCAACCGACGCTAGAAAAAAGCCATGAAATCGATAGGTAAAAATGACATTCGAAAGACCATCTTTGCAGGAGTATATGCTAGAAGTGCTTTCCTGGCAAATATCGACCCTTTCCTTCAATGTTACATCGAATACACCAGATCAAATGGTACCATATTAATCAACACGTCAAACTATGCCAGAAAAAGCCATAAAATTGGTAGGTAAAAATGACATTCGGAAGACCATTTTTGAGGGCTTATGTGTTAGAAGCGCCTTTCTGGCCAATATCGGTTATTTCCATCAATATGAGCTAAATTGATAACTACATCATATACAGCAGATCCAATATTAACGTTGCAATAAGTATATAAAACTACGCCAGGAAAAGCCATAAAATCCATAGGTAAAAATGAGATCCTAAAAGACCATCTTTGGGGGCTATGTGGTAGAAGTTCCTTCCCGACCAATATCGGTTATATCTGTCAATATGGGCTAAATCGAATGTTACATCGAATACACGAGATGAAATGGTACTGTAGCAATCAGCACGTCAAGCTACGCCAGAAGAAGCCATAAAATCGATAGGTAAAACTTACACCCAAAAGACCATCTTTGCAGGCTATGTGCTAGAAGTTAATTCCCGGCCAATATTGGCTCTTTCTGTCAATATTGGCTAAATCGAAAATTACTTCGAATACAGCATATCCAATGGTAATGTTGCAATCATCACGTCAAATTATACCTGAAAAAGCTATAAAATCGATAGGTGAAAATGACATTCGAAAGACCATCTTTGCAGACTATGAGATAGAAATGCGTTCCCGGCCAATATCGGCTATTTCTGTCAATATGGGCTAAATTGAAAACTACATCGAATACAAAAGTTCCAACGGCACTTTTGCAATCAGCACGTCAAACTGCACCAGAAAAAGCAATAAAATCGATGTATAAGAATGACATTCAAAAGACCATCTTTGTGCACTATGTGCTAGAAGTGCCCTCCGGAACAATATCTTCTATTTCCATCAATATAGGCTAAATCGTAAACTCCATTGAATACAGCAGTTCAAATGGTACTGTTGCAATCAGCACGTCAAACTACGCTAGAAAAAGGAATAAAATCGATAGGTAAAAATGATATTCTAAAGACCATCTTTGTGGGCTCCTGTGCTAATATCAGCTATTTCTGTCAATGTTGGCTAAATGGAAAACTACATTGAATCCAGAAGATCCAATGGTACTGCTGCAATTGGCACATCAATCTACGCCAGAAAAAGCCAGATAAGGTTGGGGGGCATCTATACACTGTGTGAATAGATTCATTTACGGCCAATTTTGCTATTTCCATCAATATGAGCTATCTCAAACACTACATCAAATACAGCGAAACCAATGACACCATTGCTTTCAACACATTGAATTACACCAGATACGACCTTAAAATTGATAGGTAAAAATGACATTGATGATCCCAGGTGGTATCTATACACTGTGCGTAAAGGTCATTCACGCCCCATACCGGCTAACTTGAGAACTACATCAAATACGGCAAATCCAATGACACCATTGCATTCATTGCATCGAATTACATTAAAAACAACCATAAAATCGATTGGTAAAAATGACATCCATGACCCTAGTTAGGGGGCCATCTATACACTATATGTGTAAAGTGCATTTACGGCCATTAACTCGAAAACTACATTCAATACAGCAAAACCGATGACACCATTTCATCAAATTATTTCTGAAACGACCACAAAATCCATAGGTAAAAATGATATTCATAATCCCAGACTTAGGGGGCATCTATACACTTTGTGCGTAAAGTTCGTATATGGCTGATATTGGCTAACTCAAAAACTACATCAAATATAGCAAAACCATTGACACGATTGCATTCAGCGAAAAGGATTGCATCAGAAATAACCATAAATTTGATAGGTAAAAATGAAAAATCAAATACAGCACAACCAATGATATCATTGCATTCAACGCACTGAAAAGACCATAAAATTATTAGGTAAGATTAACATTCATAATCCCAGTTGGGGGGGGGGTCATCTATACACGATGTGCATAGAGTTCATTTGCAGCCAATGTTGGCTAACTCAAAATCTACATCAAATACAACAAAACCAATGACACAAATGCATTCAATGCATCGAATTACATCAGAAACTACCATAAGATCGATAGGTAACAACGAAATTCTCAATCCCAGTTTGAGGGTATCTATACACTATGTGCGTAAAGTTCATTTACAGCCAAAATTAGCTATTTCTGTCAATATGAGGTAACTCAAACACTACATCAAAAACAGCAAAACCTTTGACAGCTTTGCATTATTTACATACATCAGAAACGACCATAAAATCGATAGGTAAAAAGAACATCCATGTTCCCATTTTGGGGGACCTCTACACAGTGTGTGCATGAAATTCATTTACAGAAAAAATCCGTCATTTCTGTCAATATGAGTTAACTCGACAAACTACATCAAATAGTGGAAAACCAATCACACCACTGTATCCAGCACATCGAATTACATCAGAAACAAATATAAAATCGATAAGTAGAAAAGACATTCATAATCCCAGTTTGGGGGGCATCTGTACACTATGTGCGTAAAGTTCATCCACGGCTGATATCGGTTAAGTTCATTCACAGTCAATATCAGTTAACTCAAAAACTACATCATATACAGCAAAACCAATGATACCATTGCATTCAATGCATCAAATTACATCGGGAACGACCATAAAATCGATATGTTAGCAGGATATTCATAATCCCATTCCAGGAAATATCCATACACAATTTGCATAGAGTTCATTTACAGCCAAAATCGGCTATTCCCGTCAATATGACATAACTTGGAAAATTATATCAAATACAACAAAACCATTGAGAGCATTGCATTCACTGCATGAAATTACATCAGTTTAGGGGGCATCTATACACTATGTGCATAAAGTTCATTCAAGGCCAATATCAGTTAACTCAAAAACTACATCAAATATAGCCAATACAATGACACCATTGCATCGAGCGCATCAAATTACATCAGAAACGACCATAATATTGATTGGTAAAAATAACATCTATAATCCCAGTTTGGGGGAATCTATACACTATGCGCCTAAAGTCGTTATACGGCCAATATCGGCTCACTCAAAGACCATTGCATTTAGTGCATCGAATTATATCAGAAACAACCATAAAATCGATACCTAAAAATGACATTCATAATCCTGTTTGTAGGGCGTATATGCTCCGTAAAGTTCATTTACGGCCAAAATCGGCTTTTTCTGTCAAAAAGAGCTAACTCAAAAACTACATAAATTACAACAAAACCAATGACACTTTTGCATTCAGCGCATTTAATTAGATCGGAAACAACCATAAGATCGATAGGAAAAAATGAAATTCATTATCCCAGTTTTGGAGGTATCCATACACTATGTGCATACAGTTCATTTACGGCCGATATAACCCTTCTCGAAAACTAAATCAGATACAGCAAACCCAATGACACCATTGCCTTCATTGCATCAAATAACATCAGAAATGACCATAAAACAATAGTTAAAAATGACATTCATAATCCCAAATTGGGGGGGGCATCTCTGCACTATGTGCATAAAGTTCTTCCACTGCCAAAATCGACTATTTAAATTATCAAAAACTACATCAAATACGGCAAAACCAATGTCACCACCGCATTCAATGCATCGAATTACATTAGAAACGACCATAAAATCGATAGGTAAAAATCACATTCCTCTTGCCAGATTTTTGGGCATCTATACTCTATGCATGTAAAGTTCATTCACGGTTGATATCGGTTAACTCTAAAACTACATCAAATACAACAAATCCAATGACACCGTTGCATTCAGCACATCGAATTACATCAGAAACGACCATACAATCGATAGGTAAAATTGACATCCATAATCCCAGTTTGGGGGGTATGTATACAGTATGTGCGTTAAGTTCATTTACGGCCAATATATGCTAACTCGAGAACTACATCAAATACAGCAAAACTTATGACACCATTGCATTTGATGCATCGAAACAACCATAAAAATTGATAGGTAAAAATGACATTCACAATCCCTGTTCGGGGGGGGGCATCAACACACTAATTTTTTAGAGTTCATTCAGGGCCAAAATCAGATATTTCTGTCAATATGAGCTAACTCGAGAAAAAAAACAAATAAAGCAAAACTAATGACACCATCGCATTCAGTGCTTCGAATTACATCAGAGTGGACCTTCAAGTTGATAGGTAGAAATGACATTCATACTTCCAGTTTGGGGGGCACTTACACACTATGGGCGTAAAGTTCATTTGAGGCTGATATCGGCTAACTCAAAAACTACATTAAAAATAATGACACCATTGCATTCAGTGCATCGAATAACATCAAAAACGACCATGAAATTGCTAGCTGAAAATGACATTCATAATCCAAATTTTCGTGGTATCTATACACTATGTGCGTAAAGTTCATTTACAGCTGATATCGATAACTCGAAAACTACATCAAATACAGCAAAACCATTGGCAGCATTGCATACAGTGCATCCAATTACATCAGAACATCCTTAAAATAGGTAAACATGAGATTCATAATCCCAGTTTGGGGGACAACTATACACTTTGTGTGTAAAGTTCATTTAAGGCAGATATCAGTTAATCCAAAATCTACATCAAATACAGCAAAACCAATGACACCATTGCATTCAGCACATCAAATTACATCAGAAACGACCATAACATCGATATTTAAAAATGACATCCAAAATCCGAGTTTGGGGGGTATCTATACATTATGTGCTAGAAGTTCCTTTCGGGCCTATACCGGCTAACTCGAAAACTACATCAAATACAGCACAATCAATGACACCATTGCATTCAGCACATCAAAATACATCAGAAACGACCATAAAATCGACATGTAAAGATTACATCCAAAATCCCAGTTTTGGGGACATGTATACACTATATGCTAGGAGCTCCCGTCTCGCCGATATTGGTAAACTACATTGAATACAGCAAAACAAATTGCATCACTGCATTCAGCACATCAATTATGTAAAAATGACATTCATAATCCCAATTTGGGGGGTATCTATACACTATGCGCTAAAAGATAATTTACGGCCAAAATTGGTTATTTTTGTCTTTATGAGGTAACTCCCAAACAAACAACACCACTGCATTCAGCGAATACAATTAGATCAAAAACGACCATAAAATCGATAGGAAAAAATGACATCTAAAATCCCAGTTTGGGGGCATTTATACACTATATGAAAAAAGATCATCTACGGCCAAAATTTGCTATTTCCGTCAATATGTGCTAAATCGAAAACTACATCAAATGCAGCACAACCAATGACATCATTGCATTTTGGGGGGCATCTATACACACTCCGGTAAAAGTTCTTTTTCCGGCTAATATTAGCTACCTGGAAAACTACATAAAATATAGCAAAACCGATGATACCATGGCATTCAGCGCATCAAATTACATCAAAAACGACCATAAAATCGATAGGAAAAAATGACATCTGAAATCCCTGTTTGGGGCATCAGAGCTAGCTCAACCTTCAAAAATAATAAGATCCCATTAATCCTAAAGAGAAGGGTATATAACCAATGCATCCTCCCAATAGTCACTTATGGAGCTGAAACATGGAAATTAACCAAGAGACAGACCCGTAAGCTGAGAACCATCCAACGTGCACATGAAAGAATAATGCTGGGCCTCACATGGAGAGACCACAAAACAGCACAGTACATCCGGGAAAAGATAAGAGTTAGAGACATCATAGAATCCATAAAAAACCTCAAATGGCGGAGGGCTGGCCATGTTGCAAGAATGGCAGACAATCGATGGACATTACGACTCACAACATGGATTCCCCGAGACCACATGCGCAACCGAGGCCGGCAAAATGTTAGATGGAGAGACGAGCTAGACAAGTTCAGGAAGTACTGGCTCTGTGACGCCCATGATAGAGAAGTGTGGAAAATTCTGGGGAAGGTCTATGTCCAACGAAGGACGCTAAATGACTGATGATGATGATGATGATGATGATGATGATGATGATACACAATATGAAAAAAGTTAATTTACGGCCAAAATTTGCTATTTCCGTCAATATGTGCTAAATCAAAAACTACATCAAATACAGCAAAACCAATGACACCATTACATTCAGCGCATCAATTTACATCAGAAACGCCTACAAAATCGATAAGTAAAATTGTCATCCAAAATCCCAGTTTGGGGGGCATTTATACACTATGTGCTAAAACTTCTTTTCCGGCTGATATTGTCTAACTCGAAAACTACATCAAATACAACACAACAAATGACACCATTGCATTCAGTGCATCACATTACGTCAGAGACGACCATAAAAACGATGGGTAAAAATGACATCCAAAATCCCAGCTCTGGAGGCATCTATACACTAAGTGGTTAAAGTTCATTTCTAGCCAATATTGGCTATTTCTGTCAATATGTATTAAATCGAAAATTACATCAAATACAGCAAAACCAATGACACCAGTGCAATCAATGCATCAAATTACATCGGAAACGACGATAAAGTCGATAGGTAAAAATGATATCCAAAATCCCATTTTGGGAGCATCTATACACTATGTGCTTGAAGTTCATTTCTGGCCAGTATCAGCTTACTCTAAATCTACATCGAATACAGCAAAACCAATGACACCATTGCATTCATTGCATTAATTGACACATCAAAATGATGCATCAAATATCTCACAAAATTGGATTATAGGTAAATATAGGTTGTGTCCAAAAAACATATTGAATATTGGAAAACCAATGATTTCATTGAATTCAGCGCAACAAACTACGTCAGAAAAGGCCATAAAATCGATATGTCAAAATGACATTCGAAACCCTATTTTGGGGCAGATATACGCTATTTAATAAACCTGTTTATCAGAAATATGAGTTATCTCGAAAAGTATATTGAATAGAGAAAAACCAATGATTTCATTGAATTCAGTGCATCAAACTACGTCAGAAAAGGCCATAAAATCGAAATGTGAAAATGACATTCGAAACCTCATTTTAGATTTAGATTAGGTCCTTTGCTGTCGAAAATAGCAGAAGACTCAATCTAGAAAGATTAGTGGCACAGAAAACAGTGTAATCCCAGATAGAGCGGGCAGTTGATTGAGGGGACTCTAATGAAGTTAAAACAGCTCAGGCAGAACTGGCCTCTTTGCTGGTCAAAAAGGACCAAACTAGTAGTTAGAGCTAGATTTAAAAGGATATCCCCCGAGGCAAACGTGGCCACTAAACTGCAAGCAAAAGAAATTCCGACTGCATAAAGCCGGCATGTCGCCAGTGTCACGTCACTGGACGGACGACTTGTGACCGCAGACGAAGGTATCAGCGAAGTTTTTCGAGCCAACTTCCAGGAGCTTTTCACCAGGGAATCTAGTCTGAGCTCAGCCCTGTTTGACACCTATTTAGCTTACTTCCTACGCCTTGAAGCGACTGAGACAGTCGAAAGATAGGGGCCAATAACAGAAGATGAAGTCTGGGATGCGTTAAAGAGCGTGGAATGGGAGACCCTGGGAATTGATGGCCTGCCCTACGAATTGTATTTGAGGCTGTCGCCATTTTTATTCATTTGCTGACATTAAACTTAGCAGGGTATTATCCCCCGTTGCTTCCCAGAGGTTAGGTGAAATTACATTTCACTCCCATACAACTGGTTGCATACTTTAAGCATCAGCTGAAAGTTAAGATCAGGGTCGAGAGGTAAAGGTTCTTTTGGTCGGATTTCAACGAATAGTAGTTAAGAGTAGCACGATTGTGTCGAGTGAGAGCTGCTAAACTAGAGTGGCATTTTGAAGTCATTGTCCATACGTACTGTTTAACGATGTAGGAATTATCTGGAAGAACTGGAAAATGACTCGTCTGGTACATTGCCTTATTTTCAGTCCTCTATTTCATGTGCTGTACGATACGATCAGATCAGGGTGAATCGGCTCTCGTGTCTTTTGGTGGATCGAATATTAAATTTTCATCACTGTGTGTTCATATCTCTTCTATGGGTTTTTGCAGATGAACTTTGTATATTTAGTTTGAAAATAACTGTCTTTTTTCTATTCTGCAATATGAAATATTTGATTCATTAGAAATTTTCAAACTGGTTTAATAACCTTTTCCTCTTTCAGTCAGGATAGTAAAGCAACGTACAATACGGGAACTCTATATTTTGCAATCGGGAGGCTAAACAGAATACTTTCTTTGTTCTCTCCCTCTTGCTAACCTAAGGCAGCTACATGCAGAACATTCCAGAAAGGTTAACTTCCCTCGAGAGATATTTCCGATGCAGTTGAAAAACTAAAACGAATCTTCCACGGGACTCACAATTGAAAAAGATTCATTTGATTCTTAAACTGATACATAGCAGACTGATATTTCAAGCCACAAAAATAAAAGCACCCAAAAGAAATTAAGGGGAGGAACGTGACATCATCGAAACGATTCTTGGAAATGTCGGAGTTTCAAAGCTATCAACAAAACTCACAATACGAGTCGGAATTATAACTAGTGTAGTCGAACAAAATAGACACCTAACAGACTGGGACCGGATATCGTCGAATGTGATCAAGAATTCAACTGAGAACTTTCTTCTCCAAATGAAGACAAAACAGGATGTGCAAGTAATCACTTCTAGGATTTCCACAGAAGTTATGCCATTCCAGTTGAAACAAGCTATCAAACAAAACAATGCCCCTGAACTAAATATCACAATCGACCTACTCAAAAGGTGGCAAGGTCAGCACTAAGAAAATAGCCAGGTTCCAAAACGTTAGAAGACAGCAATCAATGCTGTTACATGAAAAGAAACTCAAGAGATAACAAATAAAGTCTACTAAACTGCATCCACAAACTTTATAAAGTTATCACCAGCCGGATTGTCAAAACCCATGATGAGAAAGGCTGGCTTTGGAGGGAGCTACTCGACCATGGACAATCCCCAATTGATAAAGCAACTAAAAACAAAGACAAAATATAAAATACAACTCGTAGCATCAATCTACTTCAAGAAAGCTTTTGACTAAGTGGAAATTCCCAACATCATTGATGCTAGCACTTCCCAAGGTGTAGACCCCGTATATGTCGGAGTATAGCAACATATCGATCGTCAAAGTAGCTTTTTTATCAGGCTAGATAAAGAATCCATTCTGGAGTAAAAAGGGTCTAAGACTAGGTGATACCAGATCACCCAATCTCATTACAGCCTGCCTCGAAATGATATTTTAGAGTTTAGACTGGGAAAACAAAGGAATCAGAATAGACGGTGAATATCGAAGCAACTATGGATTTGCAAAAGACGTGGAAGATTCTGAGGTTAGTATTTTTTCCATTCAGTAATTTCTAGATCGGCGGTCGTTTTATATACATCTGTTTTTACTCACTCTCTCTCTCTCTCTCTCTCTCTCTCTCACACACACACACATATATATACATACATATATATATATATATATATATCACCCATAGTTTTATTTAAATTTACGTCACAACTTTTACATAGAAAGGCAAAAAAGCAGCAAATAACGTTAGAGTGTCCTGCCAGTTTTTTTAATCCATTTCTACTTTGTTTTGTGCTCCGTGATTGTGATGTTGGCTTTTAAAAGAAATTGAAACTTTAAAGCCTAATAACTCGGAAACTAAGGCAGGTAGTAATGCAAAGTTTTCGCCATTCTACAGCCAATTATGATAAGACTCATCACAGATGTAGCAAGTATGGTGGTTTTTAGTATAGGAATGTTTTCTTCGGAATTGAGGCATTTTGGTAATCCTTGCTTATGCAGATGTAGAATACAATAACCAAACGTTATTTTATAAATGTAGAAGCAAGGATTATAATTTTCAGTGTATCTTTGACACGGATGAAGATTCTCTAAATGGTTTGCCAAACGGCAGAACATCAAAAATGAGTAAACATCGTGGAAGGTTGAGAAATGGGCTATGAAAGAAGTATCTTAATTTGGGGAGGATCCACCAATGCCCTCCCCTACATAGTAGCAATATATCAATACAAAACAATATCTTCCTGTTCAATGAATTCCAATTTCTCATCTTCAGGAAAGATATAAAGCCAACATTGAACTTTTCTCTGTTAACAGAGAGTCTAGTGAGTCGGAACTAACGCTGTGGTCTTCGTAAGCCAGGTTTTGAATCCTGGTCACCGGAAGATTTATTATCTACTTTTTTAAACTGTCAACGAAGTTGAGAACAGTAAATGTATTCTGTTGTGTTTTTTCCATGTGATATTCCTCAAAGTTCAATAAATTTCAATGAAATTTTGTAGAACGATGGGCCATGGGATACGAAAGAAAGGATCTATTTTTTCTGTCGGTCAGGGTTTTCTCCTTCGATGCTTTGTAGCTTATTGTCTTTATTCAATATCTTCGATATGCCAAGGAATTTCAAGGAGGTTTTGAAAACATGAGCAATGGACTGCAGGAAAAAAATTTCACAGATTACCTCCAAAAGGTCGATAAATTTCAATAAAAGGAAGGGTGCTGAATAGTTTATGAAAAAAAAAAAAAACTGACTAAAATTCGGAGCAGATTCAGGAAATTTTCCATTGATACTTTTCATTCCCCTCAACATGGGGATGTATTCCCTCTTGTTCAGCCATACACTATCTCTGAAAGTTATCAATAAATTCTGATATTGTCGGAGGGGACATCATTGAAAATTATAAGATTTAAAAAATACATAAAAAAAAGAAAAACTTGTTTAATAAAACAACTTTCATTGAAATATCTTTAGTTTGCTTGCCTTTTTTGTTGAACTAATGTTGCTAAGGGCACTTGCATAGCTCACCAAGATTTCGTCCGTATTCCTAAAAGTTGTATTTACTATCATGATTATCAGTGGTGGCACTACGTCCCACTGCACCACCACAGAGATTCGAATTCGTGCCCCTCATAAAAAAATTCAAAGTTCAAATGGTTATTTTATCGAAAGTTTAGGTAGATATGCAGAATCAAACCAAGATGAATGAAAAAAAATATTTAAAAATGCCCATTTCTGGTTTTGACTCTTATGCTCAAAGATTTGTGAGGCATTTCCTTTAATTATCACTATTTTCTCCTATTTTACACAATATCTCAAAGTTCATTCTATGGAAGGTTTGGTAATAAGCAACAGGAAAGTGATTTAATTCTGGGATCAATTCGTGGACAATGATTCCATCGGAAGATGGAATTTCAAATTTTCGTCCTTTAAATTCATGGACGCCAGCAATTTCTTTAACCTGCCAAAATTGGGCTCGTAACCCATTGACTTAATTACTCGCTTTAGCTGGATGACCCAACAGGTCCAACCGTTTTCATACTCTGCAGACATGTAGAAAAACCAAAATTGTCAAATTTAGTATCACCAAATGTATCAATACACCATATTTGGTCTCTTGGTATATGGACTAATGGGACGAAGTAACTGAGCAAATACATTGTGAATGGTCAAACAAAGCTCAATTACGGCAAACCTGTTAGGCAATCAGATTCTTAAAATCATGCAGAATTTTTCATTTGAAAGGAAATATTTTTTTAAATTTCGTTTCCTTCTTACAGAGATTTGACACCAAGTTCAGAAGGGGAGATGGGGTTTTGAGACTGGTCTTCTCTTTCCTAATTTTATCTCAGGTAGTCTCATGTACTGACCCAATCTCACTATATTGTTCCATTCACCAAAACAAGATTTTTTTTCCGATTTCTTCCATACTATATTCACCACAATACCAGATTCTCTCTATGATGAACCTACTCTAAACCCATATTTACAATTGGGGGGGGGGGGAGGATAAAAACATGATGAATTTTTACAATTAAAAATAACCCCAATGATTGATATATATTCACAAGAAAAGATATTAGTATGTGACCCCCCACAAAAGCCTAATATGGCAGAACAGCAAGTTAACCGGACGAAAAGATGGATGTCGACGAAAGAAAAAGAAAATCACCTCCAACATCCTCCAGAGAACTTTACCTTCTGTCATCTATGGGGGAGGGGTGGGGTTGCCGAAACGAAAAAGCCAGGGGGACTGATGCTCATTCTCTCCCTAGCTAAAAAACAGTTGGTTAACTGAAAAGAAAAAACAAAACTAATCTACCCTAATTTGGGCAGGGCTGACAAGTCCGTTTCAAGACCCCAAGATCCTTTTCATTTACCAGTAAGTCTTACAAATGCCACTCTTATTCAGCCGCTCTCACTCTATACAGTCGGGAAACTCTCACCCTCCTTCCGTTGAACTCTGACCAAGGGAGCTTTTCTCTCTCAACCCTGATTTTAGCTTTAAGCTGATGCTTAAAGTATTCGATCAGTTGTTCGGGAGTGAAATGCTCGCCTTCGTGGAATCCATCCTGGCGCGTCGTCCAAAACACCATTCTCATCACGCCAAGTAAGCGCATGAGCACTTGATATGCGTCCTTTTCTAACGACGGAAACACATTGCTACAGACGGCACTGGCATCAAGGGCAAAAAACCGTGCCCTGACGATGCGGATCATGTAGCCCTCAACCAGCTCGCACAGCGGATACACCACACTGCAGTGAAAGAAGGCGTGTTCGATAGACTCCTCCATTCCACCACAGTGCACGCACTCTGGTGAATCGACCAGACCTGCTGCTAAAAACCGTTTGCCGACCCAGAGAGCATTCCGAATGACTAGTCAGGTAAGGGACGCCTCGTTGTTATTGAGGCACCTCAGACCGGGCGTCCAAGGCTACATCGAGCAACTCTCCGTCCTCGTCAAACCGAGCCCCTCAATCATTTCGTCTCGAACGGACCCCCCTCATTATTACCCGATATAATGCACTCCTCGACAACGACGGGGTGTCGCTAAGGCCTTCCTTCACCCGTGAAAAGACTCAGGGAGCGTACCGGCATTTTCTATAGAAAGAGCATTCCACGCGGGGTAAACGGCGGGCCTCACCCCGGTCGTCGAAACGTACGTTTCTCAAGGCTGGGAAAGCCTTCCTGGCGTATTCCTTCCAGAATTCGCCGTTCTGCTCTTCTTGCGTGCACATCCGACCTAGGAAAGACAACCATAACGTATGTTGCCGAGCTAGGATGTTCGGCATTCCTAGGCCGCCCTCCGCAGGTTGGAGCTGACAGATCTTGCGAGATACCATTGGCTTCCTGTGACCCTAGAGGAGTCTAAACATGGCAGCTTCCAACTTTTGTCGATCGGTACACGGAAGAGGGAGCACCGAGAGTTGGTAAAGGATGAGGGGGTAGATGGGTGAAACGCACACCTCGGCCTTACCCTTGAAGGAGAGCTTCTGACACGACCTCTGGCAATTGGAAGAATACACTAAGGGGAGAAAATTGCTGCTTTTATTCATTACATTTGTTTATTGTGTACGTCAATTATTTTGATTTCTTCATGGGGGTCGACAGTCATATTTCCGGGGGTAGGCGACTCGAAAGTTGACATTTTTGGAGAGGGGTTAAAAAAGATACATTCCAGGGATGGAGGGGTCAAAGAGATACACTTCCAGGTGGGAATGCGAAACAATTCATTTCTACGGGTGGGGGCGCAAAAAGATACATTTCCAGGTGGGAATGCAAAACAATTCATTTCTAGGGGTGGGGGTGCAAACAGATACATACCCAGGTAGGGATGCAAAGCAATTCATTTCCAGGGTTTGGGGTGCAAAAAAATACATTTTCAGGGGTGGGGGCCAAAAAAAGACATATTCCCAGGCGGTGGATACGAATTGATATATTTCCAGGAGGCACAAAAGGATATATTTCCAGGGGGTGCTAAAGGATACATTTCTAGGGGGTGCACAGAAGGATATATTTCGGAAGATCGAAAGGATATGGGGAACTGGATATGAGAAAACGCAGTATTTTGGTGAATGTAGAAAGAAAGGAATACTCAGGATAAATGTGTTATGGTGGAAAGAATGTTCAAGTTCATACTTTTACTTACAATCTTAGGATCGCCCCAACTAATCGCATCTCGTTTACCTATTCACGTAGAGGCTGCCCTTGGGATCCGTGAGGGGTGCATTCGGGCCTAGTTCTACCACTGCAATAAGTGAAGTAAAATATACCAGATGGATCGAAATAAACAAATACGTTTACAGGTCGTTTGCTGGGTCGTGAGGTTGGCACTGGCCAGCTTACTTTTTTGCATATCTGACGTTTCTCCTTCATGTAAGGTCTTCGTACGTTACTCTCCATACGTCTCTATAATCCTATCGCTGTGTTAAGAACATTATTTTTACTTTTTTCTAATTGATTAAGAGTTCTGCATGAATTCAAGAATCTGATTGCCTTACGGACTTGCCATAATTGTGCATTGTTTGAAATTCACAATGTATCGTCTCATTTACCCAGTCCCGTTTAGTCCATAGGCCAGGGCCAAAAATTTGTCCCGTTACACTTGGGGGTACTAAACTTGACAATTTTGGTTTTTTACATATCTGAAGAATATGAAAATCGTTGATGGACCTTTGGGTCGCCTAGTCAAAGAGAGAAATCAAAGTATAATAGTCAATGTGTCAGGAGCTTAATTTGATATATTAGTAGCTCAGTCTATCTGAAAGTGGAAGTTATCACTGGGAGTGGGGTAGAATATTGGCAACCAGGGTAAATCATATATCTAAAAACTGTCAAGGATAAGAAAGCACATTTCTTATTTTAAGGGTGGCTATTTTGAGATTCAAAATGGACGACTGTGGGTGTACATTTCTTCTAATTATAACTAAGTCATTCAACATTGGTTTGTCAGTTTTTCTTTAGTTTATTACCCATTTGTTCACAAAATTTCATTGATAGTATTGATGAATTTTAGATTTTGTCGACAGACTGGGGCGAATACAGTAATGTGCAAAAAAAGAAAAACAAACAAGGCGTCTCAATCGGAAGCCAAATCCTGGATCAACCCCAATACTCAATCACTTTTTCCTTCCGATATGACCCAACCTTCCACAAAATTTTGATTGAAATTCATTGAAATACATTGAGAACTTTCGGATGTACCCGGTAGACAAACAGGAGCGAATATAGAAATGTATAAGATATTAAAACGTAAAAATATCTCTCGATCAAAAACGAATTCCACACCTCTCTATCAAAGGTATTGCAGAGCCAATACTTTCTGAGTTTATCTTGTTCGTCTTTCCATCTTGTATTCTGCCGGCCTCAGTTTTGCATGTAATCTCTTGGGATCCATGTTTTGAGTCGTGATGTCCATCGGTTGTCTGTCTCCCTTGAAACATGACCAGCCAATTGCTATTTGAGTTTTCTAATGGTTTCTATGATATCTCGGACTCCCGTTTTCTCCCTGATATATTATGCTGTCTTGTGATCTCTATGTGAGGTTGAATACGATTTTTTCTTGTGCATGTTGCATGGTTCTCGGTTCTAGGGTCAGTCTCTTGGTGAGGTTCAATGATTCAGCTCCATAGGTGACTATCAGGTCATTGGTCCGTCTTTTTAGGACTTGTTTTTGAAGGTTTCGCTGGCTCTACCGAAGGCTTGCCATCCCAGAGTGATTCTTAGCTTGATTTCTTTTTCTTTTAAGGATTTTATGGAGATTCTTTGTCCTAGGTAGATGGTCTACTTTCTCCAGATCTGCATCTTCAATTTTGATTGTGGTGTTCCAACGTGATTGTTGTATACAACATTTGTTTTGCTGAAGTTCCTGTGAAGGCTGACTTTCTTGCTTTCTTCATTTAGTTCATCGAGCATTAGTTGGAAGCTGTGTAGTTTCTCTGCAAAAAGGGTGATATCATCTGCAAATCTGAGGTTGCTCAGATATTCGCCGTCTATTTTGATGCTTTTATTTTCCAGTACTCCGACGTATTCAGGGTCTACACTTTGTAGAACGATGGCTTTCATGACCGTGGGAATTTCCTCTTTGTCGAAAGCCTTCTTGGAGTCAATAATTACTTCAGGGAAGAGCATCCTGTATTCTGCTGTTTTTACTCTCAGCTGATTTATCTAGTGTAGTTGGTCCATAGTTGAGTAGCTCCTTCAAAAGCAAGCTTGTTCCCATGGTTGGTTTCCATCAACTGTTTTTGTGATTCACTTGGTGATTTTTGTGATAAGTTTGTAGATGCTGTCGAGTTGGGCTATGAGACTGTAGTTGATAAGGTCTTTCGGGCTTACCTTTCTGTATTATAGCATCATGATTGCCGTGTTCCAATCTTCCAGGACTTTACTTAGTTTAAAGTTAAATAGAATAGCTAGTTTTCTCATGATGATGTAACAGCTTTTTTGAGTAGGATGATAGTGATGAGTTCTGCTCCAGGGGTCTTCCCTTTCTTTGTTTGTTTGATGGCTTGCCTCATCTCATAGTGTAACTCCTGAGAAATCTTTGAATTGATAGCTAGTGTCTTCTGTATTCTCTTTGTTGTTTTGTAGTCTTTGTTCGGAGGAGTAGCGTTTTTGGTTGGATTCTTAGATATGTTCATCAACCCTGTCCGTCTATTAGGTTTGCATTTCCTTCGAGTATGCTAGTTATTTGTTTCCATCCTTTACTGAGAGCTTTGTTTATAGTTTTGAAGCCCCGACCTTTTTTGAGAGTTGTGTCGATTATTGCAGTCGTGAATCTTCGTATGTGTTCTCTTTGTTTCTTTTTTGTTGTTTAATTCAGTTCGGTCTCTTCAATTTTCTCTCTTGTTGTTATCGGTGGCTTGAGGTTCCTGCATTTTTCAATGAAATTCCTGGTTTCATCTGAGATTTTATTAATAGTTTGTGTGCTCCTCGGTTTAAATAGAGTGGTGACTCCTATTAGAGAGGCTGTTATATATGTTGTTGAGTTTGTTGATGTTGTTCTCTTCTGGTTCGGTAAGATATATATATATCTGTTACTCAGTTTAAGTTTGAAATATAGAGTGAGTTCTTTTGGTACATTTAGTGGTTGCAATTTGGTGTAGAACATTTTTCTGCGCTCTTTATTTGTGTTTTATTTTTGTTTATTTTAGACTAAACTAGTGCTTATTGTCGGTCCTACGATTCTTGGTGAGCCAGGCAAGCTGAACCTCACGATACCAAAAAGGCAAGCGAACAAAAAATATATCAGTAAAAGAGTACTTTTCGAATACGTAGCATAATTAAATAGATCATTTTTTTACATTTTTTTATTTTCAACATGATCCTGTCTTTACGTTCGATTGTCTCACGCTCAGTAGTCGGCCACCCATCCCGACAAAAAAAAATCATTGATAACTTTTGGAGATAGTGTGGGGGCAAACGTGAAGGGCTGCATAAAATTTCCAGGAAACTGAAAATATAAAAGTATTTCTCAATCGAAGAAGATTTCCTGAATTTGAATTGTTTTGTTTTTTTTTTCATAATCGATTCTGCCCCCTTTCTTGACATTTTTTTTATTCATCAAGAACTTTTATTCATCAAGTATTGTGTGATGTGAATACATAACTACGATCTGGAGCACAAAATTCCTGGATCCATCTAAAAGTTAATTACTTTTTCTGTTGTCCATGGTCCAGGTTTTCAAATTTCCATTGAAATTCACTGACATGTTGGTGATGTCGTGCAGGAGGGACATTTAGCTATGATGGATCGAAAGAGAAAAATCTGATCCACACCAAAAATCAATCCCTTCTTTTGTATAACATTCCCCATCCTTCAACAAACTTTCATTGAAATTTTGAAATCTTGGAGATGTCGTGAAGAGGGGACATATAGCTAGGATGCATCGAAGGAAAAAAACCCTGAAACTCAATCCCTTCTTCTGTATCACATTACCCATCCTTCTACAAAATTTCATTGAAATTCACACACATGTCGGTGATGTTATGCGAGGAGTACATTTAGCAACAAATTCAGTTGGAACATTCAGAATTACTGTTATTCTTTCAAATGATGCTTTCTGTTTAAATTAAGATACCATATGAAATAACATATTGAAAAAATGCAGATTCGGTTCGAAAATTTGGAACTACTGTTGTCCTTTCAACTGATGCTTTATGTCAAATTTATGATACCATATGAAATTACATATTTAACTAATACAAATTCAGTTGAAACATTCTGAAATACTGTTATCCTTTCATCTGATGCATTTTATCAAATTAAGATAACATATGTAATTACATATTGAGCTAATACAATTCGGTTTGAACATTCAGAACTACTGTTATCCTTTCAACTGATGCTTTTCGTCAAAATTAAGACATCATATGAAATTGAGTATTAAACTAATACAAATTCAGTTGAAACATTCAGAACTACTGTTATTCTTTCAGCTGATGATTTTTGCCGAATTTAAGACACAATATGAAATCACGCATTCAACTTACACAAATTCAGTTGAAATATTCGGAACAACTGTTATTCTTTCAACTGATGATTTTTGTCAAAATTGAGACTGCATATAGAATAACATAATTAACTGATAAAAATTCAGTAAGAAAATTCAGAACTACTGTTATCCTTTCAACTGATGCCTTTTTGTAAAAATCGAAATACCATGTGAAATTACGTATCAACTTATTAAAAATTCAGTTGGAACATTTGGAACTAATGTTATACTTCTAAATGATGCTTTTTGTCAAAATTAGGATACCATATGAAATTACGAATTTAACTAATACAAATTCAGTTGAAACATTCATAACTACAGTTTTCTAAGATACCATCTGAAATCATTTATTCGATCGATGCAAATTCAGTTGGAACACTTGGAACTACTCTTATCCTTTCAACTGATGCTCTTTGTCAAATTTAACATACTATATGAAAGTAAGTATTTAACCAATACAAATTCAGTTTGAACATTTGAAACTACTGTTATCCTTTTAACTGATACTTTTTATCAAAATTAAGATACCATATGAAATTACATACTTAAGTAATACAAAGTCAGTTGAAACACTTTGAAATACTGTTATCCATTTAACTGATGCTTTTTGTCAAATTGAGATACAACATGAAATTACGTAATCAACTAATACAAATTCAGTTGAAAAATTTGGAATTACGATAATTCTTTCTTCTGATGCATTTTCTCAAAATTGAGATACCATATGAAATTACGTATCTAACTAATACATATTCAGTTGAAACATTTGGAACCACTGACATCCTTCGGACTGATGCTTTTTGTCAAAATTAAGATAGCATATAAAATTACATATTCAACTAATACAAATACGGTGGAATCATTCAGAACCACTGTTATCCATCCAACTAATGCTTCTTGACAAATTTAGATACCATATGAAATTACGTATTTAACTAATACAAATTTGGTTGAAACATTCAGAAGTACTGTCATCCTTTATACTGAACATTTTGTGAAAATCAAAATGAATTAATTACGTGTTTAACAAATACAAATTCAACTGGAGTAATTGGAACTCCTGTTGTCCTTGCAACTGATGGATTTGTTCAAATTGAGATACCATATGAATTTACATATTCAATTAATACAAATTCAACTGAAACATTTGGAACTACTGATATCCTTTCATATGATGCTTTTTATCAAAATTGGGTACCATATTAAATTGCGTATTTACCTAATACAAATTCAGGTAAAACATTGGGAATTACTGTTATACTTTCAACTGATGTTTTTTGTCAAATTTATGATACCATATGAAAGTACGTATTTAACTAATATAAATTCAGTTGAAACATTCAGAACTACTGTTGCTTTTTTAACTGATGCTTTTTGTCAAAATACGATACCATATGAAATCAAGTATTTAACTAATACAAATTCAGCAGAAACTATCTGAACCACTGTTAATATTGCAACTGATGCTTTTTGTCGAAATTAAGATGACATATAAAATTACATATTGAACGAATACAAATTCACTTGGAACATTCAGGACTACTGTTATCTTTTTAAGTGATGTCTTTTGTCAAAAATATGATATCATATGAAATTAAGTACTCAAGTAATACAAATTCAGTTGAAACACTTGGAACAACTGTTATCCTTCAAACTGATGCTTTTTGTCAAAATTAAGATACCATATGAAATTACGTATTAAACTAATACAAATTCAGTTGGAACACTCAGAAATACTGTAACCTTTTCAACTGAGGCTTTTTGTGAAAATTCATATACCAAACAAATTACGTGTTTGACTCGTACCTCTTCACCTGGAACATTTGGAACAACTGTTATCCTTTCGACTGATGCTTTTTGTCGAAATTAATATACCATATGAATTCACGTATTTCAGTAATACAAATTCAGTTGGCCCATTTGGAACTACTGATATCCTTTCAACTGATGCTTTCTTCAAAATTAAAATACTATATGAAATTACGTATTTATCTAATACAAATTCTGCTAAATTCAGTGGAAATATTCGGAACAACTGATATCTTTTTAACTGGTGCTGATTGTTAAATTTATGATGCCATTAGTAATTATGTAGTTAAATAATACAGATTCGGTTGAAATATTCGGAAATACTGTTATCTTGTCAACTGATGAATTTGTCAAGTTAGGATACCATATGAAATTATGTATTTAAATAAAACAAATTCAGTTGAAACATTTTGAACTACTGTTATCTTTCCAACCGATGCTTTTTGTGAATATTAACATACCATATGAAATTATATATTCGATTAATACAAATGCATTTGGAACATTTGGAACTACTGTTATCCTTTTAACTGATGCTTTTTTTCTCAAAATAAAGAAACCTTATGAATTTACATAGTTAACAAATACAAATTTAGTTGAAGCATTCGGAACTACTGATATCTTTACAGTCGATGTTTTTTGTCGAATTAAAATACCATTTAGAATTACATATTCAACTAATACAAATTCAGCTGAAACATTCAGAAATAATACCATCCTTTCAAATGACACATTTTTTCTAAATTAAGATACCATATAAAATAATTCGTTTAACTAATTCAAATTCGGTTGAAATATTCAGCACTACTGTTATCTTTCCAACCGACACAATCTCTCAAAATTAAGATAACATATGAAATTACGTGTTTGACTCCTACCAATTCAGCTGAAACATTTGGAACTACTATTATCTGTTCAACTGAGATATTTTGTCAAAATTAAGATACCTAATGAAATTACGTATTCGACTGATACATATTCAGTTGAAGCATTAAAAATAACTGTTATCCTCTCAACATCGAGATACTATATGACATCGTATATTTGATGATTAAAAATGCACTTCGAACAATTGAAACCTTTAACTGATGCTCTCCTTCAAAAAAAATAAATGAATAAACATACTAATTTACATATTTAGCTAATACAAAATCAGTTGAACTACTGTTATCCTTTTAACTGATGTTTTTTGTCAAAATTAAGATACCATATGAAAGTACTTATTTAACTGATACAAATTAAGCTGGAATATACGGAATCGCTGTTATCCTTTCATCTGAAGCTTTCTGTCAAATTAACATACCATATGAAATTACGTATTCAACTAATTAAAGTTCAGTTGAAACAATTGGAACTACTCTCATCCTTTCAACTAGGGCCTTTTGTCAAAAATTGAGATACCATTTGAAATTACGTAGTTAACTAATACATATTCGGTGGAAATATTAGAAACTACTGTTATCCTTTCAACTGATGCTTTTTGTCAAATTAATATACCATATAAAATTACGTATGTAACCAATACAAATATAGTTGAATTATTTTAAACAACCGTTATCCATTCAACTGATGCCTTTTTGTCAAAATTTAGATACCATATGGAATTCCGTATTTAACAAATACAAATTCTGTTGGAACAATCGGAACTACAGTCATCATTTCAACTGACACATTTTGTCAAAATTAAGATAACATATGAAATTACGTATTCAACTAATACAAATTCAGTTGAAACATTGAAAACTACTGTCATCCTTTTTAAGATACCATTTGAAATTACGTATTTAATTAACACAATATTCGAAACAACTGCTATCCTTTCAACTGATACTTTTTGTCAAAATTAAGATACCATCTGAAATCATATATTCGATGGATGCAAATTCAGTTGGAACACTTGGAACTACTCTTATCCTTTCAACTGATGCTATTTTTCAAGAAAAAAAAACATAAGAAAATATATATTTAACGAGTACAAATTCAGCAGAAACATGCAGAATTACTGTGATACTTTTGACTGATGCATTTTGTCAAATTAAGATACCATATGAAATTACGTATTTAACTAATACAAATTCGGTTGAAACATTCAACACTCCTATTATACTTTCAACTGGCACATTTTGTCAAAATCATGATAACATATGAAATCATGGATTAAACTAATACAAATTCAATTGAATCATTTAGATCTACTGTTATCTTTTTAACTTATGCTTTTTGTCAAAACTAAGTTACCATATAAAAATCCATATCGAACTAATACAAATTCAGTTGAAACATTTGGAACCACGATTATTTGTTTTATTGATGCTTTTTGTCAAATTAAGATACCATATGAAATTAGGTATTTAACTAATACAAATTCAGTTGAAACAGTTCGGACAAATGTTGTCCATTAACAGATGCTCGTCGTCAAAATATGATACCATATGAAATTACGTATTTAACTAATGCAAATTCAGTTGAAACATTGAGAACTACTGTTATCCTTTCAACTGATGATTTTTGTCGAATTTGAGACACAATATGAAATTGCAAATTCAGTTGAAATATCACATAAATTGCATTGGCAGATATTGAGAAATAAGTGACTGATGCGATACAAAAATAATTTTGAATTTTTTTTAATCTTTAAAATAGCTGTAAAGCTTTCTAGACTTTTTTATGTGTGTGTGTGTGTTATCTGTATGAGTGTGTTTGATGTGCGTCTATATTTTTCTCTATCCGAATGGACGTAACCAACTTAATAAAATAGAAAAGAGTTGCGTCCCATTTACAATGTTTTTCTTTTTTCCACAATTATATGTTCATTCATATATTTATACATGTTGTCATTTCATGTATGTGTAGCAATTTTCAATACTTACAAGTGCGTGTGCGTGCGTGCATATATGTGTCCAATCATTGATGAATAATATGTTAGAGTTTATATGGCTGTATATTTCTGAATTCAAATATATCTATATTCTTTTCGAATATTGCATGTATACTCGTATTACACGTTTTGCTGAATATTATAGCCATCTAGATTGATTTTGGTAGGGTGGGGTGTATTGGGCTTAAAAAAGAAATTCTAAATAGTGCCATAAGATCTCAGTCAGAGACTGAAGAGCGTCTTCATTTCGTACATAACCATCGTGTGTACTCTCTCAAAGTCTGGAGAAATTCAATTCAACAGCCATTTGCCCATTTGAAACTTACCCAAAAAAATTCTACGCAAATTCTACGATTATTTCTCTTCGTAAGCTTCCCTGACTCATTTGGGACGATAAAAATTGTATTTGTGAACTCTGGTACAAGAATCATAACTTCTCTCGCCTCTTGTTGGATCACTAGAAGGTCAAAAGAAAACTTGAAAGCAGCTGACACAAACCTGGGATCAATTTAGCATAGACTTCAAAATAAAAATAAAAAATAAAATGGTGGAGCAAATGATTGATTCGAACAAGAACTGCTCCCAATTAGACCTATGGAAGGCAGCAATCGACAAGAAGCGCCTTTCCAGGATTAGTCAAGAGGAAAGCTGGATAAGGATAACGCTAGATTGCACGTTCTTTGAGGACTTGGACCAGAAATTATTATTCCCTGACTGGAAAGTTGTTTTTTTTTTTTTTTTTTTTCATCCGCAGCATTCGCCAGACAATGCACGTCTATAGAATTGTCTTAATGGGGAAAATTCTATTTCCTAGAAAATAGCGAAATGCACCTACAGCAGCTTTTTTTACCGAGAAAGTTGAAATGTCATGAGAGTTAAATTACTAGCTGAAAGATAACAGAATATAAAGGAACAAAACGGTAAAAATGTTGCTGAATAAAGCTTTTAAAAGGAACTTCTTTTAGCAGCATGCCGTGTTAAGGGTGACCTATTGAAAAATGAAAAAAGGGGGTGATCGATGGATATGTTACTTCTCTCGCCTTTCGTTGAATCACCAAAAAGTTTGAAAAAGCAGGTACGAAATACTGACCAATTTAGCGTAAACTTGCATTGTAACTTGAATCCCTTTAAAAACTTTTCAGTTTTTTAGGTCCATTGATGCAGCCTATACGGTAACAGTAGAGACCTATTTTGACAGTTTAAATGACTTTTTCTCACGGTAATGTCTTTTTCTTTTGCAAAACATTGTAACATACTTAAGGATACAATACATTTATTCGTTATTCTGTTGTACATATTTGCTGATTTGTATGAAAATAAAACCGTTTTTAACATGCAGCAAAGACTTTCTATTTTCATCCGTGCTCTCGAGCAAAACCTAGCACAGGACTAACAATATTAAATAATTTAGTCGGCACCGAACTGGCTAATACGTTCCTCAAAATAATGGTTAATATCTTGAATTCAATAGATCCTCGACTTAGCAGGTTTAATTGATTCTGATCAGATCATTGATTTTTAATATCTATGAAACATATGGTATGGAAGAATCAGTCTTCTTCACGGCATAGAACTCAGGAGAGTTTTTTTAAACTGTTTTTTTCTTTCGTTGAGCAAAAAGAATGAACTAAAGTATTTTGTACTGGGTGAAAATCTGTTCTTTTTTTCTGTCAGAAATAGATAAATTCCTTCAATACAAAATAAGTTCACTCAGTACAAAGTAGAAATAAGAATTCAATTCTTTAAAAGAGTAATAATTGGGCTCAGCAGATTTATTGATAATTTTAGATAATCACTGCCGCCTTTTGATTTTCATTTGGGTCACTACATTTCTTATTATTTTCCAACGAAGTCAAGGTTAATTCAGCTTGATTGGAATTTTAAGAATTACTCGTATTCCTCTTCACCATCTTTATAAAATAGGTGATTTGAATCAAACCTTTTTTTACTATTCACCGTGGCCCAGTGGGTGAGCGCTCACATTCAGTTTGGTAGGCTGTGGTTCAATTCACGTGTTGGGAGTGATCAATTAAAACATCGGAAAAAATGAATGGATGGCAGGGGACGTTGGATGATTAACCTTGCTGAGCTATGAATAACTTACCTCTCTTGCCTTTCGTTGAATCAGTGGAAAGTCCGAATTTTCAAAGAAAAAAAAAAGCACGGGAAAAATTTAGCATGAACTTAGATTGTAAATTGAAACCCCATAAAACCTATTTTAGGGATTAAAAAAAAACGAGGAAAAGTTCTTCTAAACATAATAAGGAGAAAATGTTTCAATTTTAAGCCCTCTAACTCCTTCGGTACGACACATAGTCAACTGGCAAGCCAAATCCACGTAAAAACTAAAGAAACATATGTTGACAGTTCAGATGAAGTTGTCAGTTCAATACCACGAACAGGATAATTGGTGTTAGCAAGTTGTCAGTCCAGTGCCACATTTCAACTCGATACATTTAACGATATTCAAAAGGAATTTTCATATTATTGGATGGAGTATTTTAACATTATACGATTATTTTCATGGTGGACTTACTCTTTATTTCCAAATATATTGTTTATTTCATGATAATAAGCCACTGAAAGTTCTGATAAGGTAAAAAATTATTCAAATTTTGATACATATAATTATTCATAGAAGTCACTTCCTTCATCTCATTTTCTAATATGGTCATTCCAGAGAGAATGAGAGATAAACGTATCTCTCTATATAGACTAGACCTTTAAAAGGCTGGAGAGCTACAATCCAAGACGAAACAGAAAAAATCAGGCATACCAGATCATGTATGGGAAGAAAACGTTTTACTGACCATTGCTATCGTTGATTTTTGCCGTTCTTAGATTACGCCTATCGATAAATGTCCTTTTATGCCTGGAAGTTTTAGATACGGCACTGTTATTACGTAATAATTATTTTGGATAACCACACATAAAAAACAATCTAAATAAAATAACAAGTTCATGTAGATCACTGCACAATTATAACGCTTATTTTCATTATCATTTCCTGTTGATGTAGGAAAACATTTTCTTCAAAATTGAGCTATCCTACGAATCCTCTCCCAAACTGAAATGGCGAAAATGAAAACGCAGTTACCATTAATTTGTATGGGAAACGGTTTTCAGTCTTCCCAGATCAAATATCTTCTCAGTGTCTGCCAGTTTCACGTTTTATAATATCTATTCAAGCTCTCTGAGTCTTCTCTGATACTTTAGGACACATCTTGCTGACGGAAGCGCAAATCAACTTGAAATATCGTACGATTCAAAGCTGTGTCAACTTGAAGTCTTTCGTAGAACCGAAGTAACGTAAATTGAAATTTCGTAAAGCGAATAACGCGTGTAACTTATATTGGAAATGCATTTCCCATGTTTATTGAGTTTACATACCCTTTTATTTGTTTGACAGATTGTTTTTCTGTGTCCGTATAGAAACTTTTTTCGTGATTCGGTTTACTTTTCTTAAGTGGGTTCTAGAATAGTAGACTTCCAAAGGAACATATTAAATAGAAACAGGTATTTGCTTTATTTCAACCCTTTCTAGCAATGGATCGATCTCTCAGTTTCATCATATCAATACACTGATTCCCCATTAACGACGTTGAGGAAAGGGGATATAAAAAGAAAATATACAACGATGTATAAAATATAAGCTTGGGCATCCGGCGTTTCCCGAGGAAAGAAACCTCTGAATTCAACTGCATAGGCAAGCAAATGATATTCTATGAAATTCCTGAAATTAGATGAAGAAGGAGGAGGTGGCACTTGCACGCATCCCCCATCGGTTGGACAGCCCACAGTGTCGGGCAGACTCACACTGACCACTGCACAACCCCTTTAGATATTCCCTTTCTCGAAAGTGACAAATTTCCCAAAAGTTTGAAAGTTGAATGAATAGAAAGCTCATGAAACTGAAAAAGACAAAAATAGAAGTAAAGTCATCTCCATCAGATTTTGAACTTGGTAATAGTATTTACCTCGTTTTCAAACACTGATGTATCGCTGCTTTCACTGTTTTCTTCAGCGATGAATTTAGTTTTTTTCTTACGCATGCGCGAAAGAGATCCCATACTAATCGACGAAGTTTTTAGAACAAAGACACAACATATACTCCATTACTTTATATGATAGAGGTACAGCCAAAATTGCATTAGCACAGAGAGAAAAAGGGATCACCATTCGCTGTTATCCACTGACGGATGGAAAGTGGGGGTCCAGTTTAGCATTATAACTATGTTGTTAATAGAACAACATCTAAAACCTGAATTTTTTTTCAGTCAAAAGTGACAAGTTTCCGAATGGTTACAAGCTTGAATAGTTACAAAGCGTATAAGATTGAGAGGGTAAAAAAAAACTTTCTCTGTCGGAGCTTGAACTTGGTTCGTTTATTCAATTTTCCAAGGCTTTTGATATACGGCAATTGAACAAACATGAATCAAAATCTTACGAATTAATGCTCAAAGGGGAAATTTAATGTGCAATGAGCCCTCCATCCATCCATATGTGTCGACTCAAATAAATGATGAAAAAAACTTCCTCGATGATGCTGTTTCTAATATACATTATATATATATATATATATATATATATATATATATATATATATATATATATATATATATATATAGTTTTCTGGATGTAATTCTGATAGTTCTTGAGAAAGTTCTGGATGAGAAGGAACAGCGACAACAAAATTTTGACAGATTTCTTCCAGGGAACGCGGATATTGACTCCCAAAGAAATTGACATTTTTTTTTCTTTTTACAAAATTCGACTAAAAGGTTATATGCTGTATGTAATCTGAGACGTGCTGATATTGGACATTTCGCAAATTAAGTGATTTTTTTCTGACTCGACTTGAATTAATTGCGAAATTCCCACACAACAATAAATCAAATAATCCCTGTCAATATAATTGTGTCTACGGTACGGATATATATACATATATATATATATATATATATATATATATATATATATATATATATATATATATATATATATATATATATATATATATATATCAGCTTCCCCATTTCCCCATTCATTCGACACCGATTCGTAATCATTTGTTGGGGGAAAAGATTTGATTATTCGATAAAATCGATAAAATAAAATATTTTCGGTCAAACTGCAAATTAAGTGATTTTCCTGACTCAGCAAGGGTTTGCAGCAAAATTCCTACATTGCAATAAATCAAATGAGCTTTATTTATGTAATAATGTTTCGGAAGCGTTAGCCCTGGCTGCATATAAGAAAAATGAAAACTTTTCAACCAATAAAATGGATGGTAAGAGACTTCGGATGAGAAAACCTCCAGTGTTTGATAAAACTTGGAAAAAATAGCATCGCAATCAATAAGTAGACGAATGTAAAGGATTCAGAATGAGCTGTTAACAGTTCTAGTTAGAAACTCGATAGGAACTGTCACATGACTGACGTCTTCTTGAAGTACTCCGTGTTGGGGATGATCAATTTATAACAAAATTGGGAGAAAGGGCGATCAATTGATTAGTTACTTCAATCGCGTTTAGCTGAAAAATGATCATTGAAAAAAAGTCAGAATTTTTCAAAAAAAAAATGGAAGATCAATTTAGCATGAATTTACATTGCAAATTGCCCCCTACACATACAACCTAATTGGGGTGAATTTGAATAAAAAAACTAAAAAAAATTTTTTTTCCCCAAGACATAATAAGTAAATTTTGAAAATTCCTGCCCTCTAGCTCCTTTGGCGCGATCTTTATGAGTGATACATGCATACGTAGCCAGAAATCTGTAAATCTATGTTGACAATTTTGATGACAGTTTTGTCTGACGGTTTAGAAGTGTTGTTTGAGTAACCAGAGGCTAGGACATGCATCCGAAATTCTTTAGCCAGAGGTTTGACCCAGGGAGGATTGATAAAGATATTAACTAAAATTAACTTAGTCTAGCCTAAGGTACCAAATGATGACTGAACTCGATATTAATTAACCTAGAATTGATTACCGAAAACCTGTTTGTATTTTTACATTTTCATAGTGTCCTAAACCATCTGATGAATATACTTCTATACATGTTGGTATATTTTGGGTGTGGTTATAAATGAAAAAGGAAGAGAGAGAGAATTTCTCGGTGTGTGTGTGTGTGAGAGAGAGAGAGAGAGAGAAGGAGAAAGAGAGAGAAAGACAGACAGACTGACAGACGGACAGACAGACCATGCATGGACTTGAGCGTCAGACTGGAAGTTGACACTGCCCCAACACCGTATAATCAATCTTTATTAATGCATAAAAAGGTTTCAATATCAATAACGGTTTCGATTTGGTGTCAATCTTGTTAGCCTACTGATTTGCTTTTATGTTAAAGTCGACAAAAAAACGAGCTGATCGATTTTCTATATTTCCAAGACTTTGGAACAATGTTTTATTCCGGTCAGCATTGTTATGTCTCAGATTTGTTTTGGATTGGCGATAATGAAGTGTTTGTTAGTTCGGATAGAGATATACGCACAGCAAAAATATAGAAATAGTTCTGAAATAAAGAGAAGCAGGTATGGTTACTTGTTCAAAAGAAACCGTCACGGGATCAAAGTCTCTTGGCAACATGTCGAGTTAAGAGTGATCAATAAAAAAAATTGGAAAAAGGGGTGATCAATGAACAAATTACTTCTCAAGCTTTTTGTTGAGCAGTTATCATTAAAATAGGCCAAATTAAGGAAAAATCAAAACAAGCGGCATGCTGCCAAACACAAACCCAAAGACCAGTTTTCAAAAAATAAGCAGGCATAAGTTAGGGACCAATATGGAATAAAATGAAAACAATCCCCCCCCCCCCCATTTTTTTATTGGCATAATGAGGAGTGAATGGTGAAATTTCCAGCTCTTTATCTCCATTGGTGTGGCCTGTACACGTGTTTCATACATAGGCAGCCAGCCAGCCAACTGGACTAACTTGGAAGAAGAGAAACCCAAGTTGACAGTTTTGGTGGCAGTTTTGGTCGATGGTTTCTAATTTTGTGGGTATTTCCTTTTTTGAGAACGAGTCTGAACAACAGGTTGTTTTAAAGAAAAGAAACTGAAATCTTCTCTCTCTCTCTCTGTCAACTTCTCTTTAAACTAATTGAAATCTAAAATCTAAACACACAAATAGCAAAAAAATAGTAGTTATGCATCCATTTCAACTTTACATTTAGGTGCTGAAAGTGCTTTCGTTACCACTGATTCAGATTCGTACCCGTTTCATTACAAAAACTTTTCATTACTTTGGAAAACGACATAGCTAGCACAACACAAAGGAATGGACGCTCACGTGAGGCTAGCGACAGATGCATCAATAGCGTTGTCTCTGTATACAGTGTTGTCATGTGACTGATATCTTACCATAAAATTTATGTGCGCGTAAATTCTGCCCTCTTATCCTCAGGGTTGTGTCCTATATACAATACTTCTGGTTAGAATTTTCCTAAAATAAAATACATATGGTATTTCATTGAATTCCGATTCACTTGAAATAGGGTGGTTTTTCCTGGACCACCAGTATCTGTTTATATCGAGGCGGTGGGTCTGTGATTATGCTCTGTCATTGTTGACTGAAGAGGTAACTATTAGGACTTGCAAGCTAATTATTAGAGAGTGGTTTGCCTCAGATCTTACTCTACCCCTCATTTCCTCGTCATCCATCGTGACATGCCAGTAACGAGGGATTGTTGTCAATATATCTGATTATCTGAAATCCCTTTCCTTCCTCATTGTCAATGCATTTCTATAGTAAAATCTTGACAAATGCATTTATAATATTTCCCACACTTCTAATTTAAAAAATTGTTTTTTGAATATGAGGCCATGAAAAAGGTATTATCAGAAAATGAGCACAGGTGAAATAAACAACTGACAAGAAAAAATGTAACCTCACGACGTCCAATTAGGACATTATTAAAAAAAATGTCAAAAATATAAATATTGTAAATCAATCTGCCTCTGTCTGTCTTTCTCTCTCTCTCTCTCTCTCTCTCTCTCTCTCTCTCTCTCTCTCTCTCTCTCTCTCTCTCTCTCTCTCTCTCTCTCTGATTGCTTTCAACCTTTTTTCTATTTTGACTCTCTCTTTTTCTGAAATAAAATCAATCGATGATCATACGGGGTCTTTGGAATATTTTTTCTCTCTTTTCTTTTCATCTGTCACGTGTACTGTTAGGAGTCATGGCGAGAAGGAGACAGTGGTCGATATGGCTTGGTGGGTCGCCTCTGTACCCGACTGGCCATGGGACTTGAGCGTTTCTTACACGCTCCCGATCCAAATCATGCTTGCCCCGACGCCTGAACTTCTGATTGGTCGGTCGGCTTTCTCATCGGGTGTCCGAAACATTTCATTCTCTATCGATTTATGAATTTATGGACTGACAATGCGAAAAAATTTCTTTTTTTTTTAAATTTCTAATTAAGTCCTTCATTGTCTTATCTCTGAGGAACTTATCTCACAGGAAATGTTTTTTCTCTCCCTGGCTTGATTTATGTTCGTGTCCATGTCTGACACAAGTAGGCCAGCGTAAACAAAAAGACGGTAATGATCAGCCGGGCTTGATTTCCATGGGGATGTGAGAACGTTTCAGTGGGGTAGACAGCTAGAAGCTCGCGTGTACGAGTGAGGTGACCCTCGCCTCAATCGTTGGGAAAATGTCTGAAAGTTTATTTTTGAGAAAAAAAAAAAAAAGAAATCGAAAATCAAACAGAAACCGGAAGAGTGATTCGAATTAGAGCAACGAAGATATTGAAGAAAATAAGTGGAGTCTGACTGAATCCGTTGAAAATAGTGACTAATTTATGCCTGACGTTGAAAATGGCAAAATTCTAAGTAATTCTACCATTGCAATCACGTAAAAGCTTGGAATAAAGAGAGGAGGTGTGAAGTTATTTCAATTGAGAAATTGTCACAGAATTCAAATATTATTGTGTACAATCATATTTCTCTTACAAATAACGGGATATAGAAAGTCTTTTAGGGAAGTATGTTTTGCGTGGAAATATGAGAGTTATTTCTTTTGCGTTACAGACGGACGGACAAATCAATCAACCAGCACATGCTGTGTATTAGATAAGTTAGATAATTGAAGACAGCCAGACAACTGCATTACTAAAACACCTAGAATAATGAGGAGATTGCTGGATTATTTTGGTACCGGCTACAGCAAGGCTTACGACTTATTAAGCCCATTCGATATTTGAAATGAAATCTGAGGCAACTTCACACTATGCTTTTTTTGTTGTCCATGGCTGTGAAAGAGGTGGATTCGTGTATTTCCCATCGGTGCTAAGTGAACACAAACTGTTTCAGCCGAGTCCATTTTCCAAGTCGTTAAAGTGACCAAAGATTGAATCCTTTTTACATGTGCGTTTCGTCTACAGACCAAGTTGGCATCAGTTCTCCACTAGACCCCTTCTAGAAAATATTTTTTTTGATTTTGTGGAGAAAAAAGCTCATTTTGATTGGATTAATAATAATAAAAACATCTAGATTTGTTTCTGGGTGTTTTACTACTCTATTTTAGATGTTTTCCAATGAAAATAAAATTTAGATTCTCTAAAATATGGATGTTTCCTAATGTTTTTTAAATTCTATTTCCACAAATAGAATTGATTCTTCGGTGGAATTATATTTCACATGACTTCACTTTTTAGCTCTACGGTTGTTCAATTACTGACTGTGATGGCGAGTTTACTATAAAACCATAACTCCTCTAAACGGGAGTGTAAGCAAGTATCTTAAACCGGACATTTTCGTAAATTGAGTGAACAGCCTAAAATTTCACCTCTACACCCTGGTATATTCAATCCATCTATAAAATGAACAGTGTGTTTTTGGTTTTTTTTTGGTGGGGGGTCTGTTTCTTTCTTGGTCCTTAACACAGATACTGCACTTGCATCTGCCAGGGCCTGGGAGTGACTCTTTGATCATCGGAAGACTGCATAGATACGCTGATCCCAGACAAAAGAACCGACCCATACGAAAATAATTCCGTCACTTTTTACGGGTACCATGATCATCATGATCATCATGATGATGATGATCATCATCATCAGTCTTTTGACATCCGTTGTTGGACATAGAACTTCCACAGGATTCACCACACTTCTCTATCGTGGGTGTCGCAGAGCCCATACTTTTTGAATTTGTCTAGCTCTTCTCTCTATCAAATACTCAGCCGGCCTCGGTTGCGCATGTGATCTCTTGGTATCCACGTCGTGAGTCGCCATATCCATCGGTTGTCCGCTATTCTTGCAACATGGACAGCCCACTGCCATTTGAGATTTTTAATGGATTCTATGATGTCCCTGAATCCTGTCTTCTCTCGGATGTATTGCGCTGTCTTGTGGTCCCTCCATGTGAGATTGAGCATAATTCTTTCATGTTACGTGATTCTCAATTTGCAGGTCTGTCTCTTGGTTAGATCCATGTTCCAGCTCCATAAGTGACTATTGAGAGAATGCATTGGTTGTACATCCTTCTTTTAAGGATTAATGGTATCTTCTTTTATTTGAAGGTTGAGCTCGCTCTGCCAAAGGCTTGCCATCCTAGGGTGATTCAACGCTTGATTTCTTCTTCTTTTGAAGGTCTCATGAAGACTTATTACCCTAGGTAGATGTAGTGATCTACTTTCTCCAGTTCTGTGTCCTCGACTTTTATCTTAGGGTTTTTATTTCCGATGTGGTTGTTGCACATAATCTTCATCTCGCTGAAGTTCATGAGTAGGTCGACTTTCCTTCTCTCTTCATTGATCATTAGTTGGAGGTTGTGTGGTTTCTTGTGAAAAGGGCAATGTCGTCTGTAAATCAGAGGTTGCTCAGATACTCGCCGTCTATTTTAATTCCTTTATTGTCCCAGTCTAGTTTTCTGAAGATCATCTCGAGGCAGGCAGTGAAGAGTTTAGGTGAGCTGGTATCACCTTGTCTTACTCCTTTCTGGAGCTGAAAGGGGTCCGAGTCCTTATGTAACCTAATAAAGGAGCTGCTGTTGCTCAGATACTCGCCGTCTATTCTGATTTCTGTACTCTACCAGTCTAGTCTTCAGAAAATCATCTCGAGGCAGGCTGTGAAAAGTTTGGGTGAGCGGGTATCATCTTGTCTTACCTCTTTTTGGAGTTGAAAGGGCCCCGAGTCTTTAGGTAGCCTGATAAAAGAGCTGTCGTGATTGTATATATGTTTGGTCCAGGGGCATTTCCTTTCTTCATCTGTCTGGTGACTTGTTTCACTTCGCACGGGGTTACTTCTGGGAAATCCTTGAGTTGATTGCTCACGTCTTGAGTATCCTGTTCGTTGTTTTGTAGTCCTTGTTTGGATGATTAGAGTTTTTGGTAAAATTCTTTGGCACGTTCAACAACCCGGTCTCTTTCTGTGGTTAGGTCTCCATTTTCCTCGAGTGTGCTTCTTATTTGTTTCCATCCTGGATTGAGGCCTTTTTTTTATAGCTTTGAATCCCTGACCTTTTTCGAGGGTCAATTCGATGACTGCCGTCGTGTATCTTCTGTCTTTTCTTCGCTTTTTCCTGATTAATTTGTTTAGTTCGGTCTCTTCAATTTTCTCTCATGTTGTTGCCGATGACTTGAGGTTTCTGCGTTTTTCCATGAGATCCCTAGTTTCATCTGAGGTTAGTGTTAGAATAAATATCTACGATGACATTTCATAGTTTTACCAGTGATCTATATACGTCGGAACGATTCTTGATGGTAAAAAAGCTAGTCAGTGGAATACCATCAAACGTCCCACGTCATTTAGCAGCATGCCATGTTGGAGATGATCCATTAATAATTAGGAAAAGGGGTGATTAATGAATAAGTTACTTCCCTCGCCTTTAATGACACAACTACCACAAAAGTAGCACGAATTGAAACAACAATAAATAAAAAACCTCCAAAAAACAAGCAGAATGCTACCGGACACAATCTAATGGGCCATTATAACATTAACTTACATTGCAACTTGAACCTCCTGTGAAAATCTATTTTAGGATTAAATTGGAAGAACAAAAACAAAATTAATATACATGATAAGTAGGAAATGATCGAAATTTCAGCACTCTGGATCCACTGGTGTGGTCTGTACATGCGATACATACATACATACATACATATCCAGCAGGACCCGATTAAAAACCGAAAATGTTGACTGTTGTTGGTGATGGTTTTTTAACAGAGCTCACAACAGAAATACTTATTTTAGGATGAAATTGCGTTTATTTGTGAAAAACGTATTTATGGACATCAGATAATGCTATTCCCTACCTTCAAGCGTATTTCCAGAATCATTTATCATGAGATTATTCGATCTGAGCAATTTAAAGGCAAATATTGGCTGACAGTAGTGGGCTTTTTCGTTTGCATTTACACAGAGGATAGGCGCCCCATGTATATGTATATATATATATATATATATATATATATATATATATATATATATATATATATATGTGTGTGTGTGTGTGTGCGTGTGTGTGTGTGTGTGTGTGTGTGTGTGTGTATCATTAAAAAACATTGAATCCAACAGAATGATTATAAATGTATCATAATAAAGGGCGGTCATTTCAAACAGAATTTCAAAGTAATATAATTCATTTATAATTATTTCTGTCGGATTATATATCCATTTCTTGATTATATAATCGTCTGCGTTTAAAAACGAATAGAACAGATATAGGAAGTGGAAGAACAAAATGAGAATTCGGAGTTAAAGCATATGTTTGGATCTTTTCATTACTGGTGGCTATTTAGCTCAATGGTAAGAGCAACGGTACGTTAAAGCAGCAACCTTATCGGTCGCAGGTTTGATTCGCGCTGCAGCCTCTTTTTTGAAATTGTTTATTCTATTTACGTTGTCAAAGCCAAATGACACATTCGCCGTGTAATAACGGGAGATCATTTCAAAAAAAGTTTCAATGAAATGTAACGCATTTATAATTTCATATATATATATATATATATATATATATATATATATATATATATATATATATATATATGAAAATATATATATATATGAAAATATATATGCATAGGGAGAGAGAGGGGTGATTAATTATAAATATACGATTGAGTTCAGTACCAGGTTGAAAGAGTCTTTAAAACGATATAATTAATATCTTTTTAATGGAAATTCTCATTTGGAATGCAATACACACACACACACACACACACATATATATATATATATATATATATATATATATATATATATATATATATAATGTACAGTGTATGGCAATATCAAATGACCTGCTGTACAAATCATTACTTTTTTCGTGAAATGGAGAGCTTATGCAAGAAAATTGTATATTCATAGGTAGTTTATGAGTGAAAGAGAGAGAGAAAGAGAAAGGGAAAAAGAATTTTTCCTGACAATTTTTTTTTCTGTAGAACGTGATTATATTAGATTAAAGTAATTATGACGTAACGGCATTTAAAAAATTCAGTTGGTATTAAAATTGCTGCTATTAACGATATAATATACAAAGAATAGCTTCTCGTTATTTTAAGCTTAAACCTCCTTGTTTTCATTATTGTATTCATTCACCTGCGAGAATTAATTTTTCATTAATGTGAAATTATCTTTAGATAAGAGTATATTTTCTCACTTTTTATATCATTCAAATTTAAATCAACCCTCGAAGATTGGCTTATTGAGTTGATTTTCCATGTGCAATTACTATAACGACCATGTTTCTCTCTTGATCGTTGCTATTAACATCATAAAACAAAGGACAGCGTCCCATTATTTGAAGTTTAAATCTCCTAAGGATTTTCATGAAGCCTGTTGAGGAATAAACGAAAGGGATGGTGTGGATATTCCTTTTGTTTTTCTCATTTCATCAAACTCAATTTGAGGAACTATATTCTATTTTCAACTTTTCATATTTTTTCGTTAACGTAGAGACATCTTTTGATAAGAATATCTAAATTGACAATCCTGACGAGAAGAAACCAAAATGCAACAAAGCTGCAGTTTCCTCTCGTAAAATTATGGCAGTTTGTTCCACGCAACGCAAAGCCGTTCCAAACATGTACCTTTTGGAAAAGTATGCTCTAGCTTAATATTGAAAGCTAAATCATATGTTGGAAGAATATTTTGATAGTGTTGTTCAAAATTTCATTATATCAAACACTTGGTGAATTTTATTTCGTTTATACATAATATCAGTTATAGTTTATACAAGATCCCCGTTTGCTTCACAATTATTCTAATTATCAGTGGCCCACTGGGAACGTGCTTTTGGACAGTTCGGTAGGCAGTCATACTAAAGATTTGGTACTCAATGACTTCGATAGGATTGAGGAACCTTTTGTTTAAGCTAAAGGGTTACAGCCAAATCACGTGGGATAATACCAGTTCTCGAAAGATCACCGAAGTTGAGCAATGTCGCGCCCGGTCAGTTCCTAGTTGGCTGATCATTGGGGAATACCAGGTACCGAACGACGTTCACTAACAATTGCTTGTGTGTACCTAACCTGCCACACCCTAAATTAGGAAATTAGGGTATGTACAGAGAACGATGATGATATATATATATATATATATATATATATATATATATATATATATATATATATATATATATATATATATATATATATATTCCAGACAACGACTGGGCATAGAGTTAACAAATAGCCTAAATACTTCCAGAGAGATTCCATGCTTGATGGATTATAAAACATAAATCGGTCATATTCTTTTGAAGTTCAGTTTTGACCACTTGTCATAAATGCCATTCTGTTCAAGGGACTGGAGGAACCAGTCAAAAACCTCAACGTCAGGTATGGGAAAGTGTTTTTGACAGCCTTTGAGCTGTAGTCGGGTGCATTACCTTTTGGAATGTATAATAACTACTGGCAACCATTTTGATGGATTTTTTCTTTCGAATTTTTGAGTCCAGTGTCGACAATATTTACATTTTTTAAAAATTGTTTTTAAGTCCAGTGTTATCCATTGGGATAAATTATTCTAGTTTTTCTAATTTGAGAGTGACTACCAGAATAAACTACCACTTGCCGTAGCATCTATCGACTTCAAAAAGGCGTTCGACTCGGTAGAAATCCCTAAGGTCATGGAGGCCATCAGTCGGCAAGGTGTAGATCCAGTATATGTTGAAGTGTTGAGACATGTATACAATCACGGCAGCTCCTTTATCAGGTTACATAAGGACTCGGACCCCTTTCAGCTCCAGAAAAGAGTAAGACAAGGTGATACCAGCTCACCGAAACTCTTCACTGCCAGCCTCGAGATGATCTTCAGAAGACTAGACTGTGAAAAAAAAAGGAATTAAAATAGACGGCGAGTATCTGAGCAACCTCAGATTTGCAGACGACATAGCCCTTTTCGCAGTGAACCTACACGACCTCCAACTAATGATAGATGAATTAAATGAAGAGAGCAAGAAAGTCGGCCTACACATTAACTTCAGCAAGACGAAGATCATGTGCAACAACCAAATCGGGGATAAAAACACTAAGATCAAAATCGAGGACACACAGCTAGATGAAGTAGACCACTACATCTACCTAGGGTAACAAGTCTCCATGAGACCTTCAAAAGAAGAAGAAATCAAGCAAAGAATCACACTAGGATGGCAAGCCTTTGGCAGAGCAAGCTCAACCTTCAAATAAAAGATCCCATTAATCCTAAAGAGAAGGGTATATAACCAATGCATCCTCCCAATAGTCACTTATAGAGCTGAAACATGACACCTAACCAAGAGACAGACCCGCAAATTGAGAACCATGCAACGTGCACATGAGAGAATAATGCTAGGCCTCACATGGAGAGACCACAAGACAGCACAGTACATCCGAGAAAAGACAAGAGTTAGGGACATCATAGAATCTATTAAGAAATCTCAAATGGTGGTGGGCTGGCCACATTGCAAGAATGGCAGACAATCGATGGACATTGTGACTCACGACATGGATCCCCCGAGACCACATGCACAACCGAGGCCAGCAAAATATTAGATGGAGAGACGAGCTAGACAAGTTCAGGAAGTACTGGTTCCGCGACGCCCATGATAGGGAAGTGTGGCAAATCCTGGGGAAGGTCTATGTCCAACGACGGATGCTAAAAGAATGATGATGATGATGATGATGACCAGAATCACAAAATTGTAAAACTGCATCTGAATTTGCAATCTGGTAATCAACGTACAAGTTATCAAATTGCCCGCCAACATTTCACTACAGTGATTACCAAAGCACAAGCCCCGACATCTCACAAGGTAATAGAAAATCAGAGAGAAGGAAACGTTTGAAAACTACTGGTGCATATCATTCGACACCATGGTCTCATCAATTTTCTCGAGAGATCGGTTTAAGCAACCAAAGTGCACTGCACCCCATTTGCCCCAAGGTGGCTGATCCCCCACCATGTCTAACAATAAGGAGAGCACAGCAAGGATTGTATTTCCTCACCCTCGCTCCCTGCACCGGTTACAGATACAAATAATTCACTTTCGTCCAAAAACAGGACATTGGACAATAGTTCTCCAGGTGTTTGTCAAATTCCATCTCAGGTTTGCGATTCTTCGATTAGACCAATGGCAATTTGTAGTCTATAAATCCTAAGAACCCAACAGCCTGCAGCTGCCATTGAACAGTCTCTGTTGGATACGCTGGAACAAGGAAGCCCAGTTTAAGGCTGAGCGACGCTCTTTCAACAATGCAATTCTGAAATCCTTGCTTTTTATTTGATCTTTTTCATGCATCCATTTTGCTTGGAACTTGGTATGGTTTCATGGGTTCTTTGTGCTAAAACTTGCTTCCGTTCGTATGAACACGATGTGCGATCACAACCAACATCCTTTCTCACACTTCAGAGCAATTTATATTTTATCAAACAATTTTTGCTTTAGTTTCAACGCACAGATAGTTTGCTCGTTAGATTCTTAATTCAAATTTCTGATTTAAATTGATTACTATTATCATTTTTTACCGATTTTTACTTGATTTTTAAATGATTAATAAGAATGAATTCAAATAGAGGAACGCAGGCATAATGTTCTCAAATCATGTCCACACATAGAGAACAACATCGACTTTATATATGTGTCTATGTAGAGATAGATAAATACGAACATTCTTGGATAGATAGACCCCAATAATGAGGCCAGTACTTTATCATTAAGCTATGGTGATCAATGTGAGATAAGAGATGAGCAGTCTAAAACATATTTTTCTTGTCTACTTCCAAGTTCCTGTTTTATAAGACAACAAAATACAACAAAATTAACTTTTTCTCTAAGTGGTCAGTCTTGTACTTGTATTTCTCTCCTGATTAAGGCCTTGATGCCTGTTGGATTCATAAGTTTTTCGACTGTTTTTTTCTCCTGGGTAGATTAACTTTTGATGAAATGGAATTAACACCTACTTATCAATAGTGGAATAGTATGGATCATCTGATTGATTCGATTTTAGGGATTCCCGCTTGGATCAAGCAAGGATTTGGCCGTTTTTGATTAACCCTGAATCCATTACGGGAAGGACTTTTAGAATAAGGTAAAACAAAAGATTTTACTTCGGGATCCCCGTCCAGGAGCGTACCGAAGAGGACTTGGGGTTGGATTTTCCACCCTCCAATGCTCTCTGTGTCGGCAAATATCTTCCCTCATTCGGTCTGTACGCCCACTTTGCTGGCAAATTGAAACCCTGCATGCACACTTTGTCGGTAAATCAGAGACATACACGCCAACATAGCCGGCAAATTAGAGGCCAGCACCTCCCGATGAAAAAAAATCATTGTATAAGCTTCTAGCCTCGAATGGTTTCCAAGCTAAACAAGCCGATCATTACTACTGATAGTGAGTCCAGTCCTCACTTGGAGTACTATACTCACGAGAAAAGAAAGAGGCGGTTGCAGACAGGGAAGATTAAGAAAAGAGAGAGAGAAAAAAGAGGAAAAGACGAAAGAGATGGAAGGAAATGTAAAAATTAGAAGAGGAAAGGCAAGGACATTGAGGAAAGGAAAAGTTAAAAAGAAAAAGAAGAGAAATGGGTGAAGATATTAAAGAAAAACAGGTCTGGATATTCTCTCAATGGAAACTGTCGCGTGATTAACATCAATCGACAGCATGATGTCTGGTGGGGGTGATCAATTTAAGAAATTGGAAAAACGGGTGATAATGAATAAATAAATCTTGCTTTTTGATGGGCAGAGTCTGAATTGAAAAAAAAAAAAAAGCATGAACGCTGCCGGGCACAAACTGGAGGATCAATTTAGCATAAACATGCATCATAAATTGAACCCCAACTAAAAACCTATCTTGCTGGAGGGTGTTGAAGAACAAAAAACAAAACTATTTTCTAGTCATAGGAGTACATGTTTAATTATTCAGCGATCTAACACAATCGGTGCGGCCTGTACACGTGACAGTTTTGGGTGACGGTTCTGGTTGACTGTTTTGGCTGTTTCTAACAAAGAGGAGGATTCAGGTGGTAAGAAAAGGAAAGGGAGATTGTGTGTACATTTTTTCGAAAAGTTACGAAAAGATTCGTGTGATTACTTTGTGGAAGCTAAAGACCACTTTATTTTTCTTAATCAGTTTCTCTCTCTTTGTTATGTGCAAATAGAAAGAAAGAAAGAAATGAAGTAAGAATGGAAGAAAGGAAGAAACAATGCATAGAAAGAATGGTGGAAGAATATAGAAGAAGAAATGAGGCTAAAAGCCCTTCGACAAAAGAAGGAGGAAAGGTATCGAGAAAAGAAATAAAGAAAGAACCAGGAAGAAAGAATGGAAGGAAGAAAGAGAGGGGAAAAGAAATGTATAGGAATATTGGTAAGAAGATATAGAAGAGAAGAATCTGAATAGAAAGCCTTTAACAAAAGAAAAGGGAAAGAAAGAAAGAAAGAAAGAAAGAAAGAAAGAAAGAAAGAAAGAAAGAAAGAAAGAAAGAAAAAGATGTTAGAAATAGATAAAGAAAGAATGAGAAATATGTATAGAAAGAATGGTAGGAAGCGTAGAATACGGTTAGAAAGCCTTTGATAAAGAAAAAGAAAGGCATGGGAGAGAGTAAGAAAGAAACAATAAAGAGAGAATGAAAGAGAGAGAACGATAAAGAAAGAAAGAAAAAAAGAAAAGTTTTGAAAAACGCGAGAAAGAAAGGAAAAAAGATAGAAAGCCTTTGATAAAAGAAGAAGGAAAGTCACCAGAGAAAGAAAGAATTTGAAAGAATGGTACAAAGGTATAGAGGATAAAAAGAAAGATAAAAAGGCTTCAACAAAGAAAGGTAAAAATGAAGAAAGGAAGAGATAAGAAAATAGAAGGAAAAAGAAAAGAAATGGAGGAATAAATAGAGAAAGAAAAAGAATGCTAACAAAAGTTTTGAGAATTGGAACGATCAAAATTTGAGACCCCAGTTCAATGTTTAATTTAAGGAGACTCAACCACTTGCAAACGTTTTTCAATTTTGAAGAACAAAGAAAATAATGATTCTATTCTATAAAAGAGAAAAAAAAGAATTGAATGGGTTCAACACCAAATTAAAAATCTGTTGCACATCTGGAGAGGAGAGTTGCACTGACTATTCTGAGCCCCCTTGAGAATTGTCTGTAAATTAAATTATTTACAAAAGAAGAAATTTAATTTGTTTTGGGGTATCATTTGAAACCTTTTGTAGGAAAAAAAAACAATTATCTTCAAATTCAATTTAGTTTCTTTCATACACACACACACACACACACGCACACACACACACACACATATATATATATATATATATATATATATATATATATATATATATATATATATATATATATATATATATATATATATATACATATATATATATATATATATATATATACATATATATATATATATATATATATATATATAAAGAGAAACCGTGGTTGTGCCGATTCTAAAAGATAACTCAAGTGAAGGAATCGAAATTGAATCCAAAGATAATTGCATCTTTCCTTCCGAAGAAGATTTTCTTGACACAGCCAAATTGAGTGAAACGTCAAAATAAAGAATTATTCGAACTGCAGGCCTTCTGACATTGTCATTTCACTCTCTTATACCAACACATTGATCATATATATATATATATATATATATATATATATGCGAGTGTATGTGTGTGTGTGTGTGTGAGAGAGAGAGAGAGAGAGAGAGAGAGAGAGAGTGCATGTGTGTGTGTGTGCGAGTGAGTATGTGTATGCAAATATATGTGCTTACGTGTATAGACACATATATGTGTGTGTGCATGTGTATAATCTCTAAGGCTATTGCTGGATAAAAAAATTAGACCTACAGAAAAACTTTTCTTCTCTCTCTCTCATCTTTTAGTTTGATACTCTCGCCGTCAATTCTCCGCTTCTGTCTGTCTATCTGTCTGTCTATCTATCTGTCTGTCTATCTATCTGTCTGTCTGTATCTTCTTTCTCTCACTCTCTTCATTAGTTCTCCAGTCTCTACCTATCTTTCTTCCTACACTCTCAATTAGTACTATCTACCTCCTATCTTTCTCAACCCCTTCGTCAATTCTTTCTCTTCTCCTCCTTTTTTTCACCCCCTCATTTAATCCTCTCTACTCTTTACTTTCTTTCTCTCACTTCCTTCTCCAGTTCTCCCTCCAGTCGTTCCTTTCTCTCATTCCCTCTTTGTTCTGGTTCTCTTCACTTCTTAGGTTTTTTTTTCTATTCTCCTCTCGTTATCTCTTTCAATTCTCTTTAACTTGTCCCATTCTTTCATTATCTCCCCCACTCATTCTCTTTTTCCCGTTCCCTATTTCAATTCTCTTTGTCTCTCTCTCATATCCCGTCAGCTTTCTCTCTCCTCTCTCTTATCACCTTGTTTCTTGTTAATCCTCTCTTTTTTCGCCCAGTCAATTGTTTTCTTTTTTTTTTTCCACAAAAGAATCAGCCATCAAATACAAAGCCTGCACTTCTCCAAACGCCATTTTGTGAATTTAAAGAAAGATTTTCTTTTTAAGAAAATTCTCTCCAATATTAGAAATCATTAGAAAATTATTGATTTGGTGGACAAATGTCCAGGCATTGTTGTCAAGTATCGTTTGTTATTTATAGCAAAAATGATTGACTAAAGTCGGCTAAATATTCCCATTTCTGGCTAAAAATGTTATATGTACTCATTTAAACCCCACTAATCAAATAAAATAATTATACACTCAGACTCCAAGATAAGATTTTATAAAACTTTTTCATTCATTTTCATCAAACTTACCATTTGTTTGTATGGCCAGGTTTTTCGCTGTCGTAGGTTCTTACTTGCTAAATTGGAAAACAGATCAGCCGTACCTAGCTGGAAAATGGCTAATTTGACAACTGAGCTTCAAGGTACTTTTCAACATTGCATTCCTATCAATATGTCATTAAACTCAACTTACTTCGTAACTGAACTGAAAAAAAAAAGAAATAACAGCTCTGGTTAATCACTCGATAGAAACGTGTTCAAAGTCTTTTCACAGCATGCCATGTTGGAGGTGATCAATTAAATAATTGGAAAAATAGGGGAATAAATGAAAAAGCTATCTCTCTCACCTTTTGTTAGGCCATGATCACTAAAAAAATCTGGAATTTTCCACAACAAGCATAGGCACAAAGTAAGGATCAATTTAGCATAAACTCGCATTGTCAATGAACCCCCAACTAACACCTTTGGGCAGGGGGTCAAAAAACAAAAATACGTTTTTTTCTTGATATAATTAAGAAAAATGTAAATTTCAGCCCTCTTGCTCCATTGTTGCGGCCTGTACGTGTGATACATGCTTAGCCAGCCAGTCAGACTAACTTGAAAACTTAAGAAACCTATATTGACAGTTTTGTTGACAGTTTTGGTTGACGATTGTTTGTTGACAGAAAAAATAACAACGTAAAACTGAAGACAAATCATTGCTGAAAGGCAACTAATGAAACAGACTTAACGAATAATATATCGAGTATACTCTTTTAAAAGTCGAGACATAGAATCTTGAAAAGAAAAACAATGTGATTTTCCTTGAATCTGTTTTTTCAAAAATTCTTCATTGTCGCATATGAAGCGGAAAAGCTCCTCTAAGGTCGAACTTATTTCTTCAAGAGTGATAAATTAACATCTGAAATAAGATATAATATCATTTTGTACTCAAATTTCAAACAGATAAGTCAAACAGTTATAGCTTTATGTATTAAAACAGGAACCGAATGTTCAATGAGGTATCCACTATAAAGTTAAAGCCCCATGATTGCCCGGTCTCGTGACTTTAAGTAAAAGATGATTTTACGTAAGAAGCATTTTAACAAGAGACAGCCTTTCTAGCTCGAGATAGATGAGAAAATCTGTGTGAAGTGATCTGACTCACTTGAGAATCCCATCTGACAGATTTTTATAAAATGTTCTTGTAACCTTATGCTCTTTCTATATTTTCTAAAATTACCTCGAATATCCTCTAAACTCACTACACTATTGCTATTTTTGATATGACCAGGGAACTTATTCCAGAAATATTCCATTAATTATTTTAGATATCTCAATTAAATCGCCCCTCATATTTCTCTCTAGCAAAGTTGTTGAACCTAAGGACTCCAATCTCTATTTCTAACCAAGATTTTTATTCCATCAATTAGTTAGATTACCTTTAGTCTACGACAGTGAGTAAACAGTTCAAATCAGAACTGGTGAATAGGTTCTGGGGGGAGGCTAAAACTCTCACTCCTTTTACATCAGAAAGTCTCCCTAGGTACCGCAGCTGCTGTACCGATACAGCAACTAGTGACTTCTCGGTTGATAGAAATTCAATTCTAATCGCTGAACTGATCTTTCATTTTCCCCTGATCTCCCATATTTTTTATTGTTTTTACGTAAATTAGTTCTATCAGTAACAGAAATATGATCTTGAATTATTTTTATCAGATGAAGCGTCGTCAATCATTATTAATTTTTGACTAGTATTGTCCTCCATCATTGCAACAAAACTGCAACAAAACAACAAAAATTGAGGTGAAAAAATTGATGATATTCGACAATGCTTTATTCAATAAAGAGAAATTGAGATTGTAAAAGTGAAAAGAGTTGAAAGCAAAAGAAAAAGTGTTTTACTTATTCTCTTTGAATTTGATAAGAACACAAAGTGTCATTAGGAATCTTAAAAATAACTCAAGTTTTTTTTTTACGCAGAGAATGTTTGGTGAAACAAATTGAATATTTGGAGTTTAACTGATTGTTTCTGACTTTTTCACTCTTTTATTATTTTCTTTAAAATTGCTTAGAGGTGGTAACGATTATTCTCTACTTTTCGAAAATTTGCATATTCTTACCTTCTCTTTCTCGTACACTCAAGTCTCCTTCACATTCTACGACCGCAACCTCCGATGATTCAGCCTAACATACCATCATCACAATTTTGGCAGTATTATCATCAGCATTAGCAGCATCATTATCAGCATCAACAGCAACCTTTTAACGTCCGTCGTGGGACACAGAACTTCCCCAAATATTGCATCACCAATATCACCGGAACACGTCTAAATCGTCACGACATCTTATTTTCTTTCGGACACAATTTCGCATATGATCTCTAGGGATCCATGCTGTATGTCGTGATGTCCATCAGTTGTTCGACATTCTTGCAACATGACCACCCCATTCCTGATTGAGTTTCCTAATGGATTCTACGCTATCTCTTGGTTCCTGTTTTTTTTTTCTCATATACTGTGCAGTCTTGCAATCCTTCCATGTGACGCCATTCATTGATTCCTTCTTCCGAGGATTTCATAGAGATTCATACTCCCAGGTAGATGTAGTGGTCTACTTTCTTTTCGTTTTCGATTTTGATTCTTTTTCTTCAACTCAAGACATTCACTGTACTTGACATTGGTTTTACTGAACAAAGAGTTGATCTCGTATATGACAGAGTTCTGCAACATATCTACCGACTCAGCAGTTCCTTCATCGGGTCACAAAAAGACTCAGGGCCCTCGAAGATCGAAAAAGGAGTAAGACAAGGCAGCACTAGATCACCCAAACTCTTCACAGCTTGCCTCGAAATTTAGACTGGACAAATAAAAGAATCAAAATGAGTGACGAATATCTAAGCAACCTAGGATTTGCTAACGACTTTGAACTCTTTGCCGAGAACTTTCATGAACTTCAGATAATGACGGAGTGGGTGAAGAAAGCAAGAATGTATGCCTTTGGCGTCCAGGAAAACTCAAAAAATATTTCAGTAGCAGTAAACTTGAAAGGTTACCAACCATGATGATGGCTGGACGGCCAACAGAAAGCTCTTGATCTTATGGAAATAATGTAGCCTACCTAGCTATCTCGAATCAGATCTGCAGGATTATAAAGGATTATAAATAACATTTTTCAAAAAGTCTTCAGCGGGTGCTTTTAACCAAACCTGTATGTACATGTGTATGTAATGTGTGTGTGTGTATGTGCGTGCGTGTGTGTGTGTGTGTGTGTGTGTGTGTGTGTGTGTGTGTGTGTGTTCTGTGTGTAAGTGCGTAGGTACTGTGCCTGTGTGTGCGCGTGCTATGTGAGTATGCCAACCAATTATTACGAGATTCCTTACCGGATTAAAGAAACTGATTCCCAGAAGCGGAAATTGTTCTATCCTGCCTTTGAATTAAGTTATCGATTCGGAAATAAATTTTTTAGGCGATTCAAATTTGAATTTTGATGAAATAGGGAAAATGAATAATTATCCTAAACTGCATTTTTCAATTTTACCATAGCTAATTTGCAACTGATATGTACGTCTATCTCTCTATCTATTTACCTCAGTCAATACATATCTATTTATTTCTGTATATTCATACCTATCTATGTATCTATCTCAGGCTGTTCACATCTATCTATGTTTAATTTCATGGTTATGTATTCATGTATATATCAATTCCAATATATTCAAATCGATATATTTATTTATCATCTCTCCACCTACCTCAGTCTGTTCAGAGATAGATAGATATTCGTGCCTGTACGTATAGGTGTGCATCGATTTGTACGATCTATTTTGTATGGATATATCTATGGAGATGCGTACCATACACGCATACGCACACGCATACGTGCATAACAATAGTAATACGAGATTACATAAGATTTATTTTACGGCTATTCGTTTCTTGCGAACGGCTAAAAGCAGACCTCATCTGTCAGGTTAACAAGAAACTTATTGTCGTGAAATAAAACTATAAAAATATAATCTCTCATCATTATCATTATAATAACCCTATCTACAAAGATATTGAACCCTCTACTTATATAAGTTGCAACAATGTACATATATATTGGGAAATAAGTAATTGAAGTGACCCCCTAAAAATTGAAAAAGTTTTTTAATGTTAAAAGCTGCAAAGCTTTCTGGACTATATATATATATATATATATATATATATATATATATATATATATATATATATATATTCGACAACATATATAGAATAAACAATGGAAGAAAATGGGTCTGCTACAGAAAACTGCAGCTGGTAAGGTAGTTGCTTCAACGTAGCTTTGCTCTTACCATTTAGCTAAACAAACACCGGTTATGCAAAGACCCAAATAACTGTTTTAACTCCCAATTCTCATTTTGCTTATTCACTATCTATTTTTACTCTATTTGTTTCTTTCAACGCGCGCAAATTATTTCATTTCGAAATGGATGTATAATTGGATATAATAATTATGAATCGCGTTATGTCATATTGAAAAACTATTTGAATGATCTCCCGTTTTTCACATCATTTTGCTTAGACAACGTAAATATAATAACTTGAAACAATCATCACGGACCAGACTTCTAAGGACTCATTCGAACACTCGAAGGCTGTCATAGGTACCCATACAAACACACATTAGCCCTAATCGAGATCAGAGGCCTTATTAGTCGGGAAAAAAAACTGCTATTATAGATGTGAAAAAAATAGTTTCCTGGTAATAACCATAGTCGCTATTAACACAGTGTATATTAATTCTTATGGAACACCTTGTATGATATTCAGACGAGAATGCGTGTTGTTGTCGAGAACAAGTTTGATGTTAATCATGTTTATTCGCTTCTGGGCCTGTCGGAACACATTGGACTCCCGTCAGTTCATCTGCCACAGTCTGGCTGTTACAATGGATCATGCAAAATGGCAAATTAGCGGTCTCACTGGAAAACCCAAAATTTGATCGTTTCATCCGTTGGCCATGATTCATGCATCCATAAAATGTCATGGAAATTCACTGAGAACCTTTGGGGGTATTGCGTGGATGGACATGATCGGATATATAAATGTATTTAAAAAAAATAGGAAATATCTCTCAATTGGAAATAAATTCGTAGATCCACCCCATGATTTAATTACACCTCCCTAATCACTTGGCCAGCAGAGTGAAAGACGGAGGGACAGAAAGAAAGACACCAGTTAATACACATACCTTTACAATTTAGTTGGTCGAGGTAAACTAATGTGTGAGTTGTAATTGTGCAAGTATTTGTCATGTGTTTCTACGCTTCACCCTTCCTGTACTTTCGTTACTCTACGTGGTAAATTTTGATATTGAGAAATGAAAGGTGGTAGAGGGGGAAACAAAAATATTCACAGACTTACACCATGTTACCTTTACCGCTCTTAATTGTTTCTTTGACAAAATAGCGATGTATGACCAAAAAAAAAAACACCAAAACTTCTTTAGGAACTTATTTTATCGTCAGAAATATGTGTGCTGTTCATGAGAAGAATGATTGACGAAAATCTTGGCATAAATATTATTTGCTTTTGGTGTTTAGAACCGGATATTGGCTAGAAAATGACCTCTGGTGACCTCAAATGACCTCCAAGGGTAGCCTATGAGAGGGGTCGATTTTTGAAAATTCTACATATATTGCCTTTCGTAATCGGAATAATAGAGGAGTAGAGGGAAAGCGCTGCCTGAACGAAAACAGGAGAAAGCAGAGGGAAATAAAAGAATAGTCTATAGATCAAACAAGCAAAAAATACACCAATCAAAGAGGAAGAGGTCACCTGAGGAAGGAAAGGTTACCTTTATGTCCTGAATTGTAAGGTTTACCATTATTACCTGAATTGTAATTATATGTTTTTATTTTTATTTGAATGCCATATAAAGGCAATTAATATTGAATGATAAAGAAATATTTAGGGTAAACTCCAATTTTGATTTTCAATAAAAAAAAAAGTTATCCCAGGACATGTGAGTCTTAAATTGATCAGTAAATTATGAGATACCAAAAATTATAGTTAGTGCAGAAAGGGTTAAGCAATGAAGTTCAGCCGTTTTAAAAGATTATGTAATCTTTCTTTATCTTGTATGGTTTAGAAGTCCCTTTAATATTTAAATGCTTTCAATATATTTTATTACAAACCTGATTAAAAATTTAATCGTCCAGAGGATTAGACGTCTGAAAGATGAGACATCTAGAAGATTAGAAAATACTTTCCCAACACTGAAAAAACCCTGAGATTAAACAAAAACTAATTTTAAACAAAAGTCAGTTGATTGTTTCTCACTAGCAGTTAGTATTGTAATGCGAAAAGAAATAAATGCAGTTTTTGACCATCAGCTTCAAAGCAGTATATTTCAGCTTGGAATAAAAGTTATTAATCGAAATAAGAACCTTCAGAATCTACACATTTTTGCCGACTAGAAGCATAGTATTCTGGGGTCCTGGAAAAAATTATTTCTCCTAAAGCATTTTGACCTGCTATTTGTTTCGTTTTTTTTTTTTTTGTTTTTTTTTCAATACCTTCCCTTGCAGAAAGTGGTCAAAATGCTTGAAAAGATGGTTGTCGGTTGGAGAGCGGTCTGACGAGTAAAGTTGGTGAGGTAGAGTTTCGTAGCCTAGTTTGTTCAATTTCTGTTGGGACACTCGCGCAAAATGCTGACAGGCGTTGTCATTGAGAAGAATTGGCCCTTTTCGATGGTTCGATACTAGACACAAACGTTATAGTTTTTGTTGCTTTTTGTCGATTTCCTGGCAATACTTCGTTGCTGTGATGGTTCCAAGAAGTTGTAGTGGATGATTCCACTTGCTGACCACCAAATAGTGACCATAATCTTTTTTTTTTCGAGGAAGTGTTTGGTAATTGTATTTTATTAAAATCTTTTGTAATTATGTTTTTATTTATATTTGAAGGTCATATCAAGACAATTAACATTGAATGATAAAGAAATATTTAGGTAAACTCTTATTTTAATTCTCATAAAAAATTGTACTGACAAGTACCGCCAAGACATGCATGTCTTAGATTAATCGGCAAATGTTTATTGTATAGAATCCATTTTTGTCACATGTTACAATGCAATCAAGAAATCTTTTTTTGGTTTCAGCTCAATCGGTACCCATTTGTCGAGTTTTTTTACTGTTGAATGATTAACCTTCAGCTCTTCTGTAGCCGTCTCGAGTTGTTTTGCATGGGTCCGCCTGAACAATAGCAACTAATTGGATGTCGTCAATCAAATATGGATTACTTGAAAATCTATACCGGAAACAGTAAGGAGTTGATAACCTTAATACAAATTGTCAAGATCTCCAGCCAGGACATCGGGATCAGGTTTTGAATTGAGAAATGTGTAATGCTGGTGATGTACAGAGGATAAAAGAGAAATGACAGAAAGAATAGAATCATCCAAGCGGGAAATCATCAAGATGCTCAACGGAAATAAAAAGTATCTTCGGATTCGATTAAAAAGATTGACACAGAAGAAAGGTCAGTAAATTGTACATTGGAAGAATAATCAAACCATTAAAAAATAACCCGAACAGCAGAAACCTGATCGGAAGAATTGATACCTGGGTAGTATCAATTACGAAGTATTCGGGGCCCTTCACCGAGTGGAGAAGAGGAAAACTGATAAAGATAAGTTTCAAAAAAAGGAAGTTGATGATAATTCATAGAATCTCACACCCAAGAGATGTTTATGATAGACTATTCATGAAAAAGAAAAAAGAAACAGAGCTCGTCAGCAATCAAGGAACTTGAGAATAACACATCTCAGAACCATGAAAGGATATTTACAGCAGCCAAAAATTGCTATAGAACTAATGGAAGAGAAGGGGGAATTCTCAAACAAGGAATGGATTGGAAAGCAACAGTAGAGCTATTTCAAGAGACAAATTGAAGGATTTACAAATAAAACAATATGGACATGGTGGCCAAAAGAACATCTAAAGGGAGAAATGAATCATAATAAACGGTGCAATCAATGATGTAAGAATAAGACCAAGGAAAATAGCATGTAAAAGACTGCAAGGATATAGAGCTGAGTTCATCAATCTCATAATAAGCAAAAGTGGCTAGTTACCTCGGAAAGAAAACAAAAATAGGCATGACTTGAAGAGGAAAATGATTTACCGATAATTGTGAGAACGACTATAATTATATCATGCAAACAAATACGATATGAGCAATACAGAATCTATCTTAGGGAATGAAAGGTGCGAAATAGTCTGAGATCCAAATGAATCACCCAATCCAAGCCAGAATACCAGATCTACTTATCGTAAACAAGGAGAAGAAAATCTGTTTGTGAATTTCGCTGTTCAATCATCATACAGTGAAACTGAAACAAAATGAACAACTGGAGAATAATCTGAACCTTGAGAAAGAACTGAATGAATTGTGGAATATGGAGGTCTTAAATGGATAGAATATTAGATATGTTCAACAACGGACGATAAAAGTCTGCTGCTGCTGTTGATGATGATGATGATGATGATGATGGTGGTGGTGGTGGTGATGATGATGATGATGATCAACTACATCTAATTTATTTTTAGTTGTTGATCATCAAAACTTAATAATGAACGAGTTCTCCCATTTTTCTTTTGATGGGCAGTGATCACTAAAAGAGTCTGAGTTTTCCAAAAAAAAAGCGTGAATGCAGATGAACACAAACTATTTTCTCGATTATCTCCCTTGTTCTTCTTATCTATTGAGGAAGGTACTTCAGCCTACGTTTTTTTAATCTTTGTTCTTGGTTCACTTTCCTTAATTTTTTAATTTGCTTTTGTTTTTTGCTAATTTTTTCGCGTGGAGAAAACCTCAAGTAGCTTAGCTGGAAAAAATCCCCAACAAATCGGTTACTCACGGCCGTAGATTGCCAGCCATAATTTAACTCAAGTCGTGATTTTAAAAAATAGCAAAAAATTTTAGATGAAGATACATCAGCTTCATCATCATCATCATCATCATCAACAACATTTACCCTGTGTTATGTCTATAAAAAAAAGTTGTTTGTTGTTTTTCGAAAATTTCCCTTAAATAGTGGCTTTTAGTTGGGTTGTGATGGGGGTCAATTTGCGATGTAAGTTTATGCTAAACTGATCCCTTTAGTTTGTGTTTTTGAAAACTCAGACTTTTTTAGTGATCACTGCTCAACAAAAGAGAAAACAGGAGAATTTGTTCATTATTAAGTTTTGATTTGCAACAACTAGAAAAAAAATTAAATGTAGTTAATCATCATCATCATCATCATCATCATCATCATCATCATCATCATCCTCAACAGCAGCAGCAGTAGTAGACTTTTATCGTCCGCTGTTGAACATAGACCTTTCCCAAGATTCATAGACCCCTCGGTCATGGTTGGTGCCAGGCAAATATTGCAATGTAAATTTATGCTAAATTGATCCCTTAGTTTGTATTCATCTACATTCATGCTTGTTTTTTCTTGTTTTTGTTTTTTGGTTGTTGTTTTTTTGGAAAATTCAGACTCTTTTAGTGATCACTACTATTCAAAAAACGAGTAAAGTAAGTCATTAATTGTTAAGTTTTGATCAACAACAACTAAAAAAAATTTGATTAAATTAAATCATCATCATCATCATCATCATTAACAGCAGTAGTAGTAGACTTTTAACGTCCGTTGTTGAACATAGACCTTTCCCAAGATTCGTAAACCTCTCGGTCGTGGGCAGCGCCGGGACAATATTTTCTGAACTTGTCTAAATCGTCCAGAATGTTACTCGCTTCCAATACTCCATTTAATAAAAATGACAGCAAAAACAAAGTTTTCGTTTCATACATTATGCATATTTTTTCTGATTTCCATTCTTTTCTATTTGTTGTTTTTAATGTTTTTGCACTTTTTTTAATCTCATGTGTTCCTTTTCCTTTCTCTCTTCTTCAATCTTTCATCAATTCTTATTCTCTTTTTCTTTCTTTCTCTTTTCCTTCTTTCTTCTTCTCCTTTTCTCCTTTTCTCTCTGAATTATGTCTTGAAAAACTTTGTTTTTTGTCTTCTGAAAATTCGTCCCAAATAAGATCTAGTAGGGAGTTCAATTCGCAATGTACTTTCATGCTAAATAGGTCGAATTGTGTCCAGAAATATTTGCATTTTTTTTTCGTTGTTGTTGTTGCTTTTTTCTTTAAATTCAAACTCAAAATCTGTCATCATTGCCCAGCAAAAGGCGAGAGAAGTAATGTATTCATAGATCATCCCTTTTTCCAGTTGCTTAATTGATCACCCCCCACCAATACGACATGCTGCTACAAGACGTTGAGCGCGTGATGGTTTCTATTGAGTGACTTACCAGGCCTATTTTTCCGCCATTTATTCCTTCAAAATTCTTCTATTCGATTTATCTATCAGAGTAGGATTGGGATTTTGTCAAATTCCACAACATTCCAGTAAATCCATAAAGACCCTAGTTTCACAATTAGTGTAGTAATTGTCAATAAGCTTTTATTGCTGACTATTCTTATTGTTATGAGTTCGATCCTCAATGGGCTCTCTTCTATGGTGGCTTTGTGTCAAACGAAGCTAAACATTGTAAATATCAAGTTTATTCTGCTTCAGTATTTACAGTGTATACACACCTTAGTTTGGCACAAGGCCAAAGCAGTGGGGCATCCAGAGAGGATTGAACCCAACATAGTAGTAATGATGAGCATCGCAAGCTTGTTAATCACTGATTGTGAATCTAGGGATCTTACATATCAATTCCAAGGCACAACATCCATTTTATCTATGTTCAGGCCGTCTTTCATTTTATTCATTTCCTTTGTTGGGTCGACGTTCATTTTTTTTTTTTATTTCTTTACTCCCTGGTTTCTCTATCTCAAAGAATGACACATCCAATCAACTGCCTTCTGATTCTTGCGACAAATTACACGTTATTTTTCTTTATGAATTATAACATTTCATTCCATCAGCTTGCTTCAAACGAACGCCAAAGCGAGAATATTGGTTGCATCAATGCACATTATTATAACTCGTCCGAGCAGTTCAGGATAGAAATTATCTCCCTTTGTAATCGGAGCTCTTCTATCGATGACAACTAATCGTCTGCTATTTTTTTTCTCTCTTTTCACCCAATAAAAGAATGAGAAACAACAGCAAACTCTTTATACAAAGGGATTCACAGAGGTATTGACCACAATCAAAAAATAATGGAGTATTGACAAGACATTAACACACACACACACATACACACACACACACACACACACACACACACACACACACACACATATATATATATATATATATATATATATATATATAATACTATGGCCTTGTGCCTAAGTAAGCTAAACTACCAACTGGAGCATAGTATAAATAGTGAATGCAAAAAGTATCAGATACATTTTCGAAAGGTCTATTATATTCACACCTTCAAAATTTACAGAAATAGGATCAGAGACTAAAGAAAAACATTGAAAAAAGATTTAACACTGAAAGGCTATGTACCAAAAAAATCTTTGATAAAATTCAGTCAATTTTGAAGGTTTATTAGGATGCTAAAATAAATCTTTAAAAATATATAGGATAGTTTTTGCACTCACAGCATTACAATCGAATACATTATGTATGCAGATGCCGATTCAACATTGGAGATGAATTCATCATTTGAGACTTTTAGAAATTGACTGGAGAGAGAATTTACTGACACTGAGTTGTAATTTGATTGTGCGACTTGAATACATCACATTAACCAAATGAGACCCAAATGTAACCAGCAAGTCCAGATTGCCAAATTTTCCTACCGGGTCTGTGGGGTCGGATTTGGAGTCCATGGCAATTATTAGGTGACTGGCATTTCAGTACATGTACCGACTCCGACTAAATGTATTGTAAATGTAAATTGTAATATAATGCCTCAAAATTTGTTATCTCACAGTAACAAATTTGATGGACTTTTTTTGTTTCTCTGCAGAATATAACTTGATTTACATTGAAGACAGATTTCAAGATATGCGTGTCTCACAATGGTTAACATGTTAACCAGGAAAACCATTTCGATTGATCTATTATCGGTACATTTGTCTGGATACCGATCCCCGTAGTGAGCTTGGTTCGGTAGGCCGTAGTTCAATCCACCGTCGAGTTCTATAATAGACTTCAAAAATGGAATAGAACGGTATTACATGCTTAAATACATATGGTTGCTTATGTATTCGCTTATAATCAAGAAAACAATGTCATCCTTACTCTCTTTCTCCTCTTTGTCACAACACTATAGTTCAGATGAGTGATAATCGGATATGAGGAATGGGAAGTTGAATTCATGCCTTTGTCAGAGGGATAGCTGTTCTTTCGCCTATTACATAACGCAAATCGCTAACAACTTGCATTGTGAAGTACTTCGATACATTCTGGGGGGTGGCAAAAGATTATATTCCGAATATATTATAGTGGCAACCCTGGTACAGACGTTCCGCCCACCATTTGTAGTGTAAGCAAGTAGATCCACTGTATGATCCAGATATTAGAAAGTGCAATAGACCTTTGGCATAGACGCGTGATTATATCGGACGGCAAAACGATAGAGTGATTAGTAATAATCTTTTTTTTTTTATAATGGAACTGAGTAAGGCTTACATAAAATAATTTTACTGCACCATTATCGCTCATTGACTATAAGGACCCAACTTTCACGCACCTTGTCCTCGGTGAGAGGCCCTGATCCAGGTAGGGGAAGAATGCCCTGTTTGCCCCGAATGGATGCCCATGCTTCGAAATGAATCTTCAAGCAATTAATCGCAACTGACACCAACAAACTAAAACAAACGAAGCCTATTAGATAAGTTTTTCAAGAGACAGATCCGCAAATTGAGAACCATGCAACGTGCACATGAAAGAATTATGCTGGGCCTCACATGGAGAAACCACGAGACAGCACAGTACATCCGAGGAAAGATAAGAGTCAGAGACATCATAGAATCCATTAAAAATCTCAAATGGCGATGGGCTGGCCATATTGCAAGAATGACGGACACCCAATGGACATCACGACTCACGACATGGATCCCCCGAGATCACATGCGTAACTGAGGCCGGCAGAATATTAGATGGATAGACGAGCTAGACAAGTTCAGAAAGTACTGGCTCCGTAACGCCCATGATAGAGAAGTGTGGCGAATCCTAGGGAAGGTCTATATACAGCGACGGACGTTGAAAGACTGATGATGATGATGATGATGATGATGATGATGGTCAAAGGCCTTCCTAAAGTAAGAATAAGACAAGGGGGTAGGTGATGGACGTATCACGCTCACAAGACGTGATTCATGCTTTTCCAAAGGGCATGAGTGCGAAGTGAACGCAGATTGTCTCAGCTGGAGACTGAACTCGGTCCTTCGATGCCGTTGACTGCTTGACCATCCGCCTTTTCGAGAGTTATATGCCATTAAATAGACCCGCTGACCTTTCTGTACTATTCGGCGTGATTTTCTCGAATTTCCAACGAGAGTAGATGACTGAAATTGAGTTTTCAATTATTTCTATTGTAAACTCTACTCATATATGATATTAATAGATGGCGTCAGTCCACGACTTTACGTCGACCTTCTGGAAGCGAGACGTGTCTTTTTGCAAAGAGTTGTAATTCGACACAAAAGTACACCACTTTTGGAAATCAGTTGGTAATTGCTGTTCTGTTTATAAGGTTTCGTGCATTTCTTTTGTTGATGCAATTCTATTCAGATAATAAGTCGAGATCTTCATTCGATTCAAACTTCGTGTCATAGTGAATCTTTCGTGTAATTATATCAACCTCATAAATTGAACTAAATCTTTCAATGAGTCTTTTAAAGATCATCATCATCATCATCATCATCCATTCAAGGTTTGTAGTTTTCAAAGATCAAACTTGCTCTGTCGTAGACTAGCTAACCTCAAGTGAATCTTCGCTTGATCCCTTCGTCTTTCGTGTATTCCAGGTAGATGTAATGGTCTTCTTTATAGAGCTCTACGTTCGAAGTCTTGACCTTTGCGTCTTGATCTTCGACGTGCAAATACCTTTGATATTACTGGGGTTCATGCGGAGATCAAATTTCTAACTTTCTCTATTCAGATCGTTCTGCATTGTTCGGAGATCATGGAAGTTTTCAGAAAAAACGGTGATATTGTGAGCAAATCTCAGGTTACTCAGCTATTTTGATTCCTTTATTTGTCCAATCCATATTCTGGAAAATCATCTGGAGGCAAGCTGTAAATAGTTGGGTGAGCTACGTCAAAATATCGAATAATCAAGGATTAAAACTTCCCACTTATATACATGTGTATACATGGGGCTTTCTTGGTGGCTGAGGAAGTTGGGTATTTCGCACCGACGCTTGTGTTGAAGCTTGGTAAATAAAAGCCAGGATTTTGAATGCTGGTTTTAAAAGTAGACAGGCCCTGGAACACGATCCGTCTTGGCCCATTCCACTCATTTAGCCGTATTCCGAACAAAGCAAAGTCTATTAAATGTCTATGTGGGTGTGTATTATTTTGATTAAAAATGTGAATCTATAGGATTTGTTTAGTAGATTAGTGATTACTCGTCGAGTCCACTTTGAATTATGATTTTCAACATATTCAGGCGATCCACGCTTTGAAGCTTAGCACAAAACAATCATCTTCTAATTTGGCCCGGTGCCGTAACCAGCTAAGTTCAATAGATATGAAAAAAATGCAAATCTATTTTTCAAATTTTGACCTTTTTTTTTCTTCAACTCAAGAGAAAATTTGAAAAAAAAAGGTTTCTGCAGTTTCTGTGTTAACATTTTGAATTTCCTCAATATATACATCTGTATATAACAGGAAGATTAGATTTGAAAAAAAAAACGAAGAAAATATCACACTGCGTCCATTGCGCTGGTATTATGACTATCGGTTGGATCACCAAATCTTTTGTTGCCAAATAGGAGGACTCTGTTGAATCGAACGATTACTCCTCGAGAAAGATTTTTGCAACAAACAAATCATCCACACAATCCAAATTGTTCGAAGAAAGCAACAAAAAAAAACAACAAAAAACACGCACTCACGGTACTTTATTAAGTATAAATAAATAGCAAAATGCACTCAGGTTTTACGAAGCAAAAACTAAACCCAATCAGATGACGGCTTAAACATTTGAAACAAACAACACGAACAGACACAAATTAATCATAATACTCTTGTGTCGTGAAATTTTCAGTGGAAGTATCTTTATCATAACATTTATTCATCAGTTTTGACAAGTTTCTCCATTTGGTTGAGCAAAACAGATCTGGTTAGTCACTCAACAGAAACCATCACGCAACCAACGTGTTTAGTAGCATGCCATGTTGGGGGTAATCAATTTGAAAAATTAGAAAAAGGGATGATCAATGGATAAGTTACTTCTCTTGCCATTTATAAGGCAGTGATCACTAAAAAAAGTCTGAATTTTCAAAAAAAATGAAATAAGATAAAACAAGCTGACAAACTAAAGAATCAATTTAGCATGAACCTTTCAGTGACAGTTTTAGTTGACGGTTGTTGATAAATGACGAGATGTACTCACATTTTACGAAGCGAAAAACTAAACCCAAGCGGATGACAGCTGAAACATGAATTGTGATCCTCTTATACATGAATTCTGAGTGGAAGTATTTTAATTATTACACGTATTTCCATAAATGTTTTGACAGTTTTCTTCATTTGGTTGATAATATCGCAATACCAAGATCTACTCGATAATTCGAGTACTTTAAACAGATTAACCAGCCTGTTCATCCGTCAAGATGCCCAGCGTTTTTTATGTCTGGCCAGACATTTCACACATCTCTTTAAATCCCTCTAAATTGGAATGAAGGAAGCACTTTTTTTTAAAATATTTTTTTTTCTCAAGGAAGCAATTTTTGCTTCGTAAGGGAACTCGTACTTTAGCACATCTATTCGTCGGTTGTTAGGCTGGTAAAATCCAAATAGTTTAGGGATTTGGAGAAACATTCTCGTTCTTACACATATTGATAAGCCGTAGCCATCAGAGACGACAAAGCATTGTATTCTTTTTTTATAGGTGTACTTGTGTTTGTTTTTATTTATGCACTAATGTGTTCCACTGCTCCTGGCAATACTGTTTAGTCTAGAGACTTGAAAATTGGCAGCAGTACTCCACTAGACCCCTTCAAATTATATTTCCAATTTTTGGAAGGAAAGATTTTTTTTCTTTAATAAACACGTAGAAATAAGTCCCCGAAATAGGGCCTTTTTTTGGCGGATTTGTTAATAGCATTTAGATTCTCCAGATGTTTCTAGATATTTTTTACTCAATTTTAGATGTTTTCCAGTGGAAAACGATAGTGATTTCATAAACAGTATTTATCCTGACCATATTTTTTCTTTGATGGAATTTTTTAATTTTTTTTTTTGTGCATGACTTGAAATTTTGACGCTACGATTGTTCAATTATTGATTGTAATGGCAAATTTTGATCGTAGTTTCAAGGAGGTTTTTAATCTTTTTGCGGCTTTTTATCATAACTCATCTAGATTATCTATCCAAAAGTAGAGTATTCCTGTTATTAACTTCGGCTGAAAAGGCATGAAACAAAAAGGCAATTATCATTCAGTTAGATGAGAAAAGTTTTTGAGTGTTCTCAGACACTCAAAATAGTGATGATCGTATGTTAGGCTGAGTCGTCAGAGAATTGACGGGGTGGAGCCATAAAATGCTGGTGTGTTGTGGAGAGAGTAACAGGGTTTGCGCTGTGCCTATAACAGCAAAACAAAAGCTGAACCCTATTTTCGCTTTTCGCCCTTCTGTGTGAAGGCGAAATAGTAGCGTGAAGTGAACTTTCAAAAAGCGAAGATGTCTGTACTATCAAGTTATTTTACTATGAGATGAAGCATAATACTATCAATTCGCATATCATGTTTACGATTGTGAAGCACCGATTGTTCAATACGTAAAAAAATAACTAGTCACTCATGAGATTCGGAGAACGCAGAATTTTGATTAAGACTGTTTTATTGAATGGATTCTTTTTAATCGTTTTTTTTTTATTTTTATACATAACGGAATTATAATGGATTCTCTTAGGTCTCAACACCCGTGGAACTTCAACAGGCCCTGCTACTTCTTCATTATTAAGCTGCTACTTTCCCAAAAAGCTGTTTGCTTTGAATCGTAATTCATCAATTTTCAGTCATTGTTTTCATTGATTAGTGACTTATTCAAGACATGAAGTAGAGAAGAGAAACGGTATTAACCGGCTCAGGTTCAGGGTTTTGAGCAGGGGATGGGCAAATAGAAGGAATCATTATTACAAATAAATACTACAAAAAAACAAATTTCAAATCCCAATAACAAGCAAGTGATATGTGATCTGGCATTTAAAATACGTTTGAATCGTAGCTTTTAAGCACCAGAATTGATAGAGGAATTGAGTAAATAATAGGAAAATTGATCAAAAGAATTTACCATAGAACCAATAAAATAAAGAAAAATTATTTAATTAATTGAGCCTCTTTATCTAGATATTTATAACAAATTCTTGATTGTGCTTTGTGGAAGCGACGCGAGAATTCTTGATTGTGCTTTGTGAATCTGCATCTGATTAATATTGCAGAACGTCTGTCAAGAAACCATAATTACGAAACTATGGCCAAATTCCATCCTGCTGTTATTTCCCTCAGTCACTTATTTTCTTTGAAACTTATTAATTGTGACGCTATGGGGATCTAGCAGAAAAATGGACGGTTTTCCTCGGGGGAGAGCTTGAGTTGACGGCTTCCCTCTTAACAGAGAGAGACCTCGAATAATGATGGTAATATTCCAAGATCCGAACGTAGCAGCAATTGTACAGAAGACAATTTACATTATTTCATCCCCATTGAGTTACAGTCAAACTGTGTTGAGTGCACTGGTTCCTGAACGATCGCCGGGGTTGAGCGTGCTCAATACCTATTTGGTCGACCGCCTGGAAATATCAGATGCCGTAGCCAACTGAGGAGGCATGCCCTGTAACCCAACCGATTTCCAATCATATTCAGTACCTCTTTCCTTTGTAAGCCCCCAGCATGGCAGAGAGGTGAAAGCGGAACTCGGGTACAACACTTCCTCCATATTAAACGCTCAGGCATAGCTGCTGAAATACTGACGCTGCCAAGACCTGTCAAGACGAAAAGAGTTATACATACAGTATCTGTCATACCAGTGTCAATACTAGCGTCATCAGTATCACCATTTAGACTGAAATTCACGCCAATCCTTAATTTGCGAGCTGTCAGTTTGTCCGTGACATTAAGAAAAACAGACGCAGAGTCAGGGAATGATGCGAATGTGTCAATTTCGTCTTTTACCCAAAATGAATGCAAGAACTTTGATTACAATCATGATCATCATCATCAGGAACAGCTACAGTTTTTTAGTGTCTGTCATTAGACATAAATCATCCCCAAGATTCTCCAGACCTCTCTATCGGTGGCGTCGCGGATCCAATACTTTCTGCACTTTAGTAATTCGTCTCGCCATCTTATTTTTTGCCGACCATGGTATTGTATAACATTCTGGCAAAACCACATTGTTAGTTGTATTGTCCAGCAGTCGTCTGACATTTTTGCAACATGGCCAGCCCATCATCATTTGAGTTTTAACTCCAAATTATATTAGATGAAGTAAATGAAGCAAGCAAGAAAGTTGGCCTCTACATGAGCTTAAGCAAAACGATGTCATGTACAACAAACATGTTGGGGACAAAGACACAACGATCGAAATCGAAAATGCATAGATGGAGAAAGTAGACCGCTACATTTACCCAAGATGGCGAGTTTCCATGAAATCATCCAAAGAAGAAGAGATCAGGCGAAGAATCACACTAGGTTGGAAAGCTTTCGGTAGAGTGAGATCAGCCTTTAAGAAAAAGAAAATCCTACTAGTCCTAAAAAGAAGGGTATACAACCAATGTATTCTACCGATGGTCACATATGGGACTGAAACATGTTACCATTGTTAATAGGCAACTAAAGAAGGATCAACAACCAATGCATCCTCCTGATTGTCACCTATGGAGCTGAAATACGGAACTCAACCAAATGCAAACAGAGAACCACGCAAAATACTCATGAGAAAATCATTCTCAGCTTCAAGGGAGAAGTCATAAGACAGCACAGTACATCAACATTGACAAGATTCTGAATAGATTTTGAAACTCGAATGATGTAGTATCTGACGAAAAAATTATCAATAGACTCCGTATTTGTGGCCTTGTTTACTCTTATACATATATTTGTGTACATGTATGTGTGGGCTGTGTGTGTGTGTGCGCGTGCATGTATGTAGAATCCTACGAAGTTATCGCGTAAGATCAAGAATTCTCCTTGAATATTTGTATATCGTCCTGAAAAGTATGGCAACTCTTTGGAGATATCGAAATAAATTTAAAATTCACGTCAATCATTTGTTGGTGTCCTGGTAAGCGTTATCATCAATGTCACCTCCCTGCTTTCACATTAAGTCAGTTGCGTAAGTAAAAACCCGTAGATAGGGGTGTAGGATGACTTGATGGTTAGCAACATGAAAACGGCAAACCACGTTCGAATTTTAGCTGAAGCTTCTTGTGTTTACAGTCAACGAATGCTCTTGTGAAAGGCATGGATCCAGTTCTCCTATTGCTCTGTTCCATCGTGAGATATCTTTATAAAATATCTGACCACTAGTGTGTCACGATGGAAGACGGAGAAAAGAGGTGTGGGTGAGCATTTGTGCCAATCACTCCCCTAGGAAGTGGATTCAAAATTACTTACCCCACCTCCAGCCAGCCTTAATGAGAAACAATAAAAAAAGATTCTTAATAAATGAATAAATCAATTAACAGGTCCAGTTAGTCACTCTATAGAAACTGCCAACGTCTTTTGACGGCATGCTGTGTTAGGGGTAATCAATTACAAATAATTTTTAAAAAAAAGGATGATCAATAAATAACTTACTTCTCTCGGCTCTTGGTTGAGAAGTGGTTCCTAAAAATGGCCCGATTTTTTCATAAAACAAGCGTAAATACTGCTGGACACAAACTAAAGGATCAATTCAGTTAAATCTTACATTGTGAATTGAACCCCCACTAAAACCCGTTATAGGGGATTTTGAAAGAAGAAGAAAAATCGTTTTTTATAGACATGACAAGGATTCAATGTTTAAATTATCAGCCTTCTAATTCCATTGTTGTGCCCAGTAAGAATGATACCTACATGCATAGCCCCTCAGCCTCTTAGCCACTCAGCCAGACTGACACCAACTTGAAAACTGAAGAAACCTATGTTGACTGGTTAGATCGACAGTTTCTAGTTTACTTCCATTTTGTGTTCCGCCATATGGTTAGGCTTGAAGAGAGAAGGTGAAGAGATGCAGATGATATAGGAATCTAAAGAGAGAGATTGTCGAAGTAAAGATGTTGTCCTGTGAAAGAATAGAAATCTTTATTCTGTCTGGCTTTTTATAATCAGATCTACTTTCCTCAGGAGCTTAGATCTTTATTACCAATGAATCTGGATTATAAGACAACCAACATTTGATACCCTGCTTATCCCAGAAGACAATAAACTGGTTTGATTAACATTCAATTATCACATTATTAAATAAAGACCAGTTTCTTGAAATGAAGAAATGCTCAATTTATTGAAATTTATTGACCAGTCCTTCATGTCAGTGAGGCTAAAATTGTGTAGAAGTTGGAACTCAATTTTCAATAGATTTTTCAGCACAGACGACATACTCTGTCCATACCGCTATTTATGATAATATCTGGTTTTAAGTGAGTTGAGACTCTTTTTAGTAACGCTGAAGTAACTCTGAAGTCTGAGACTTATTTCAGAGAAAAAGAGAGAATAATCATTTAAAATAAGCGAAGAAAAGACTAGAGAGCACATAGAGTGCATCTGTATGCAATCGCCATTGTCAGGGGAGGTAATTTTGAATTGATGCGTTCCAAAATTGAATCACTTCTTACATGGTCCATTCCCCATCCTTCCACAACATTTTGATATTATTTGAGAACTTTTGGACGTGAGTGTATACATAAATGTATGAATGAAAAGAAAAAAAAGGAATTAAGCAGACGTACAATTGAATAACTGTATACCCAAGGCGTCACTCAGCTAATTTACCAAAAAAAATCTCCTAGAACATTTGATGAAACTAATTTGCCGATTGAATTGAAGCCAGGGCTCTTGGGTTCGTCAGCGAACATTTCATGAGGCAGCTAATGACCACCTTTTCTCAACATTGAGTGAAACTTTTCATATATACGCTCGTTTAATGTGAAAAATCCGAACTAACTTCATCAGCTATTTATATACTACAATATTCTTTATCATATGACGGTGTCATTTATGTGCGTATGAACTGATAGTAAAGAGCCAAAAGCCAATATAGTAGGTGATTAAATGCATTATTTGTAATCTACTAAATGTAAGTTGTATAAAAGTCTCAACAAAAATCAAGCTGGTTTGTTATGTTGATCGGGAATTAATTATTCTGATGTAAGGAAAATAACCATTTATATCGTTTGGTATGAAAAAGTAACAACAGAAAGTTTAAATATCAAAAATATAACTTAATTCAACACGAAAAAAGTTCAATAGTACTTTAAGTAAAAAGATAATCATCTAAGATATTTCGGTAATTCTTTGAAATAAGTTTAATAAAACGTTATGTAGATATTTTGCCAGACGCGATTAGCTGCCACCGTTGTTGAACTATTGCATAAAGAAAGGTCCAAACATTTGAAACCGTATTCTATTAAATTCAACAACTAAGGATATAATTTAGGGTTACTGTTTAGTATTTAGGGTTAGTCTTAGGGTTGGGGTTGCAATTAACTAGAGAAAGGGTTTTTTCCATGCTTCAGCTACCACCATTTTGAAATGACTAAAAGTGGCTGGATATTTCTAAAATGGCTGTTGGGTAGATTTAATGTCCCAATAACGAAACGACACAGATAAATAATTAGGAAATTATAAATCCTAACCCAGAACTACCTACAATCCTAAACCTACCAACTAACCCTAATTTCAAACCTACCTACTAACACTGACCTCAAGCTTACCTACTAACCCAAACCTCAAACCTGCCTACTTACCCTAACCCTAACGCTACATATCGAGCCAATTATCTTTGTCAAGACGCATAATGGAGCTATTTTGATAAAGAGCCATTTTTTATATTGGCAATTCTAAATGGCTAAAAGAAGCTATTTTTACCGTTGTTAAAATCAAATTAGTTTTAAAAAATACACACATGTATGTTATAAATTTGACCCTTAGATAATTTCATTGATCATTTTAAAAATTCAAAACTAACGTTAATGCAGAGGAAATTAAACTTACACTGTTACCTGGCAATTAATCTACCCAAAGGTCATTAGTTTGTATAAATCTAGCTTCTTTTAGCCAAAATGGCTGTATGATATGTCTTCGCAAAGATAGTCAACTGAGCCTAAACCTAACTACATGCCATATTGTCTCTTACGTAAACGGTATTTTTGATCAATGATAAAAAATCTAGCCACTTTCAGTCATTCAAAATGTTAAGTTAATCGTGTAGAGCGTATACTCAGGCTATCTCCCTTGCAAAATATCAAAATAACGTTTTGATGAACCTGTTCCAAAGAAATGCCTATATTTCTTGTCCAGAAAAAATGTATAAGAATTTTTGTAGCACGTGTTATCAGTTGAGATTTGTCTCACAATCTTTCCTTTTCTCTTATAATAATTGCCGTTTTAGAATCAAACAAATCTTGTCAAGAAATAAAACCAGTAAAATAAGATTGTAAGTAGCTTTTTTAAAAAAATGAAAGGAAAGGAAATTTATTATTAGAAAAATGGGAGTTGTTAAAACATCTGTTGCCATGACGATACACGGGGTCAACGGACTCTGGCTTTAAAAAAAATCATACACTGAAGAACTAAGAATTCATTATTGTTTTTCGCATCTGTGAACTGTTTTTCAAAATTAAAAAAAAACGTATAATTTATTTTAAAATATGGGAAATACAACAGTTTCCCCTTTTATTACAGTTTATTCTCTCAAAAATCGAAACATTGAGATGATATTTTATTTGCATTTTGCACATCTTTTGTCTGTTTATTTACAGTTTAAAACTAATACTATAAAAATATGTGAAATACAACATTTTCTCCCCGTTTATTATGCTTATTCCTTGCATAAACATACTCTTATTATACTATAAGATCTTCCTAATATAGCATTTTTTAACATTGTGTTACGGTTTATTCTTTTTATAGATTCGATATTCAATAATTATTCAAAAGTACAACTATCGATTCTTATTTTGTTAGAATTACAACATTTTCTTTTATTCTACGTTTCTTTCGAAGTAGGAATTGATGCATTTTCTTCTTTCTGTGTTAATATACAATAGAATTATGGATTCAATCTATTTTCTAGTCATATTTCGTCAGCAGTAATTCCTTTTCGTACAGTTTGATAATTTTCTATTTCTGTTTTAATTCTTATTAGAGTCAAAACAGATTCAGTTGAGTTGGGACTTCAAGTATAAATTAAAATTAGAATACTTCAAATACTGAAGAAATCAAGCGCAGAATAACTAGGATGGCAAATCCCATTAATCCTAAAAAGAAAATAATACAACCAATGCATCCTCCCGATAGTCGCATATGGAGCTGAAACGAATAACTTAACCAAGAGACTGGCCCTCCTACTGAGAACCATGCAATGTACTCATAAAAGAATCATGCCCAACCTCATATGGAGAGATCACAAGACAGCATTATATAGCGGGGTGGGGTAGGAGTCCAAGATATCATAGAAACCATTATAAAACTTGAATGGCAATGGACTGGTCATGTTGCAAGAATGGCAGACAACAAATGGACATCACAACTCACAACTTGGATCCTCAGAGATCACATACGTAACCGAGACTGGTAGAATACAAGATGGAGAGACGAACTAGACAAGTTCAGAAAGTATTGGCCCCGCAACATCCATGATAGAGAGGTATGGCGAATCCTGCAGAAGGTCTATGTCTAACGACGGACGATGAAAGATTGATGATGATGATGACGATGACGATGATGATGACGATGATGATGATGATGATGATGATGATGATGATGATGATGATGATGAGGATATGCTAGTTTAAAATATGGAACTGCTACCCAACTAAAACCTCAGCCATAAAAACATTTTATTTTGATTAAATAATAGAGTGATATTTTTGATAATGAAAAGTTTTTACCTAATTGCTTGATTTAAGTTGAGAATTTAAATTTAAAAAAAATAGAATACGTACTCAGTTTATTTAGAATAAAATATATCAGCTAATTAAATTGCTGGGGTTTCAGTGAACAAAAAAGTTTACTTATGCAAAGAAATATTCCGAAATAAACAAATCAAAAAAGCATTATTATGCGCTGGATTACTTAAGTAATTCAAGCAACCTGTAGTTTTGAGAATAGAATTGAAAGAATACATAAATCGTATCAATTCTCTTAAAAGCATAGGCTCCATGAATCGTTTTTTAATGTAATCAAACAGTTCACATGTGTGAAAAGCAATAATAAAATCTCACCTCAATGTTTGTAGATGTTGATGAATTTTCCAAGTCTTTCAGTATTTTTTCTTTAACTCAATTCTCTTTTGCGTGTTCGATTTGGCAAATTTGCCTCAGATTCAAAACAGAAATCCTGTCAGGAAAATTAACCAATCAGCCCAACGCATTCGAGGAAACAAGAAGCAAATGAATAAACGAATAGAAAAATTTGCGTATTAGCTCAGTGCGTGGTTAGATGCTAACTTTCCCTGAGCTGAATTCTCATCTGTCACTGGTTCGCGATTATAAACTTTTTCCTCGCAAATAATAGAAGATTATTGGGATAAAAATGATAGATTACAAATTTCACTTTTCTGAAGACACGTTGAAATTCTTTTTTTCGAATCAAAGAGATAAATTATTCATATTGACCATATTTACGCGGCAGATAATCGTAATGTAAATTTTAAAATTATACAACTCTATATTGAATTATGAATGCGAGCATTGTACTGCACGCGAGGCATTATTAAGCCTAATATGTACCCTGCCCAACAATTGTATAATTAATTTGTCATCATTTTTGTTATTGTTTCATGAAATAAAATATATTCTATTCTGTTTTATTCATATGTCCATGATGGTATTTTTTTCAAATGGCTCGCTCATCTTTATTTTTTCAAAAAAAACAAACGCATCCGAAATTGTTATTTTAGCTACAGCAGTCATTAAGGTAATGAACTGAATTCAGTTTTCATTATTCGTATTTTCCTTTCCGAAAGAATGTGGTCGGGGTCCTCTTTTGTCTTTTTGCTTATAACAGTCCTTGGAATATGTTCTATTTGCATAAATATAGTCTTAATTTGAGGTCTACGGACAAACATGCCTTGGACACCATTTTCTTATTGAACTAAATAGGCCTTTATCATAATCCAAGCTTCGCTTCGTTTCACTGGCTCGCTTTAATGATATATGTGAATCAAAAACATTTCCTGGATCCACCTAAAGATAAATAAATTCTTTCATAGCCTATCAGAAACTCTGCACGAAAGTGAAGTTCTTTGAGAACTTTAGGAGATATCGCATGAACAGATATAAACTTTTGGCGGTTTTATGTGTGATTTAGGGGAGGTAATTGTATTTGATCACTCCTTCTATAGCCTACTGACTGCTCTCCTACAAAATGTCATTGAAATTCATTGTGAACTTCATTTGAGATATTTGGTGGAGAGTCATGAAATTCTGGCGATATTATGAGTTTTGGACATGTAAGTACGACGTATTGGTAATTGTGCATGGATCTGCCCCAAATCTAATCATTTCATCCGTAGTTTATTATTGGCCCATCACTGAAAACTTCAAGAGATATTGTATGAACAGTTCTGAGGGATGTTTTTTTGTTTTTTCCATCCATCTATGTATGATTACATAAATAAAACGAAAAATATCTCCTGATCGGAAAACATTCTGTGCCTGCATTAAATTTAAAAAAAAACAAACTTTTCTTCACCTCATCGCCAACCATTCCACAAAATTTCTTTGAAATTCATCAACTACTTTGGGAGATGTCATGGGGACAGATAGATAGACGGAAAGACGTGACCAAACATGTATAGGTTTCCTATTTCGTTGGTAGAGGTGTTTACAAAATTCCGATTCGTTAATTCAGTCTTTCTCTTTAAGACTTTAAAATAGGGTTTTCTACCACCTTCTTTCTTTCTTTCTTTTTTGCCTTCTTTATTTCTCTCTTACAGTTTTTCTTCGCTGGTTCTAGCTTTCTTAATTTTCTTAGCTCTTTATTTTTTTTTCTTATTCTTCTAAAAACCATCAACCAAAACTGTCAAAATATGTTTCTTTAGTTTTCAAGATTGTTCAGATGGCTATATATGCATCCTTACGTGCCCTAAATGTCGTACCGTCCGTTTATAATCCCATTCCCTATGTTTCGTTGTGTAGTTAATTTCCCTTCGTCGATTTTCTTTTTTGTTGAATCCGTCCGTTTGCAACATCGGACGTCCAGCAACAAAGAATCAGGCGAACATGGATTCAGTGTGTGAATCATCCATTGGCAGATACAAGAAGTCTCATCGCTGCTGCTCCCAAGGATTGGGGTTGTCCACCCGTATAGTGTTGCATATAATTATCAGGAAACTCAAATATATCATGTTTGAATAGCTCAGCCAAAAGCTCGAACACACCCCAGAATGGATCAACCACGTATGTTTCTTAGATAAGGCACACTTCTAAATATACGGTGCAATCAACAATTTTGGATAATTGAGATTTTCTTGTTCTTGAAGATGAAAATCAAATAACTGATCTTTAGTTGCACAGTGTTTTGAGTCGGGAAACGAAAGGGATAGAAAAGAGAAGGAAGTCTTAGTTTTGCGATAAGAATTAATTTGCCTGAACATTTAGAGCGCCCATATAACATTAATGAGTGCATAATGAAGCTGAGGTTCTCTCTAACTTATGGACGTCATGTATCTACTTCCTCGGTTTATGGTCCAACTGCCCAGGCTAGTGAAGATTCTATCTTGATTCATGTTGCTATCTCATCAATTCCAGAGATTGAAAAACTGATGGTTCTTTGGGGTTTAATTTACAAGATGGGAGACCGTACGGGATTCGGAGTGCACTTGCTAGTTGTAGCACTGGAAACAAAAATATCAATGGATTACTTTTACTTCAACTCTGCTCAGAACTTGGTTTAGCTACCTGTCACACCTTCTTCCATCAGAAACTAAAACACAAGTTCACGCAGCTTCATCCAAGATCCAAACATGGCCATATGATTGATTTCATAATATCTCGAAAAACAGGTAACCAGGATATTTGCTGTGTACGCATGATACTTAATGGAAAATATGACACTGGACACAAATCAGTAAGTGCAAAATTCAAGCTTCAAATTCGGAAAAAAGTTCACAATGAAAGCTCTTAAGCGTATTTACGTGACTAAATTTGCACAGCTGGATATTTGCGAAACTGTACATAATAAGTTTGGTGATAGTATTTGATAGTAATTGATAAATGTTTGAGGATTAGGTGACTACTTTGGGAATTGATTTCCTTGGTTTTGAGAAAAAAAGCATAGAGACTGGTTTGACGACTACGATCGTGTCATCAACCAGCTTTTGGGAACAAGACAATTTTCAAGTCTTTACGATTCCAAATTCAAAAAAGAAAATTAATCAGCTTCAGAAAAGTCCATACAGATCACACAAAGCAGTTTTGGAACTGGAGTTGAGAGGGATTAAAACTGTGTGGTGGTCAAATATTTTGACGGAGGTTTAAAGAGCTCTTGATAAAGAGATACCAAAACCTTTTATGGTCTCTTGCGACAGGTCTTTGGCCCATAACCATCTTTCGTACTTCCCCTAGAATCAAAAGATGGAAAAACACTCTTCAAAGACCCAGCTAGTGAAGGAACACTTCACTGACTGCATTTTTTTTCAATCCGTAAGTACTTGATGGCGCGATTATCGATGACTTACCCTAAAGAGATTTACTTCAGCATATGGATAATGTTCCTACAAACAATGAAGTCATCTTGACGATTTAGCAGATAAATTCAGTCAAGGCACTAAGATTAGATGGTATGCCGGTGGAACTGTTGAAAGGTGGGGGTAGGTTGATTACATCTACTATACTCAATCTGATTACAAAGTATTGGGAAGGAACTTCTATGTCACAAGACTGGATTGGTGGTCTTTTGGTCCCTATTCACAAGGGTAAAGGGTCTAAATCTGTATGCGATGATGTGGAATTACTCTCTCAGAGTCTGTTGGTGAGTTCTTGTCTACGCTCATGCTAAATCGTCCAGTGAAGGATATTTACCCTAGGTCTGATTTCGGAGCACAGAGGGGTACAATGGACGTGATGTTTTATGGGAGACAACTTCAAGAGGAATCTATAGAGCAGCAGGTGCCGCTCTATTTGGCCTTCGTTGATTTGACAAAAGCTTTTGGCACCGTTGATTGAGAGGCACCGTGGAAGATTCTTAGCAAATTTAGCTGTTCTCCAAGATTTGTAAAAAGGTAATTACATTGTAACGATGAAGCTCTCCAAAGATTCCTGAAGCAATTGCTGTTGACAATGGTGTAAAGCAGAGTGTTATCACAGCTCTTTCCCTCTCTTCAATATACTTTTCAATGCTTCTCGTCGATTTTCAAATTTGTGATAAAGGTATGAACTTAAGGTTTAGAACAACAGAGGGGATATTTGATCAGTGGCAACTCAACTGCAAGATGTTGAGGCGTGTAAGAAACGCCCAAGTCCCATGGTCAGTAAAGTACAGAGGAGACCCACCAAGCCATCGACCACTGTCTCCATCTCGCTATGACACCCAACAGTACACGTGAAAGATGAAAAGAAAAGAGAAAAAATATTCCAAGACCCCGTATGATCATCGATTGGTTTTATTTCAGAAAAAGAGAGTCAAAATTGAAAAAAGGTTGAAAGCATTCAGAGAGAGAGAGAGAGAGAGAGAGAGAGAGAGAGAGAGAGAGAGAGAGAGAGATTGATTGATTTACAATGTTTATATTTTTGACATTTTTTTTCAAAATGTCCTAACAGGACGTCGTGAGGTTATAAGAGAACTTATTCTTTATACAATTTTTCTCGTCAGTTGTTTATTTTACCTGAACTCATTTTCTGATAATACCTTTTTTATGGCCTCATATTCCAAAAACACTTTTTCATTGGGAGTGTGGGAAATATTATAAATGCATTTGCTAAAGATTTTACTATATAAATGCATTGAAAATGAGGAAGGGAGGAATTTCAGATATCCAGATATATATACTGGCATGTCACGATGGATGACGGGGAAAGAGGGGTAGAGTAAGAATTCGGGCAAACCATTCTCTCATAATTAGCTTACATGTCCTAATAGTCGCCTCCTTAGTCAACCGTGATGGAGTATAATCATAGACCTACCCCTCGACATAACCAGATACTGGTGGTCCAGGAAAATCCACCCTATTTTAAGTAAATCGGAATACAATGAAATACCATGTGTATTTCATTTTAGGAAAATTTTACCAAGAACTGCTTTATGCATATGATACCACTTTTGTAGCCATTATTGAAGCAGTTATGGAGGTTAGAAAGAATCGTTTTTCAGTTGATTGTTTAGCATTCGGGCTCACAATAATTTTAAAGAATACAATGGTAATGCTCACTCCAGCACCGTACATTGAGCCAAATATCTTTGCAAAAGAAACGAGATTAGAAGTTGTGAAAATATTCTCATACTCGGGAAACATCTTATCAAGGGATGAAAATCTAGATGCTTCAATCCATCCAAGAATTGAGAAAGCTAACACAAACTTGGAGGGGGTAGAATGGAGGGTATGGTCAGATCGTGGAATAACTATTTGAACCAAAGTCAGTGTTTATAAGATTTGTTCTGATGACTCTTTTTTTCATTCATCAGAGATATGGACAACACAGTCGGAATCTGAAGCTGAGAGATTACCTCAAAATTGCTTGGGGCACATACTCAATACCAATGCACAAGCAATGAACGACCCCCAAGACGGCTTCTCATGGTGAGATGCAGTATGAAAAGCACAAGCCTAAGAGGTACAGAGACTACATGAAAGAATTAGAGAAGTTTGATGTCTTTGGCCGCACTCGTCCTTCAAAGTCAGCCTTGATGACATTGAGCAGTAAGACAATTTTTCTCTTTTATGCATCTTCTAGGCTCTTTTTTTCCCATCTTCCTTTTTCTTTTCTTTTTATATTTCCTTTCTTTCTACGCGCTTCCTATCTTCCGTTTTTTTCTTCTCTCTTTCTATCTCTTTTCTTTTTTATTCTTAGCTCTTTCTTTCCTTCTCCCTTTTCTTTCATTTTTTTAATAAATTCCTTTTTTTTCTACGCACTTCCTATCATCTGTTTTCCCTTCTACCTTCCTATCTCTTTTCCTTATATTCTTAGCTCTAACTTTCCTTCTTCCCCCCCTTTTTTTTCATACTATCTTTCATTTTTTCTTCTCTGTCTGATACCTTATTTTTTTTTAATTGGTAGTTTTTTTAGAAACTGTAAACCAAAATTGTCACAAATATATTCCAAATAGATTTTTTCTAGAAATTTCCACGCAGATGGATATGTAGTAGGAAGTTCAATTTGCAACGTAAGCTCATGCTAAATTGGTCCTTAGTTTATGCCTGCTTATTTTTCGAAAATTCAGACTTTTTGGAGATCAATGCCCAAGAAAAGCCAAGAGGAGGAAGTTATTCATTGATCAGACCTTCTTTGTTTTAATTGATCACCCCTAACACAGCATGCTGTCAAAAACGTTGGCCACATGACAATTTCTATTTAGTGACTAACCAGACCTGTTTTATCTATTTTGAATTTTTCTTTTCTTTGTTTTATTAGTTCTTTCTTTTAGTTGTTTCCATTCGTTTTTCTTCTTTCTTTTCTTTTCTCTTTCTCTATTTCTCTATTTTCTTAGCTCTTTCCTACTTTTTCATATTCTGAATATATTTGCCTCTGCGTCTTCTTTCTCTTTACTTCCTCATCCATCATTTTCTCTTTTTCTGTAGACTTGGATTCTTTCTCTACAACGTGCCTAGATGTCAGATCATAGACGCACGATTTCTCTACTTGGCACTTTCAGACATAAGTAGAAGGAGAAGAAGAAACGAGAGATGGTGGGAGTATTTCAGTATTTCAGTCTGTCAGTCAGTTGATCGGTCACGCCCATCGCTATCAGGGGTGCTCGCGTATCTAGAAACAACACTCTCCGATTTTTTCAGCAGTTGTATCTTTCTTTCTCACCTTTAGAAAAGCAATCCCACTTTCAAGAACAAGAAACTCCATTTGTCCAATAAAGAAAGGTACACAACCAATGTATGCTCTCGGTAGTCACCTATGCAGCTGAAACATGAAACTCAACAATGATTGACCTTCAAACTGAGAAGCATGCAACGTGAACATGAATCCATTGCGTTCAACATCACATTTTTGTGGCCTTTTCAGCAAGGATAAAAGTGTAGTATCTGTTACACGGCAGAGCCCGAGGCGCAGTTACTGACACTTGCCTGTCGAATGGGCTGGAGATTGTGTGTGGGTTGACATCAAAGACCGAGTGCGCTGGTGCAAGCGGTAGCCAATGAGGTTTCACTGAGGCTGCGTTTGCTAAGCGCATTGGGGAGCCTTTGGACTCGTCCTTAGGCTCTCCCATTATTACTCGGCCCAGCTGCGGGGTCTCAGTTTCCCCAGGATAGCACTGCTCCATTGCGCTTAAAGGAGCAGGTCCCCTGGTGGATGTTTTCGCGGGTGACGTTGTCTAGCCACTACAATGAGCTTTTCAACGGTAACTGCGTCGGCTGGAGCCATTTTTGGATGGGTTGCTCCTATTTCTTCCCACGTTAAGCCCGACCTTGTGTCACATATTGCTGCCGTGGGACAGTGATTAAATAGTTGTTCAACTGCACATTTTTCTGGCCTTTTCGGCAAGGATAAAAGTGTAGTATCTGTTCCACGGCAGAGACCGAGGCGCCGGTACTGATACTTGCCTGCCAGATGGGCCGGAGATCGTGTTTTTTACTATTACTCGGCCCAGCTGCGGGTGATCCGTTGCCCTGGGACAGCACTGTCCTATTGCACTTAAAGGAACAGGTCGGGCTCGTCCTGACGCTTTCGTGACTGCGATTGTTTTAGCAACCACAGTTGCTTAGCAACCGAAGTCACGTCAGCTGGAGCTATCTTTGATGGGTGTCTCCTTTTTCCCAACGTAAAACCCTGACCTTGTGTCGCATTTTGCTCTGGTGGTAGAGTAAATAAAGAGATTAGAGAGAAATAAAAGAACCAAAGACATCATGCAATCTATTTGAAAACTCAAATGGCAATGGGCTGGTCATGTTGTAAGATGTCACGACTCCCAACGTGGATCCCAAGATATTATATGTAAATCTCTAGCCGGCAAAAAAATAAGATGGCGAATCTTAGGGAAAGTCTATGTCCATCGATGCGCACAAAACAGATGATGATGACGATGATGATGATTCGCTTTTCTCTCTTTTTTGTTTTAGCTTGAAGACATTTTAACAGTGTTTAAAACTCTCTACCGTTCACTTTCTTCTCCTTTGTAGTTTTTCCTTATCTTTCTTTTCTTCGATAAGCTTTTGATCAAATTACAAAATAAAAACCATTATGTCATGCCTAAACACTATTTTTAGCATCGGAACTATAGAAATAAAATCATTTCAAATAAAATTGCCACTAATTCTATAGCCCAAGGATGAAAAAAATTTCATTCTACACATTTCTTATCAAACAAAGGCATCAAGAGTCGGATGCACACAAGTGTTTGTTCGTATCTAAGGCTTATACACAAACCTATGAAAATACACACATCGAATCAATCTTATAGAAATATAAGTATTCGTATTTGATTGCTTAAGTTTGCTGTATAAAATGTTGTAACAAGCCAACAAAACGTCGGAGAGTTATTGCTTGTGGTTTTTTATATTTAATACGAAAAACATTTACCTTTTATTCATGTGATAGTTGTTTTTGTTAACTGTGATAAAACGAGAGGAGTTTAATAAACAAAGACCTCAAAACTAGTCATTCTAATGATTACAGCTATTGCGAAATAGCTTATACAAAAAGGTTACATGGGAATGCATTGCAAATTATTTCAATACTATCTCTTGATATGGATTTGGATGAACAGGATTTATTAATTAAGCACATCAAAACTTTCATTTATCTCATCATCGTCGTCTTTTTATGTCTGTCTATGGACATACACCTCCCCCAGGATTCGCCAGACCTCTCGATCGTGGGCGTCGTGGCGCGTATATCTCAAGAACACAACTCTGTCGTCACGCCATCATATAATTTTTAGGAATCTGCTTTTTGAGTCGTGATGTCCAGTGGTTGCCGAATTATGATATCTCTGGCTCTTGTTTATTTTTCTCTAATATACTGAACTGTCTCGATATCTCCATATGGTGCTGAGCTGTGCGCCTTGCATGGTTTCCAATTCGAGGGCCAATTTTTTGATTAGGTTCCATGTTTCAGCTCCAGTGGTAACTATGAACTATTCTTGAGATATCGCGTGTACAGACATTTTGTGATGTGAACAGATAGCTATTACTTCTCCTAAATTGTACCGATCTGACCACAATACAAGATATCTTCAAAATATGTCTGTTCACACGATATCAAAAGTTCTCAGAAGAAGGTAGAGAGAATTTTGGTGTGAATTCAAGCACTAATATATTGCCTACGTCCTGGCTAACTGTTGGCAACCACAAAATATCTCTGAGAGCTCTCTGTTTGTCCATATATCTCCAAAAGTTCTCGTTAAGAAAGTTCAAGGAAAAGTGGGCAATCATTCTGGAAAGAAGTCAAAGAATTTTCAAATGGATTCATACTCAATTACCCTCTATAGTGTAAGTATCTGTCCCACACCACGCAATATCTTTAAAAATTCTCAATCTGTACACACGATATCTCTAGTGGGTCTCAATGGACTTCGGTGACATTTTGTCGAAGGGAGGGCAATAAGAAAGAAGTTTGCTCTCAGGCATGGTATCTCCTCTCCAACGATATACAATATGCCCATCCGCCATTATGAAAGAAAAACTTTTTGCAACTGACCTGAAATGTCAACCATAATCTTAAGATAATCTCATTCACTGAAGGTCCCCCAGGTATGTCCATTTGGTTTCATTAGTCAACTCAAAAATTCATGCGGGACTCTACCACAGCGCTAAGACGAATATGGTTTATTGCATCGGAGTACCTCTAAACAAAGAAAGCAAATGAGTCGGCCTACACATGAACTTAATTATGAAGTCATGTGCAACAATCACATCGAAAAAAAGTGCATAACTGTCAAAATCGAAGATGCAAAACTGAGGAAAGTAGACCACTACATCTACCTAGGGCGACAATTCTTCATAAAACCCAAAAGAAGACATCAAGTGGAGAATCACCTTAGGATGACAAGCCTTCAACAGAGCATGCTCAACCTTCAAAAACAAGACAATTCCAATAATCCTAAAAAGAAGAGTGTGAAACCAATGCAGCCTCCATATAGTAAACTTATGGAGCTGAAACATGGAACCAAACCAAAAGACAGACTCGCGAACTGAGAAGCGTGTAACGCGCACGTGAGAGAATCATGGTCAACCTCACATTGAGAGATCACAAGACAACACAAGGAAGAAAACGGGGATCCGAGACATCATAGAATCTATTGGAAAACTTAAATGGGGTGGTCATGTTGCAAGAATGGAAGACAACCGATGAACTCACAACATGGATCCCCAGAGACCACCTGCGAAACCGAGGCCGACAAATTATAAGATGAACTAGACAAATTCAGAAAATACTGGCTCTGCGACGCCCATGATAGAGAATCGTGGTGGATCCTGAGGAAGGTCTGTGTTCAACGACGGACGATAAAAGACTGATGATGATGATGATGATGATGATGATGATGATGATGATGATGATGATGATGATGATGATGATGATGATGATGATGATGATGATGATGATGATGACCTATAATTATTATTTATAGAAGTAGTATTTCTGATCTTTACAATATATCGCCAAGTCGTTACCGACAACTTAGGGTAAAAGAAGGTTGAAGTGATGTACTAAAACTATTACATTTCTGTTACGGTTAATTTTGTGTTGCAGGGTTTCATGTTCTCTTTTCCCTCAGCTTTGAGAGAAACTACGGAAGTTACCGTTCAGACATGCACGCTGAAAGCAAATACGTAACACCATATCAATACACAACCTATGAAAGTGTTTTTCTGTATCTACGAGTTGTACCTTTAGGAACTATTTCCTGGATTTCACGGAGAGAGAGTGGTCTTAAGGAATTTAGCGAGATGTTTCTCAGTGCCTCTCTTAATCATACTCAGTGTCCCAACAATAACGGGGGCAGTTTGAGTTTTTAGGCACTAAATCCTCAGTATTACGATTACAGGGCCTGTGTAGTTACCAAATTTCACACGCTCCTTTACTGATATGTCTCGACCACAAGACACTCATTATCATTATTATTATTTTTTAGTAGTAGTAGTAGTAGCAGTGGGAGACCAAGGGGGAGAAAGGGAGAGAGAGATAGAGTGGCAAAAAAATAAGGAAATATTAAAGTTATTTTGCGATACCGTAAAAGATGAGAATATAAAACTATTTCAGTTGAGAAATTGTCTCATGATTAAAATATCGTTGAGTACAACCCTCTTCCTTTTAAGATAACGAAATAATCAACTATTCTTTTGGAAGTAACTTTTGCTTGAAAGCATGAAAGTTATCTTATCAGGCTAACCAACACACCCTGTGTATTATTGTGATAAGTGTAGACACATTATATAAGGAAACATTTACTATTATTATTATTATTATTATTAACTGAGTCACTAAACGAACAGCCGGCCATGTAAATGGATATGTAAGAAATGAGCGCTCTGCATAGTTGGCTGTTGGTTTTGCTACTCGGTTAATACTGGTGCTGGACGAAATATGTTTCTGATATATTGTTTCTACAATTATCACATTCTGTCGGACCGTCCAATCTAATGATATACACACTGTTTATAATCAAATCATTATTACCTTTATGGCCAGACTTGGCATATGCAACTTTTAACAAGATTGATCAAGCCGAAATGTATACACTCTTGGAATTCAGGTTGTGGAATGAATGAAAATAAAGAGGAACCCCTTCCTAAGTTGAAAGAGATAATGCAGGATTTTATTGGACAAAATACAATCGCTTTATTGATTTCACGGAAATCATTGAATTTCGAAAACCTTTGAAAAATTGGATTCGTTAAATAAAGCCTCCACGGAGAGAGAACATAAACCTAATTATATTTCTTTCAGACTAACTTTCCATCCTCCCTCCGCTCCCCCCCCTCTCTCTCTCTCTCTCTCTCTCTCGTTAACTCTCTCCCGTATGCTCTCTCTCTTTCCCCCTCTCTTGCTCTCAGTCTCCCTCGTATGCTCTCTGTCTCTCTCGCTTTTCCTTTTGCTATGTATCTCTCCTTTTCTCTTTCTCGCTGTCTTGTTTACTCTCTCTCATTTGCTCACTCGCTCTTGATCTCTATCACAATCTCTCAATTGCTCTCTCACTTTCATGCATGTGATAGATGAGTGCCTGCTGTAGATTGATAGCAAACTAGAAAACGTAAAACAAAACAAAGAATAGACTCTGTTCAAAACCTGTGAAAAAACAGAAACAGATTTTGTCAATTACTGCCAAAATTGTATATATTTGTTTCCAAATGATTTTTCGTCCAAAACAAAATTAATCATTGCACCAAAAATAAAGCAATCATATCAACCGAAATGCAAAATAATTCATTAGCAAAGGAAAAGTATTATAAAAATATATATATATATATAAAACGTATACATTACTTATAAACACTGTTTTGTCAGCTTTCTTTTATCTTCCATTCTCTCTTTCTTTCATTCTGTCTTGTATTCTATTTTTTATCCCGAGAATCGTTTTTTAAAAAGAAATAATACGACGTAGTGTGACAGAAAAAAGAAACATTTTTTTTCTTTCTTTTATTATTTCCCCATTTATCAAAATAACAGCTTTCTTTCACGAACGTTGTCTATCTCTCTTTAACCCCACTCTCTCTCCCCCCCCCTCTCTCTCTCTCTCTCTCTCTCTCCCCTCTCTCTCTCTCTCTCATAGGGTCACTTAATCCCTTAAAAACGCCTTTGCAAATTCAAATGCAGTCTTAACTTGAAATTTTCCCCGTTCTCAGAACTATCTACGTCACAGTTAAAAACAGTATCAAACAGAACTTCGAAATTATCTGTTCGATACCGTATTTTTCTGCTTTGAACAACCGAAAGAAGAGAGCGATAGGAGAGACTAGCTTTCCTCACAATTTACATCTGAAGAGGGCTGTAGAAATGAATCGACCGAAACGTTGCGACAACATCGAAGATCAGAAAAAGAATTTGAAATTTTTTTAAACAAAGTTGAACCATTTGGAAACTTAAATAGCAATGGGCTAGCAATGTTACAAGAATATTCGACAACTGCTGTACATCCTGACCCACAATGCTGATCCCTGGAGATCATATGCAAAAATACAACCGGCAAAATATGAAAAGGCTTGGCGGACTAGACAAGTTCAGAAAGTATTGTCTCCGCGACGTCCATGATAGAAAGAACCTAACGAATCTTGGGGAAGGTCTATGTCCAACGACAGACCAAAAAAGGCTGCTGCTGCTGATGATGATGATGAATAAAAATTGATAGTGTAAATTTAAGTTGGTAGCATTACAGCATATCATATCTAATAGAAAAAAATAGAACTTGAATAAAGACTTTTCTAGTTGAAATTATTTCACGTTGGTTTGAATATCACCCTTTTCAATCTATATCTCTAAATTTTGGCGAATTTCAGAATTTGATATTATATCATTATACCCTTTTTCAAAAGTGTGTTTTATCATAGTAAAGATTAAAATAATCAAAACGCGATAGCGCAGAATTTGTCCGAAAGCCAAGAATTTGATTATATATTTGCAAGGAGAATATTCAATTATTTGAGCTATCAATATTGGTAATGGAGTCAGAAGAGCCACTGGTTTAGAAGCAAAGCTAGTGCAAAATTCAGTCCGACTTTGAGGCAAACAATTTATTAAGAATCACTCTAGGATGGTTAACCTTCGGCAGATCAAGCTCAACCTTCAGATACAAGACAATCCCATTAGTCCTGAAAAGAAGGGTATACAACCAATGCATCCTCCCGATAGTCACTTATGGAGCTGAAACATGGAACCTAACCAAGAGAAAGACCTGCAAACTGAGAAGCATGCAACGCACACATGAGAGAATCATGCTCAACCTTACATGGAGAGATCACAAGACAGCACAGTATATCAGGAAGAAAACGGGAGTCCGAGACATCATAGAACCTATTAAAAATTTAAATGGCAATGGGAAGGTCATGTTGCAAGAATGGCAGACAATCGATGGACATCACGACTGACCACATGGATCCCCAGAGATCACATGCAAATCTGAGGCCGTCAGAATTCAAGATTTAGTAGAAAACTGGACAAATTCAGAAAATATTGGCTCCGCGGTACCCAAGATAGAGAGGTGTGGCAAATCCGGCGGAAGGTCTATGTCCAACGACGAAAGTTGAAAGACTGATGATGATGATGATGATGATGATGATGATGATGATGGCAAAATACGACATAAGGTCGAGCTGAAAGTGATTAACCTCACAAGCAAGCAAAAAAAATGGACAGTTTCCCGCGAACAGTGTAATGAAACCATCAGTGCGACATACGACACTCTCCTTTCAGTGCAATAGGGAAGTGATGTAGCTGGGCAACTGATCCCCGAGACTGAAAATTGTAATTTTTTTTGTGATCATATCACCCACCCTGGGCCAGGTAAGTATATATATATATATATATAGAGAGAGAGAGATAGATAGATAGATAGATAGATAGATAGATATACAATAATATATATATATATATATATAGAGAGAGAGAGAGAGAGAGAGAGAAAGAGAGGGGGAGATGAATAGATAGACATATGAAAGAATGCTTATCAGTCTTGCCTTGTGATCTATTGTTATCTCTGTTGCGGTAGGTGACGTATCTTTGGTTTTTGGTGGTCGCTTGATCTAATATTTGAACGCCCATGGATACAAATGGCCCTGTGCAGCGGGGAAAACTTTTAGTGATGCTAAATGACAGTCTTCCTGGGGTTCAGGCTTCTCCTTTTCGAAAGTATTTCTTAGATGGTAGGCCAGGCTTTCTCTTTTCCTCCAACTCCATATATATATATATAATTTATTTTCAATTTGTAAGAATACAAGAAGAATGGATAAAGAACACATTCTATCCGTTGGAGATGGTTAATCACAGTGCTCAATATTCAACACGGTAAATAGAGCTATGTATCAAAATAAAAAAATTACAAGGCTATGTACCCGGTGAATGTTAACATTTCGTGTCCAGTGCATTCAATAGCAACCGGCGATGTTTTGTTCTTGTACTCATTCGATCCTAACAGGATATTTAATGCTTTCTATGCACACACACACACACACACACACACACATATATATATATATATATATATATATATATATATATATATATATATATATGTATGCTCTGTGTGTGCAAAAAAGTATTCGATGAATTTCAAAAAGTTTTTTCAACATCTTTGTACGCCTTAAGAATTGACTGAATTCGGACCAAAGATGCCTGATTTTTGTACATGACTTTTCAATATTCCATCTTGTTTCAGTATTGAACAGCCCTAGCCATGGAAGATAGCGAAGGGTTCTATTGTCTTTTTTCATAAGTGCATGTGTTTGTTTCTGTGATCTAGCGCTCCTGACCATACCGTTTTGTCTACAGATTTGAAAATTGCCATCAGTATCACCCTAGACCCTCTATAAAATTTTCATTTTTTATTTTTGGAAAAAAAAAGTTCTTTTTGACGTTTTGGGGGCTGACTTCTCCAGAATCTAGATATTTCTACATGTCTCTATACTCTATTTCAGATGTTTTCCGGTGGAAATCGCCAGTGATGTCATAAATATGATTTATTCTGATCATATCTATTTTTTGATTGAATTTTTTCATAAGACTTCAAAATTTGACGCTACAGTTGTTCAGTTATTGACTGTGATGCCGAGCTTCTTTTTTTTTTTGGTATTTTTCAACCTCTGGAATGTATCGGCCACTTTTAGCATACACTGTATAGTGATTTTGAAACGTTCGATGAAAAATACCCTAGACGGATTTTTCCGTCCTCAATCTGGTGCGAGTTGTCGTAATTCAGATGTAACAATATTTAAAATGCAAAGAACTCTTGCCAGACACTGTAATTATCGATTCATTTGTCTGAATAACTTTTCCCACATGATTTTAACTTTCAATGTACCAAAGGCTATGAAGAACGTGATTTATTTTCTTTTAACTGGTGCTTTTCGAATAATTTGTTGGGCATTTGCAACAGAAAGAATGATTTGCACTGATCTGGAATTTCAAACGACATTATTGCCTCATGCAAACGTTCTCTTTGTTTTCGTCTTTTTTTTTTAATGTTTTTGTTTTGTTTGTCTGTTTGTATGTTTGTTTGTCTGTTTGTTTTTTGTTTGTTTATTTGTTTGTTTGTCTGTTTGTTTGTTTGTTTGGTTGGTTGGTTGGTTGGTTGTTTTTTTGGTTGTTTTTTTTCAAAATATGGAAGCTGGTAGAACTCCGACAACACACATAATGAATTTCCAACATCAAAGCCTTCTGCTTGAACGCGTGTCACAGCGTTGAATTAGTTGAAGTTAATAACCGGTAATTGACTAATCATCATCATCATCATCATCATCATCATCATCATCATCATCATCATCAGCGATTCCTGTTGTCGAAAAGAGGAGCAGGGTGTTGTCTTTAATAGCCTCTAAGTCCAATCTTTGAAAAGTATATTCTTCATGACACACGATGCGTGGAAAATACATGCTGGTGTCCAGATAGTTGATTCGTTCACTTCATCACTGTTCCTTGTTCGGCTCTTGCATCTGATCCATGTTTGGTCTCGAATGTCTTCATTCAATTATTGCAAATTCAAATGAACTATTAGATCCTAATAACTGGTACGTATCCAGGTGGGGTGCATGACTTTCCCAAGCCTTCCAAACCCGTGCTCCCGAATAACAACACGTTTGGGCATGAATATTGATCAATGCAAAGAAAAAAACGATATATCTAGTTACGACCATTGTCAATTAAGTATTCGGTGACTGTGACAAGAGTTACCCGAAATGAAATATACAATAAACGGGTCTGGTTATCCACTCGATAGAAACCGTCGTTGAACTCCAAACTATAAACCTACTTTTTTCTGCTCCCTTCGGGAATATTAGCGGCACAACTTGTCCGGTTCCGGATTCCTAAAAAGCGAACCCGGCAGATCTACCAAGTGCAGACATCCTCCGTCTGATTGTATTTGTGTAATAACGCTCTTATGTGTCAGGGAGCGGGGGCTAACTGGTGCTAACCTTACCCAAAAGTGACTTGGGGCTCTGCTTAGCGGAGGTGTTCAGCTCCCTGGAGCATTTTACATACCGGCATACATTTAGAAACCGACATAAAAAAACTGACATAAAAAATGTCATCATAAGTTTCTTCAGTTTTTAAATTAGTCTGGCTGGCTGGCTATCCATCTATCTATCTATCTATCTGTTACAGAGAGCTGAAAATTTAAACATTTACTCCTAATTACTTCATTTTTTTGTTTTTTTGTTTTTGTTTTTGTTTTCAAATCCCGCCTTCAATCGGTTTTGAACGAATGGTACAATTTACAACATAAGTTTATCCTAAATTGGTCCCTTGATTTGTATCTGGATGCATTTTTTTTAAATTCGGACTTTTTTAGAGATAAACTTTGAAAACGAAAGACCATATAATATATTAGAGAAAAGATAATTCCTGGAGATCAAATGTAAAAACGCAACCGGTAAGTATGTTTTTCCGCCCCTTCCCTTCAGGATGAGTCGAGGATATTTGTGACACAACTCTTCCACGCGCATTGACATCCTAATCCTCCTCCGCCCTGGATTCCAAACAGTAGCCTCTTTTTACAATTTTTTAATTGATCACCCTAACACAGCATGCTACCGAATGACGTTAGTCGCGTAATGGCTTCTATTGAGTAACTAACCAAACCATTCTGTAGTCCCATTAGGAACAAGTATGAAGTCACACACCATTCGCATGGGGGGGGGGTGATATCGTAGATGGACTGGTGTGAGTTGAAATTCGATTTATTAGACACAGGATCGATCTGTCAATATCTAATCGTCAATGGACATGTCATGCCTTGATGGCCAAATTGGATAGGATTAGGAATTAGAATGACACGTTCCAAAGTTTCCTGAAAGTGTCTGACTAATCTCAAATGAGCGTTTGTTCTACATTTGACAGACTTTATTCCACCATGAATTCTGGGAAATTAATATTATGAGAAAAGAGAATAAAAATATTCTTTTTTTTTAAGTCATCAAAAAGTATTTTTTACCATTGATGATTAATCATATAAGCAGGACCCCAACCCCTAATTTGAAACCCCCATAAAGCATTTTGCAGGGTGGGGCGTCAAAACTAATTCGCTAAATACACTTCCCGGGGATCAGAAGATTTTATCGATTTATATCAAGTAGTTTTTTTTTTTTTTCTTTGGTAGGTGGGTACAGACAGACTGACAGATGGACTTTTGGAGATTAAGATAAAATGAAAAAAGATGCTGATTGGTAAGTTAATGGAAACAGCTAAGTGCTATAATCCATATAATACTAAAAGTATGATATTGTTTATCTATCGAGCTGTCGTAGTTTGGACGCTCCTGATGACTTACTAATGGAACATGAGTATACTGATGATCCATATATTGTATTTTTCCAATTCTATAAGTAAGGTTCACAATACGTAATGAATACTTATCAATTATTTTCCCAATAAATATACTACAAAAACAGTTCCGGCAAATGAAAAATATTACATGAAAAATGAAATAGCCATAACCAAAGCACATTTAAACTCCAATGAATTAAGCCACATATATAATTTTTTTTCAAATTAAATATATTCCAAATTATACACTGATTTAAAAACCGGTGGCCAACACCTGCAAGCGGCCATGTGAGTAACTACTATTTTTGCATTTAAACAACATCAGCAGCCTTTTAGTGTGCGTCATTGGACATTGACTTTCCCAAGGATTCGCCAGACCTCTCTATCATGGGCATCGTGAAGACAATACTTTCTGTACTTGTCTATTTCGTCACGTCATCTTATTTTTTGCCAGTCACAGTTTCGACCTCTGGGGATCCACGTTGTGAGTTGAGATGGCCACCGATTGTCTGTTATTCTAGCAACATGACCAGCCCATTTCCATTTGAGTTTTCTAATGAATTTTACGGTATCCCTGACTCCTGTTTTTTCTGTTAATATACTGCACTGTTTTAAGATTTCTACACGATTCTCTCATGTGCATGCTGCATGGTTCTCAATTTGAGGATCAATCTTTTGGTTAGGTTCCATGTTTCAGCTCCAGCAGGAGGATGCATTAGTTGTAGAGCCTTCTTTTTGAACCTAATGTGATTTTTTAGTTCTTGAAAGTTGAGATTACTCTACCAAAAGCTTGTCATCCTAGAGTGATTTTTCGTTTGATTTCTTCTCCTTTTGAGGGTTTCATTAGAATTCGTTGTCCTAGGCAGATGTAGTGGTCTAATAAAACAGAGACAGGTATTAAAGTATTGGAAATAGTTTATACATCAGGTAAAAGGGGAAACTGCTAACGGCCGAGATGGGCATGATTTGAAAAACACATTATTTTTTGTCGACACGCGTAGACTATTGAATAATAAAGTATACCATTTTTATACCATTTTTTTTTTTACTAAAAATGTAATGAATTAGATTAGAACATTTAGAAGTCAGTAGAAACACGCTTCGGATAGGGACTCAACAAAATATCAATTCCATATATACCATCATTTTTACGGCATGTGTATACTTCACAGATATGTGGTCTTTAAATGAGTATATATAAATGTTTTAGAACATTATAAGATATGATATGAACCGACTGATGTACATTGATATATATGAACAGGCTGATATACATAGAGAGACAGATTAGAACAGACTGATACAGGTTGATCGTCTTCTCCGTGCTGAATTGTCAAAGAGGTTCGTTCTACTCAAAGGTCAGACCAGACTTACAAAATTACATGTTTTGGCTAAATCTGGCTGACGCTCTTTCAAATTGAGCTGATAAAATCTTCAAAAGCTAAAGAGCTGGTCATTCAAATAAATAATAAGTTGTTTTAATAAAAGTGAATGACTTCTTATTAATAATCTGTTCTGAAGTCCTAGTGTACATGGTTTTTAAATGAGTATATATAGAATTTTGAATATAAGTTCAATAAAATAGCCAATTTTAGCTATTTCTGAGGACGATTTCAGCTATAAATAATACACCATACTAGGCAACATAAGTTCAAAAAGACTCTTAGCATTCAAGGTTATCAAGATTTTTTTCATATTTCTGCTTCGAATCCCCGGTTGAAGGCTGACAGATGACACGAAGTGGAAGCTGGTGAGACGCACACGGAAGGAAAAAGAGACGATGCAGAAGTCGGAGTGGATTTGTGTGAGTTGGGCAGGGGGTGAGATGGGGGGCACACAGCAAACAAAATACTGCAGAAAGAAATCAGGGCAGATTTTCTGATATAGAGATGATAGACTGAAAGGTAGATAGATATATAAGAACAGACTGAGATAGATAGATAAATAGATAGATAGATATGAACAGATTAAAATAGACGGAAAGATACATACATAGATATGAAGCGAGATGTATACGGATAGAATCGATACACACACACAAACATATATATATATATATAGAGAGAGAGAGAGAGAGAGGGAGAGAGAGGGGGGGAGAGAGAGAAATAGATAGATGAAAATAGATAGGTAGATGGAAAGATAGATCTATAGATAGATAGAACCGATATATATATATATATATATATATATATATATATATAGAGAGAGAGAGAGAGAGAGAGAGAGAGATAGATAGATAGATAGATAGATAGATATGAACAGACTTGACTAGATAAATAGCTATAAAGACTGATATAGATAGATAGATAGATCGATAGATAGATAGATAGATAGATAGATAGATAGATAGATAGATATGAATAGATTAAAATTGATAGACGGAAAGATACATACATAGATATGAAGCGAGATATGTGAACGGATAGAATCGATACACACACACACACACACACACACATATATATATAGATATATATGTAGAGAGAGAAATAGTTAGATGAAAATAGATAGATGGAAAGATAGATCTATTGATATATTGAACCGATATACATGTATATATAGAGAGAGATAGATAGATAGATAGATAGATCGATCGATCGATAGATAGATAGATAGATAGATAGATGTGAACAGTTAGACAGATTAATGAAAAGACCGAAATAGATAGATAGATAGATAGATATGAACAGATTGAGATGACCACTCAAAAATATTCTTACTTGCCCAATACTAGAGAATAATTGGCACAGCATAATTAGCATTGCAATCAGACAATTCTTTTCATAATAGTCAGATCCATCGTATTTTCCCCGTAATTGGAGATAAGAAATGCTTTTTGTACAATCTCGATATCAAAGAAATGACTTCTTCCACGTATTTTCGTATTAAGACTGGCTTTCATCGTCTCAGCCTGCTGACCATCTGTAATAACAGAGATTGACAAACATTAACCCATTTCATAAGATGACGAAGGCATGGAGATTTCATTATTCTCAGACTATCATGGATGCGAATGACTTTTTCTGACTATTCATACCAGTAGCAATAAAAGCAAAATAGATTTTTTCAAAGATATCTGAAACTTGCATAAATGTATCACCCAAGACTATGCACAAACTGAATTCAAGTACCTGAAAAAAATATCTAAAATTATCCAAAAATTGATTTTCTATCTAAAATTATCTTAAATAAAATACCAACGCAAGATTTTTGGCATAGTTTATCTATAATGATCATAGAGACTCAAAAAAAGCACATTTTTTTGGAGAAAAAAAGAGAAAGGTTTTTAGATGGTGCCTATCGGCGAACTGATGCAAAATTTCTAGACTGTAGCCCCCAAAATGTAACCAGGGACGCCGAAGTCAAATAGACAGAAAGACACACACACACACACACACACACACACACACACACACAGGGATGAGAAAAGAAAAAAGAATCTGTAGCCCACTTGAATGGTTGGTCGGGCTGACCATTTACGGTGATTCAATAAACGGACGGAACAGAAACAAATGAAACAATAGGTAAAATGTTACAGTAAGTGGAGAGGATTACAAAGCGTTGGTAAGAAAAATGTGAAGACGTAAAAGTATTAGAAGGATGAATAGGTCTGGTTAGTCACTCAATAGGAACTGTGATGTGACCAACGTCTTGGCAGCATGCCTTGCTGGGTCAGATCAATTACGATGTTTGAAAAAGAGCATTTAGTGGTCACTGGGAAAAGTTTCAATTTCCAAAACACAAGCGTGAATGTTGAGGGGCCACCTAATGACCAAAACAAAAAAAATGAGATTCATCATTTACCACGAAAAATTCAAAACTAACAATCGCGTCACCAAAAACAAGACATCCCCGGAGAGAAACGTCCTACAAAAGACCGATGTTGTATATGACAATTAGGACACTGCGTCTTCAACTACAACACTCATGACAAAAAAAAGGTCTTTTACATAGGATATACTACCACAACCCTCACTTGCAGATTGGCATGTCATCCCAAGAACCAGAGTGCCATCTACCAGTACATTTCGAAGAATCATAGCCCCTCAGCTAATATTCGTCCGCTCCTAGTGGAAAATAGAATAATTTCATAAAATACCAACTTCTGGAATAGACTTCAAATAAAGGAGGCGGCACTTCTGAATAAAGCAAAACAACATATAATCAATATCAACAACCTATTATCGGCATCGGCTGGGATTGTTCTTAAGTGTATGTAGCCACAGTTGTAGGTGACATCGTCAGCGTTAATTCCAGTTACACATTTAAGCAGATTTATTTATAATTAGGAGAGTTTTAAAAAATCAACACTTGTATGAATATGAAAATTGTGATGAAAAGTAATATTGATAACTCTTTGGTTACCACAATCAAATTTCCTTGATAATGACTGATGATGGTCGAAAGATGTCGAAACACCAACATTCGATGACATTAGTAAAAGATATGTACGCAAACTAGAAAAATTAACCAAAAAATAATATATATATATATATATATATATATATATATATATATATATATATATATATATATATATATATATATATATATACACTAATGTAAAACATGGAAGATAATAGAATCACTTTGAAACAAAATCAGAGACACACGGTGCTTGGAATAACTCTGACATCGAAAAAGATCAACATGGATCCAAGAGCAGACTGAAGTTGAATATATGAAAATAATTAAGAGACAGAAACGAAGATGGACTGGACGCATTGCAAAAAGGAAGGAGAGCAGATTAGTCGCTTAGTGCCCAAGAGATAGCAAACGCAGTAGAAGAAGATCAGATATAAGATAGAGATGTGAGATTTGAAAGGTTTGCCAGTAAGAAACAGAAGAAATTAGCACAGTCACGGTCTGTAGAGAATTGTTAAAAAGCGCGTTTTGTTTATGCTTTGAAGTGCAACACTTAACTGATCTATTTGTGATAAATCTAGGACAATGGTGAAAAGAAGGGATGTCGGCATACGGCGTTTACATATTCAATTTCCAGTTTTTTGGTATGTTCATATGGAAACATTACCGTATACCTTGTTCCTGAAATCCATCCTTACCATATACCTAGTTCAGAAATTCTTTCACCATCACTGATCTGGGGTCGAGTCAATTGACAAGCGAAAACACACAGAAAGACTCAATTCGTTAACAATTAACGTGAACCTTTTGAGCCTGATAATTTCCTCCCAACGACGTTCAATGAGCACTCGAATAACAGCTATAACATGAATGAGTTCATTAGCATAGAGTCTAGGTGAGTAGTGTTTATTTCATGATCATCGATTTCAATATTATTTTGCTAGTCACTGAACTTTTCTCTTTTAACTTAACAGTTATTTCTGCATCAGATTATCTTGTAGAGTGACATTTGCAGTAGAGATATCAAAAGAACTTACGGGCAAAAATAGTGATACTTGTACCCATTGAACCCGTCTCAATTGCTATTCAACGAAAGAAGCTGATTTCTGTATTTCTTTATCAAAATCTCCTTTTTTCTTACTGAAATAGATTTATGAAAATTGCTTATACCATTAAATGTGACTGAATAGCTTTTGCTGATCGGTGTCAAATTTTCAATTTGAAACTACCCAGGCGAAATTAGACATCTTTGACACTACGTAAAATCAGGGCCATCAAATGGAACGATTAATTATCAAATAAAAAGGTCAGAGAAGAATCCGAACAGCCTCCTGAATCAACCACTACTTGCAAATAGTGTATTCATTGCCTGGGGCATGTCTTGGGTCTCTCCCCAAACCTGTGAATCGAGCCATTAAATAAACAAGAAAAAGAAGACGGCCCAAGATGACCTGGCGAGAGATGTTTGAAATGGGCACAAGAGATGAAAGAAGATGGAATAACATCTTCAGACTGGCTGAAAATCTTACACAGTAGAGCACCTTGACTGCCTCATATTTCGTACGACGAAAAAATAGCTGAATCTGAATCTGAGGAGTCAATTTCTGGGCCAGCCTGTGATCCAGATGCATACTAAAGAAGGACAGAGAAGGACTATTGGTAAATGCTCCCAAGCCCCCAATGGAAAAAGGGCAGCAAAGCTTTATAAATAATTTAATTCAACTTTTTGTATTGTTCTACACTAATTGGACGATGGTGCATGTCTATTCGTTGGAAATTTCCTTTTCCCATCAAATATAACTAAATGTTGGAGGGGTTCCATCAAGGAGCAATCTCTAGCTACGCCTCCGTCGTGGTCGTTGCTATAGCAAGTTTTGGGGGAGTTGGCTTACTGGATTTATGAGTTTATCCAACGACTGGGTGTTGAAATGCATGAGATGTTTGCTAGAAGTATTTATGTGCGTTGTAACTTTGTGTTGCATAAGGTTTAGCAGTCATATGAGTCGATGTGTATCTCTAGAGAGAACATTGATATTCAGAGATCCTGGTGACTGTTGAAGTTCGATTATTGTCATGCCGATGTGAAGATAATTATGTGTACTATTGAATTAGCGTCGTATTTGTTGAGTCAAGTGACAGTTTTGTATAAGCCAGTTGAGCTTGTGGTACTTTAATTTTTATTCTAGTTTTTTTTTTTCGGTGATTGATTCTTTTCATATTCTTGATGGGTTTGCATTTATTTATCCGAAATGAGGAGGTGACTAAGTTGCTCTTAAAGTAGTTGGGATTTTGATAATACTAATAATAATGTTAGTAATAATGCTGCTACTGCTACTGCTACTGCTAATAATAATAATGATAATAAGAAGGTGGTAGGGGGCTCATCAGCATAGAAGATTGTGTCCAGAGAGCTGAAACAGTCCTAGATAGATATGTGCAAACAAATAGTGAAGAAATCATAAAGAGCGCGAGAGATAGAGCAACAAACAATAAAGTAGAAAACAATGGAACAGTACAGCAAACTAGAAAAGAAAAGTGGGAAGGGAAAAAATTGTACGGTGAGTTTAAAAGACAGATAAAAGATATAGCAGACGAGAAATCATGGACGTGGTTACGAAAGGGAAACCTTAAGAGAGAAACAGAATCGCTCATCATGGCAGCCCAAAACAAAAGCATAAGGACAAACTACATAAAAGCAAAAATCGACAGAACACAGACAAACAGCAAATGCTGCATGTGCGGTGAAAGAGATGAGACAGTAAACCACATAACTAGTGAATGTAGTCAACTCGCCCAGAAGGAGTATAAGCATAGACACGATAGAGTAGCAACGATGATACACTGGGAACTAAGTAAACAAATGGGATTCAACCATGGGGAAAAGTGGTATCAGCACAAGCCAGAGGCAGTTTTGGAGAATGACAACCACAAACTACTGTGGGACTTTGACATCCGAACTGACCACCTCATCCAGGCAAGAAGACCGGACTCAGTAATTGTAGACAAAAAAAAGGAAGGCCTGCCAAATAGTAGACGTTGCTGTACCTGCGGACCATAGAGTAAAAAAGAAGGAGGGTGAAAAAAGGGAAAAATACCAGGACCTAGCAAGGGAGTTAAAGAAAATGTGGAACATGAAAACCAGGGTAGTACGGTCATAGTGGGAGCACTAGGAACTGTCCCCAAAACGCTGAGGGAGAGACTGGAGGAGATCGGGATTAGGGGGAGGATAGAGACCGTACAGACCACAGCACTACTGGGAACTGCACGGATACTGAGGAAGGTGCTAGAGATATAAGTACTGCAACGAATAGTAGCCCTGTCATGATATGCGAAAGAGAGAGGAGACGTTAGCTGAAGACCTGAGGAGACTTATTGTCACTCAGCCTTCAGCGATAACCACTGGGCAACCGGTGTGAAACTGTAAATCGTAGAATTACTGCGACCTATGAGTACTAGGAGAGGAGGGCTGGAGACTTGAGGAGACTTGCTGTCACTCAAACTCAAGCGGTTACCACCAGGCAACTGGTGTGAGATTCCAAATAATAATAATAATAATAATAATGCATAAAGCATTACACCCTAGGGATGATACAGATAGACTATACGTTAAGAGAAAAGAAGGTGGTAGGGGGCTCATCAGCATAGAAGATTGTGTCCAGAGAGCTGAAACAGTCCTAGATAGATATGTGCAAACAAATAGTGAAGAAATCATAAAGAGCGCGAGAGATAGAGCAACAAACAATAAAGTAGAAAACAATGGAACAGTACAGCAAACTAGAAAAGAAAAGTGGGAAGGGAAAAAATTGTACGGTGAGTTTAAAAGACAGATAAAAGATATAGCAGACGAGAAATCATGGACGTGGTTACGAAAGGGAAACCTTAAGAGAGAAACAGAATCGCTCATCATGGCAGCCCAAAACAAAAGCATAAGGACAAACTACATAAAAGCAAAAATCGACAGAACACAGACAAACAGCAAATGCTGCATGTGCGGTGAAAGAGATGAGACAGTAAACCACATAACTAGTGAATGTAGTCAACTCGCCCAGAAGGAGTATAAGCATAGACACGATAGAGTAGCAACGATGATACACTGGGAACTAAGTAAACAAATGGGATTCAACCATGGGGAAAAGTGGTATCAGCACAAGCCAGAGGCAGTTTTGGAGAATGACAACCACAAACTACTGTGGGACTTTGACATCCGAACTGACCACCTCATCCAGGCAAGAAGACCGGACTTAGTAATAGTAGACAAAAAAAAAGGAAGGCCTGCCAAATAGTAGACGTTGCTGTACCTGCGGACCATAGAGTAAAAAAGAAGGAGGGTGAAAAAAGGGAAAAATACCAGGACCTAGCAAGGGAGTTAAAGAAAATGTGGAACATGAAAACCAGGGTAGTACCGGTCATAGTGGGAACACTAGGAACTGTCCCCAAAACGCTGAGGGAGAGACTGGAGGAGATCGGGATTAGGGGGGGGGATAGAGACCGTACAGACCACAGCACTACTTGGAACTGCACGGATACTGAGGAAGGTGATGATACACTGGGAACTAAGTAAACAAATGGGATTCAACCATGGGGAAAAGTGGTATCAGCACAAGCCAGAGGCAGTTTTGGAGAATGACAACCACAAACTACTGTGGGACTTTGACATCCAAACTGACCACCTCATCCAGGCAAGAAGACCGGACTTAGTAATAGTAGACAAAAAAAAAGAAGGCCTGCCAAATAGTAGACGTTGCTGTACCTGCGGACCATAGAGTAAAAAAGAAGGAGGGTGAAAAAAGGGAAAAATACCAGGACCTAGCAAGGGAGTTAAAGAAAATGTGGAACATGAAAACCAGGGTAGTACCGGTCATAGTGGGAACACTAGGAACTGTCCCCAAAACGCTGAGGGAGAGACTGGAGGAGATCGGGATTAGGGGGGGGGGATAGAGACCGTACAGACCACAGCACTACTTGGAACTGCACGGATACTGAGGAAGGTGCTAGAGATATAAGTACTGCAACGAATAGTAGCTCTGTCATGATATGCGAAAGAGGGAGGAGACGTTAGCTGAGGACCTGAGGAGACTTATTGTCTCTCAGCCTTCAGCGATAACCACTGGGCAACCGGTGTGAAACTGTAAATCGTAGAATTACTGCGACCTATGAGTACTAGGAGAGGAAGGCTGGAGACTTGAGGAGACTTGCTGTCACTCAAACTCAAGCGGTTACCACCAGGCAACTGGTGTGAGATTCCAAAATAATAATAATAATAATAATAATAATAATAATAATAATAATAATAATAAAAAGCAAATGCCGCATGTGCGGTGAAAGAGATGAGACAGTAAACCACATAACTAGTGAATGTAGTCAACTTGCCCAGAAGGAGTATAAGCATAGACACGATAGAGTAGCAACGATGATACACTGGGAACTAAGTAAACAAATGGGATTCAACCATGGGGAAAAGTGGTATCAGCACAAGCCAGAGGCAGTTTTGGAGAATGACAACCACAAACTACTGTGGGACTTTGACATCCAAACTGACCACCTCATCCAGGCAAGAAGGCCGGACTTAGTAATAGTAGACAAAAAAAGGAAGGCCTGCCAAATACTAGACGTTGCTTTGCCTGAAGACCATAGAGTAAAAAAGAAGGAGGGTGAAAAAAGGGAAAAATACCAGGACCTAGCAAGGGAGTTAAAGAAAATGTGGAACATGAAAACCAGGGTAGTACCGGTCATAGTGGAAGCACTAGGAACTGTCCCCAAAACGCTGAGGGAGAGACTGGAGGAGATCGGGATTAGGGGAAGGATAGAGACCGTACAGACCACAGCACTACTGGGAACTGCACGGATACTGAGGAAGGTGCAAGAGATATAAGGACTGCAACGAATCGTAGCTCTGTCATGATATGCGAAAGAGAGAGGAGACGTTAGCTGAAGACCTGAGGAGACTTATTGTCACTCAGCCTTCAGCGATAACCACTGGGCAACCGGTGTGAAACTGTAAATCGCAGAATTACTGCGACCTATGAGTACTAGAAGAGGAGGGCTGGAGACTTGAGGAGACTTGCTGTCACTCAAACTCCAGCGGTTACCACCAGGCAACTGGTGTGAGATTCCAAATTATAAAAAAGAAGAAAAGGATTAGATAGCTGAGGTGGTTTATTTTCGTATATCTGGATATGAGGTGTTAAATTATCCTTTTTAATTGAAATTTGAGCGGTGCCGATTCTTTACGGCTACTTTTTTTTTCTATCCACAAAGTCTGTTTTTGTTTTTTGTTTTTCGTAAAAGTGAGACTTCGGAAGTTCTGAATTAGGTTTAGGTAGCTTGGTGTTTCAATTTTCTGGCATATGTGTGTTTGTTTTATTTTCCATTTCACTGTGGATGTAAGGTTTCGGACGGTTAAGCCCCATTAATGCGTAGATAGTGGTGTATTGTTTTTGTATATATCGTTGATAAAGGATAAAGTATAGTTGGCTAATCTTAATTTAAAGGGTGTTTCTGATATTCTCATACAGTATTTTGCTTCTAAGGGTTCCTCTAGGGTTGATATACAATATTCGATTTGAGACATTTGTTTTGCAACGAGTACCTCTTGCTGTTTGTACAATCGCAGTCTGGTTTATCTATATTTTTCGACATGTATTACTTACAACCTTTTCTAAAGTATTCTAATTTTTTCGCGTTTTTTCATTTTTTTAATTTTTTTGTGCGCTGTTATTTTCCACAATCAGTAAACAATAGTTCTGGTATAGTCTTATATTTTTAGACTTTTATTTCCTATTATGGTTGTATAAAATGTACAAACTGATCATCTCGGCTTAATCAAGACTTTCTATTGAAACATCAAAACCTTAAACTTCATTTTTTTGTCTATTGTTTTTTCATTATTATTATTGAACAGTACCGTCCGTCTACAGTGCTTAACTATTTCAATTTAATTTTTAATCATGTTGGTCTTCAAACAAGGCAGAAAAATAAACATACTTGTGTAGTGAATCCATTATTTCATCATGTTTAAAGCTTTACTTCAAAAATTTGAGACAGCACCGGAGTTTGTTATGTATATGGAAATTTACAAAGAGTTATTCCAAAAATGTTTCGGGGCCAAAAAGCTTCGTCTCCAGTGGAAAGGTCTGACAGCTTTGATAGAGCAGTAGATAGTTATGTAAAATCAGTCATTTCATTTCAAGTCCAGACTATTGCAGAGGGTCAGCGAACTGGATTGTTGATGGTAATGGCTGTTCTAATAACTGGTTACTGGCTTGTATGAGTAGTAGACATCCAGGGGTCATCTCTAAGAGATTGATTACTATGAGGACATTCCGGGTGGGGAAAGAAAAAGTGTTATGGGATAAGGGGATTAAAACTAGGAATGAGTGATGATCAGGAATCTTGGTTTTAAATAACCATTTGCGATGATATAATGAATAATAATTACAAAATGCACCAGTGATTAAAGGTTCTTACATTTGGGTAGATGTAGTCAGTTTGAATTAGTTTTAATCTTCCATTTTTTTTAATCAATTCATTGTTATGATTATTTATTCTTTCAATGTCATAATTTTCCATTTCCAGGTGTGAGGGTGGGTGTTATTTCCTTAGGACTGAAAAGATATTTCTGATTACTCTCTTCATACACACACACACACACACACACACACACACACACACATATATATATATATATATATATATATATATATATATTATTGGGTAATCCATAGACAGCTGTTCCGTCGTATTACAACTCTTCAGTGTGGCTATAGACTATCCATTATCCCATCCAACACCACGAGGTAGGATTGAAACCTTCGCCTCAGACTCGGTATCCCACCTCTGCACAACGAAACTGGACAGTCAGTAAGGTTGAATATAAACGATTTATCTATTTAGCATATATTCCCATCCACCAGAGTGCTCTATTCCTATGGAAGAGCATTGCATAAGCTTACAATGAACGAGTTACCTCGCTTAAAGAGTGCTCAACCCTGAATAGGGGAGCGTTAATTATTGTGTCATCTACAGACAGCTGTTTCGTTGTATTACAACTCTTCAGTGTGGGTATAGACTATCCATTATCCAATCCAGTACCATGAGGTAGGATGAAACTTTTGTTTCAGACCCAGAGGCCGGTATCCCATCAACTGGACGGTCAGTACGGTTGGATGTAAACGATATATTTATTTAGCATATATTCCTCATCCATCAGGGTGCTCTATCCCTATGGAAATATATATATATATATATATATATATATATATATATATAGAGAGAGAGAGAGAGAGAGAGAGAGAGGGGGGAGAGAGGGATAGAGAGAGAGAGAGAAAGAGAGAGTCTAGAAAGCTTTAAACATTTTTATGTCATGTCAGTCACTTATTTCCCCATATCTTTCAAAAAAACAAAAAAAAAATTCAATCTATGTGATTTTCTTGATCGTTTTCCCCGTTACATATACTTTGTTATTATGGTAAAATGTGTTAATTCTCCTTTCATTTTTCACCCTTCAAGGAGGTGAAGTCTCTTACAGATACTGACTTTTTAAAGGGAGAAGTTTCTCTTCATTTTTGGCCTCTTTAAAAGAAGGAGAACATGAATATATATATATATATATATATATATATATATATATATATATATATATATATATATGTGCGTGTGTGTGTGTGAAAGAGATGTATATTTATCCGTCACACTATAAAAAGTATCTAAACAAAGGTGCAGCCCAACCAAATTGAGTATTCCTACACAATGGTCCTAGTGTGAGGATTTGAAATGAAAGGTTATGTGGAAAACGATTTTTTAATGTTTTTAGCGAGGAGGGGTTCTATTTACTATGTAACTATAACGTCAATGAGAAAACTCATTTTCCATCCATATAGATCTTTTCTCTTTTCCCCCCTGAAGAGTAAGATATGAACGTAGACTCCCTTTAAGTTGTTAAGAGAGAACTGGCAACTTTTTCCCTCTTTCATAGGGGTCAAAAGTGAAGGGTGACTTTCTCTCCCTTTAAGGGGCCAACATTAATAAAGTCTCCACCTCCTCGAAGGGTAAAAAATGAAAAGAGACTTTTTTCTCCTCCTTTCAAGGGTAAAAGCTGAAAGAAAATTTTGTTTCACCTCTAACGGATCAGAAGTGAAGTTAAACTTGAAGATTCTGAAATGAAAGGAAGCCTCTTTCCTCAATGAGGGGTCAGACATGAAGGGGAGATATTTTACCTGGCATAGACAGGTACTGCAGCTATCTGTCTACATGAAATGTTGAGTGTTTGAGAGGGGCGTTCAATTTTTAGTGTAACCATAAGTGGAACCTTACTTTCCGTTTATTTTAATATATGAATTTTAAAGGGGTCTAAAATATAGGGAACAGCCACATTCAAAGGTCAAAAGCGATTGAAGATCTTTTCTCGGGAGGGGTCTTTTTTACCTGCCTAAAAGAGTAGGAAGAGAAGAAAGATTTTTCCAGGGGCAAAAAGTGTGGGAAAACTTCTCTTTCTCTCTCTTCAAAGGGTCAATAGAGGACGGATACTTTTTCCTCCTTTTAAGGAGTAAGTAGTATTTGGAGAAATCCCCAACTGGAGGGGTATAAAACACTTTTCCCTCTCCCTTTTATGTAAGGAGGGAGTTATTAAGAAATGTTCCCTGTGTTCTATGTAGGGGTTATTGATAGACAGTTGTATTACTGGTATTATATAACGAGTACTTCAGAATATATATATATATATATATATATATATATATATATATATATATATATATATATATATATATATATATTGTGTCATCCACAGAAAGCTGTTTCGTTGTATTATACCTCTTCAGTATGGCTATAGACAATCCATTATCCAATCCAGTACCACAAGGCAGGATTGAAACCTTCGCTTCAGACCCGGAACTGGACGGTCAGTAAGGCTGAATTTAAGTGATATATATATATATATATATATATATATATATATATATATATATATATATATATATATATATATGTGTGTGTGTGTGTGTGTGTGTGTGTGTCCTTTCTTCTTATATATATATATATATATATATATATATATATATATATATATATATATATATATATGCAGGAATCATGTCCACAAGCAGATCTTCCAATCTCTTATCTCACCATCTTCTATTGGATTTGCTATCCTTCGAGCATCATTTGGTATCCTTCCTTCATCTCCATTTTTGTCGCATATATATATATATATATATATATATATATATATATATATATATATATGAAGTGAAGGTTTCGACCCTACCTAGCAGTATTGAAAGGGATGTTGGATAATCTATAGCCACACTAAAGAGTTGTGATACAACTAAACAACTGCCTGTGGATGACTCAATTATTAATTATGATTATTATGATTGATGCTCCCTTCTTTAGGGTTGAACACTCTTAGGTAGGGCACTTGTCTACTATAAGCTACTATAGCAATGCTCTACCAACTCTAGAGCATTCTGATAGATAGGGAATTGTGCGTAAGTAAAATATATCGCTCAATTCGGTTAAACTGGCCGTCCACTTCTGCGTAGGACTGTGGTGGAGCATCTGGGTCTGAAGCGAAGGTTTCTGCCCTACATCGCGGTACTGGGAAGGATACTGGATAGTCAATAGCTACACAGAAGCGTTGTAATATAACGAAACAGCTGTCTGTGGATGACATAATTATTAATTATTATGTATCTGTGTGGGTGTGTGGGTGTGTGGGTACAATTTTGCCGCTGGCAATTATCGGACGAATCATCCGATAATGTTCAGACGAATAAATAATTATCAGAGCAGAAAATTAGAGTCAAGGGGGAGATAATTGTAATAATGTTCAATTTGAATCAAATGGGATCATCCAACGAGTTACTTCCCCTGCATCTTAATCTGCTTTATACGTTTTAAATGACTGTAGCTTCCTATTAATCTATCGAGCCCGTCAAAAATGTAACTGATGGTTCCTAAAATATTTTCATCCGTGATCGTTTTTGGTGAGACGAAAATTTTGGCAATCCTTTTTGATATAACGAAATATTTTGCCATCCATCACTCGTTACTATAAAAAGCAATAGGTACTAATACTAAGTTAGTCTTTAATCGTAATTCAACAGTAAATATAGGTAAGAATAAAGACAAATGAATATTGCAACGTATTTATAATCTATATAAAGTTTTACGGCGTCGATTATAGAAAAATGGTATTTTCGAAAACGAATGACTGGAATACTCACCAGAGTCTCAGTATTTGATTTTTTCTTATTGAGAAACATGGTGAGTGTTCCATGTAACCATTTAGTGAAATCTTGGAAATGTTTTACTGATATGATATCACAATGAAAATGGAGAGGCGTGCCAACCTGCTGAAAATAAGACTCCTAATCTTCAGCAAATAACTTGAAAATCTTTGGCACAGCTGATCTTCGAAGTATGTGTGTGTACACACACACACACACACACACACACATATATATATATATATATATATATATATGCATAGCAGGAGGCCTCCAGCAGCCCTTATAACAAATTTTACCCACAAGGCATAGCTCCTGATAGTGGACTCTGGTTCCACATGGGAACTTTAAACCCTAAAAACACATACTCACACAGCACACACCACTGAAGATGGGATAAATCCCGAAACATGTCTGGACCATTAACATCTAAGAATTAATAAACCTTACCTCTGAATACTTTACTCCCGGGTCTGTCTCACTCTTTACAGTTCACATTATATATATATATATATATATATATATATATATATATATATATATATATATATATATATATATATATATATATATATTGAGCAGAATATGCATCCAGTGGGGATTGTTGAACAAACTCGCTCGTGCAATTACAAACTACAACTAAGTAAAATAAGTAGTGCCCTTACCAATTGATTGAATAGGCTAGTTTTGTTACCGATCAAGCTATTTCCAGCTACAAATGGCCAAGGCATCGTGCTTATTCACGACAACACAATCCTAATATCTCAATTTATTTTCAAATCAATAGCAAGCATCAAGACAAGGAAAAAAGAATTAGGCTTTGATGAGTCGATTTTAGATGTCACCTTGCTATAAAAACCTATCTCCGCAACTGTTCTTCGTTGGTAAACTGCAGAAGTAAGCCACGAATGTCCAGACCATTGTGAGCCATACGCGCCCATTTCAACCTAAATCAATCTTTCACCCTCAGAAGTCAAACCACCATAGTCCCAACTCTTTCAGCACGAATATGTTCCCATTCCAACCTTTGCCGTGCCAAATGCACCAACTGCATCTTCCACAATTATCTGAGAGAAAAGATAAAACACACCTTGACTAATGGGACTGTATTTGTATGAAATAAACATTTCTGAATTGATTTAAATGAACCTTACCAAAAAAATTAATTTATCGGCACATTTGTTTTGAGTCCACTAATCCTTCTGTCAACGAATCTGTGCTTATACAGGCGGGAAGTTTAGACAGATATGAGCGTAATAAAAAAAAGGTATCAGCAAGTCATGCCATTTATGTCTGTGGTCCTCAGCCACATGTCCAGGATCCGGTACCAGGTAACAAAGCAAGTGCAATAGGACCGCTAGAAAAATGAGATAAATTTGAAATATATCAATTTCATTTTTTGGATCTTGATATTTAATATGTCAAATAAATTGCTGAAAACATTCAATATCATCACTAGAAGGAATTATAAGTGACTTATAGTTGCCTCATCGCCTATACTCTGGTCGTGATTAAACACGCTGAGTCTGATCAAAGTTCCACAGATACGTTGCATGCACTTATCAGCGTCATTTTCAACTGTGATGTAAGTCAACAGTTCTAGGATGAAAGAAAATTTATATTAAGACCACATTTAAATTGGTTAACAGCGTTTGTAAGGAATTGGGTGACCTGAAGATAGACAAGTTAAGAGAGATAGATAGCGTTTCTAACAAAAAAAGAAAGCTATCATCTTAATAAGAGTGGGAATGATTTGAGAGGTAGAGGAAAAAAGAAATTATTTCTTTTTTTACTTCACATTCTGTCATATTATTTTCAAAACTTTTTCCTTTGCCGATGAATAATTTTACATTTTGAACGATATTTCAAATTATATTTCTCCTATTAGTTCTGATGCAATGACTATATATATATATATATATATATATATATATATATATATATATATATATATATATATTATGGCGTTTTAATGGGGATTTCTTGAAAAAATCAATTGGATACAAATATTGTTTAATATTATTAATATTTTCATTACAGAAACAAATGTTGCCAAGTGTTGCTAAATGCTGCCAAAAGTATATAAAACGTTACAGGTTTTAAACATAATTTTCAGTTTTTAGTTAAAAAACACTCATAACAGTACATTATATTAGGTGAGTAGTCTTCTGGAGATTTTAAATTATTTAAGAGTGCATATTTCTTTTGACAATAACTTTCGATAAAAAGAAAAAGAAACGAATATCTTAAAATTAATAAAACTTTTATTAACAAGAAGAAATTATTTTTTCGGGTTATCTCAATATTTCCCTGGTTTTCTCTACTTCGATGTCGAGAAATCTGTTTACGTCTGGTTCCGATCGACGTCTCTCTCTTGGAATAATCTTGGAAAAGGCAAGATGTTTAAGTTTCATCAAACGCTAAATGCAATCAAGACAAAAGACCCTGAAAGACTGATAGAAAAAAACGAGGTAGTGTATTTTTTTCTCTCTCTCAGAATTTTGAAAAGCCTTTTTTAGCTCGCCAGTATTGAACGAGGGCTGTTACCAGGAGGCAGAGATTGGAGATGATAATAACTGCACCATAAATACAGAATGTCTTTTCATAGGAATTCGTATATTCAACCAATACTCCTGAAAAGAAATCGGAAGAAAGATGTTCGATTTTTATTCTAATCAACAAACAAAAACGGGTTTGGTTAGTCACTCAATAGAAACCGTCACGTGACCAATGTCTTTAAGCCATGCTGGGGGTGATCAATTTTTGAAAAATGGAAAAAGGGATGAGTGGTGGATAACTTACATCTCTCGCGTTTTGTCGAGCGGTGATCACGAAAAAAGTCAAAATTTTCAAAAGGCAATCGCGAACTTTGCCTATACAAACCAATTAAGCATAAACTTACATTGTAGATTAGTCCACTGAAACAAATTTTCCGGAAGAGGGGAGGATAAAAACGTTTTTTTTTTCTAGCTCGATTGGGGCAGCCCGTGAGTGTGACACGTATATAAAGAGAGAGACAATTAAAAACTGTAGAAACTTTCGTTGGCATTTTTGGTGACGATTTCTAACACATCCACACGAATGCGTAGACGTAAACCAGAGCCACAACATATAGCAATGGCAGACCATTAAGTCCTGTGAATCATTTCTTGTGTTGTTTGACCCCTGGGATGGGCACAGCTAACGAAAAGTCTAAGCAGATAAATAGCTAAAAATCTAACGGACAACCAGATAATCCTTAACTGCTAACTATTATTCAATAAATTCAGCTCCAATTTGGTATTTCTGCTCTAAAAATCCTTAAAACAGACTTGGAGAGCCGAAAATTTGATATGTTGTGGCTTACACAAAAGAAAAAAGCATTTGGCTGTATCAGATGATCAGATGATGATCGAGATGTACATAAATAATTAAATAATCAAAATTGAATTGAACATTACTTTCCATGGAATTCAAAGCTCTATGTCTAAGCTACAAAATATTAATATTTCAGCTCTCTAGACCTGTCTTTTTAAGGAGTTTACAGCAACAACAAAAAAACGAACCGAGGCCAAATTCATACAATATAAGCTAGTAGTTAACGATCATTGACGCTTCCGCTAATTTTTTTAGCGGTTTATCAGTTTTATGTTTTCGTTATCTGAGCCCACTACTGTTTGATCCTCACTGGGTACATCAAAAACCGATCAACGTGACCCATTGATAGAGTGCTCATCTCCTGATTGGTAGATCATTGGTTCAATCTATAGCTGAGTCATAACAGAGACTTCAAAGGATGTAATTAATACCTCTCTGCTGAGCACTCCACGAGCACGATTGAGAAATCCTAAGGGATGGGTTACATCTGGCTATCAATATGGTACATATATGACACATATATACAAATTCATTCAAAACTGAAGTCATAGCCACAGCACAAAGATCAAAGCAAAGACTAAGTAATACTATCATTGAAATGTCAGAAATATTTGTCATATCTGGCTACATAGAAAATTTAAAAAAAGAATGTAATTATTTTGCAAGTAAAAAATGTGTTAAATTTTTATGTGTATTTTCTTAATTTAGAGTTCCTCACGACATATTACCGGAGCCGTGCAAGCTTGATCCAGTCTTAAAACGAATGTTGCTTTCTTTTTTCTCCTTTTCCGGAATTTTAATTGAAAGAAAAATTGAATCAATGAAATTATCCGTACTAACCGGCCAAGTAACTAAAAACTGCCGTGCTTATGCCGAAAGCAGTCTCGGTTATGGATGTACCAAAACTGTATTTCTTTGGACCCACACATTCCAAGACACCAATAGCGTAAAGTCCGGCTGGGCCCCCCATGCAAAGGGACAAGATGATGATGGACACAAAAAGGGCTGAGTAGGTCTCAACTTGATTGATCAAAATGCACATCAAACCAAAAAGGGACGCCAATACAATGAAAATATAGACGAAACGTATTTTGATCCATCGCTGAAGAACAGCAATGAACACCCTGCCAAAAAAAAAGATCAGAATTATAATCTTGCAGGCCGTTGTTAGTGGGTTCAATCCACATTATATCTCCCACTATTGATATTTTCATACCAACGTTCTTAATAAACAAAAGATCAATACAAAAAAATATTCATATTTTTTTCTGCACTTTAAAACTACAACGTATTAATAGATGATCAAAGATGGCGGAAAGTACTCTAACCAATTATAAGACAGTTTTGTATACTTTTGATTCCCTTTTACAGTAACTAACTCTCCGTAAGGAGATTTATAAAATTGAACGGACAAAACCTAGTCATATTTAACAAAACGTGTTTATATATATATATATATATATATATATATATATATATATATATATATATATATATAAGTGTGTGTGTGTGTGTGTATATATATATATATGTATGTTCTCTCTCTCACACACACATATACAGAGAGAGAGAGAGAGAAAAAGATAGAGAGAAAGGGGGGGATAGATGGATAAATAGATATAATAAGAGTGAGATTGATAGATAGATAGATTGATAGATAGCGTGGAACGGAATAATCGCCACAGCGCTGTAAATTTCAATCTATCAATAAACGCTATGTTCATCTGTCTATCTATCTACCTATCTATCTATTTACCCTCTATTGTCAAATATCGAGCACTTTCACCATAGATGAAGTGACCTCTAAAACAATAACAATATGTATATATATATATATATATATATGTGTGTGTGTGTGTGTGTGTGTGTGTGTGTGTGTGTACAAATATGAGAGAGAGAGAGAGTGTTTGACTGGGTTAAGTTTTTCCTTACCTTGGCAAGGCACTAACGACACAGTAAATGCTGTAAAGTTTGGCGGCTTCCTTTAATTCCAGGCCTTTCTCGTGCATAAAGGACGGTAACATGCTATACATTGCAATGATTCCGCTCATAGTGAACGAAACAGCAACCACGTAAGCAATGTATAAGGGTTCTCTAGGGACAGATACATCGAAAGTTTTCTTTGGCACAGGATCAGAGATCGTTTCATTGGCCTCCTTCTTGATTCTGGCGTCGTGCTTGAGCTGTTTCTTCTTCTTGTGTTTTTGGGAGAGAAGAAGGAACAGAGCAAAGGGGACCATTTGGAGATCAATACCAGCAAGTATGAACATGCCTCCCCGCCAGGTATACTGATCAATAAACACAGGGATTAGATTGGGGAAGATGATACCAGCTAATGGTCCAGCTAAGGATAATGCTGCGATGAAGGACTTTCCAGCGTCTCCGAATTGGAGGCCCATCAGGATGAAGCAGTTGAGATAACAAAAACATGACGCGAAGCCTAAAAATACAAAGAACAAAATTAATCAAGAAACTTACAGGGAAAGTTTGACAGTGAGAAAGGGTTTAACATTTACTCTCGAGAACGTGTTTCAGAAGGCACTTATCTACACAGAGTCGATCTCTATTTTTTTGTTGTAAAGTAAAACCCTAATGGTGTAACATAATCTTGATATCTTACTAAAGAACCCTGTAAACCCACTGTTCGAGAGATAGATACTGCAATCTGATGAGATTAAAACGAACATAAATGAACTAATCAAAAGCCAGGTTTAACCCTTATTTTTACGCATTAACAAAAAATAGATAAGGAAGATCACTCAATAATTTTTATTCATCATCATTTTTTCCTATTGTGGGATGAGTGATGAAGCAGACACCACATTCATTATTAAGTTGCAAATTCCCCGTTTTCTTTTCGCATTCTTCTAATTGGTGCACCGTAGGGGTACCTTAATTCTATACCCCTGGCCAAAATGAACCGTTAGCCTACGAAGAGGTCACATACAGTTGAACAAGGTCAGGATTCAATATAATATGGATAGGAAGTCTTTGATATTTAGTATAACCTAAGCTTTAAAATCTTTGTATATATCTACTATTTGACTTTACATAAATCAAATTAGTCAGTTCCTAAAATCGTTTCCGTCAATATTTTTAAAGCTTGTAGCAAACATTTTGTGTTGTATCATTGAAATAACTTGTTTATCAACCGTTATCATAGAAGCTACCGAAAGTCATTCTTATGTAAAGTTTGGACATGGAAAAGAATGAAAAAGAAATCTCTTACCAAGTAGAAAACCAAGGACAATGACCAAAGTGATGGCATTGGTAATAAAGGAAGAACCAATGACACAAGCTATTTGCAGGAAAGATCCAAGAATAATTATGTTGAAGATTCCGAATCGACTAATTAGGAGACCATCGATGACACCTGCCAGGAACGAAATGAGAAAAAAATCACTGCTTATTTTCTGATATTCCAAATTGATTCTGAACACACGAATGAAAGGGGGAAAGAATTCAGCATTTTATAGGAAAGAGGGTTTCGGATAAAATGTCAAGTATTGAAACGAAGGTAGGGGATGGGTGAAGTGATAGAAATAGAACAATATATATATATATATATATATGAATATGTATATATATATGAATATATATATATATATATATATATATATATATTATGATGATATATATATATATATATATATATATATATATATATATATATGATCATATGCAAATAATAGGAAGTAAGACAAGATGCAGGAGTAAGAGCGTATGGAAACTTTGCTAATTAATTCATTCATTCATAAATGAATCAATTGTGTGCTAAACATGTTTCGGGAGGTATTCCCATATTCAGTGGCGAGTGATGAGTGAGTGTACCTTTCAGTAGTTAGAAGGTTTCCGTGGAAAATAAATTTACCATCAGATGCTTTGCTTTGGAAGCGAAAATTTGAATCACGGAAGAGGATTCCTTTCGGGTCATTATGATGTGATAGTAGTAGCGATAGCGACTCTTGGAGAGGCTATAGGGCGTCAGGGTTAAAGGGTAGTGGTTTAGTATTAGATTGCATGGGTAAGTTGGGGATAGTGGAGATGGTGGGTAATGAGGTCAAGGAATTTCATTTGTATTATCTTTACAGGTCATTGAAAGTTTGCTGGCTCTGTTTTGTACTAAAGAAACACCATACAAAAGTTTTGATTGGTAAGGGGTCTGTGTGACTGTGAAGTTCCTAATATAAGATATGCATGAAGGCGGGCAGAGTATAGAAGTGAGGTTGTTATTTGTAGGATGATTATGATATTAGAGATCTGTGTGATTAAGTTTGTTAAATTTAGTGCCAAGTCCATTAAGGGAGAGAGCACTAAGTTTGTTGATCCACAAGTCTTTCTAGAATTTTTGTTCCGTCGGTGGATGATTTTTTTTGTTTTTTTCTATTTTTTCAATGATTCTGAACCTAGAGTCTGTGGCAAAATTATGTCCGGGGTGTAGATGTGTAGCTTTTTGGGGTAGTGGACTGAGATGGTTTCGTAATTTGATTTCGTGTCTATTGTTTAGAAGTCTAATGTTGAATTTCTGATCGGACTTGCCTATGCATTGCAATTTGCATCTATCGCACTCTGGCTGGTATATAATATTTTTGCTATGACAGAGTTATGGTATATGTACAAAGTCTTGTTACTGGTAGAGCTAGCAAAAGCGTGAGTATAATCAAGGTGGTTGCAGCACAGACTATTTCTTTTATTGCACGGTTAGAGGTTTTAGTAGATTTAGGGACGTTGTTATGTGAGACTTAATTGTTTATTATAGTGTTGCTGCAAATCATATCTTTGGTATTTTTAGGTTTGAGGTAGACGATGACATACGGTTCTACGAATATTTCTCTTAGATCTGCTTTGACTGTGAGGATATTCCATTTCTTGTTGATAAAAAGTGCTAAGGTTAGGAGTGTGTTGTTGAAGATGGTTATAAGTGGTATGCAGTCAGGTTTATTTTTGTTCGAGATTGTTAGGGTTTCTTTTCTGGGTATTGTAGTTGCCTTTTTCCTTTGGTCATTTGTATCCACTAGTGAATATGGTCGTTTAGTGAAATGTTGTGGCAGGTTATGGCTGTGTCTGTTGAGTTCACTATCTGTAGAGCAAATTCTTCTAATTCTAAACGCTTGTGAAAATCGTAGATTTTTTCCAAGTGTTTGGGGTGGGCCGATTCAGAATTAAGGTAATCGTGAGTGTCTATGGGTTTAGTGTAGAGGGTTCTTTGGAGATTCCTATAACTATCCATGTATATGCAGCTGTCTTAGAAAGTTATGGAGTCAGAAGATGGCATATAATCAAATTTAATTGAATCGTATGTCGAGTTTATGTGTGCAAAGAAATTCTCTAGTTCGGTTTCATCTCCTGTTCCTGTGTATTCAAAAAGAATGTCATCTATGTATCTAATGTAGAAGATCCAGTCTTTGTCAGTCTTTGGATATATGTAGGTTTCATCGTATTTGCCCATATATATATATATATATATATATATATATATATATATATATATATATATATATATATATATATATATATATATATAAAGAGAGAGAGATGAACAGAATTATTAATGGATATGGACAGAATGAGAAAGATAAATAGATAGATGGGAACTAGATAGATAGATAGATAGATATGAATGGAATGAGTCGGATAGATGTGAACAGAACGAGATTGATAGGTGGATATAGATAGAATGAGATGCCTTGCTAAGAAGATAGCTAGCCACCTGGATAGATAGATATTAACAGATTTAGATAGATAGATATAGATAAATAGATAGATAAAGATATATGAACAGAATGAGATGGATAAGTTGTCATAGAATGAGATAACTTACTGGCTAGCTGGATTGATTGATATGCACAAGCTGAGATCGATAGATAGATATATTGTCTTTTTGTCGAATAGATTTGATCACCTTTCGAAGGTGGAAGAATCATTGTATATCATTTCAGCTGTGAATGACCTTTTCCTCTGCCGAAAGAAATTGCAAAAGCGTTGCTGAAATAAGAGTCAGAAATTGAGAACCATGCAGCGTGCACATGAAAGAATTATGCTGGGCCTCACATGGAGAGACCAATAGACAGCACAGTACACCTGGGAAAAGACAAGAGTCAGGGACATCGTTGAATCTATTAAAAATGTCAAATGGCGGTGGGCTGGCCATGTTGCAAGAATGGCAGACAACCGATGGACATCACGACTCACGACATGGATCCCCCGAGATCACATGCGCAACCGAGGCCAGCAGAATATTAGACGGAGAGACGAGCTAGACAAATTCAGAAAGTACTGGCTCCACGACGCTCATGATAGAGAAGTGTGGCAAATCCTGGGGAAGGTGTATATTCAACGACGGATGTTAAAAGACTGATGATGAATCAGTATAGATTCATCAGATAACTTGTTATACCCCATGAAAAAAAAATCAGATATATTTTAATTCTAATGAGTTTATCTCCTCAGAACAGAAACTAAAGCATATATAGAGTGTATCAGATACATTTCAAGAAGTTTATTTCAACATCCTTATATATCATCAGAATTGTCAGAATTCGGACCAAAGATTAAATATACAAAGATTTTTTGACATGATTTTGTCTATTTCAAAGATTTTGTATAGATATGTTGAAAATATTTTTTCAGGTGTAGCGGATACATTTCACGCTCACTTATCACAAGATTTCAGAAATACCAGACAAAATCTATCCATTGCGAATATTTCGTCCAACAAGATTCGTTTGAGCGAACGTACGTAAGAAATTATCAAAAAAAAAATTCCCGTGTAGTAAAGTAGTATGATTTTTTTTTTTTTTTTGACTGAATCTGACCATCGCTTTTTCGGGATTTTTTTTTTTTTTAAATGAGAAAAAGTAACTTTTACAGAAGTAAGTTATGTATGAGTGTGCATGCGTGTGTGACTGTACTAAATCTTCGTGCTTCAAAAAGGTAAAAAAAAAACCAGCAATGGTATTAGAGGGGTCACCCTATTTTAAACATGCACCTAAGATTAAATTATGCACCATTAATTGTTTTACATCAGGGCACAGTATTGCAAATCCAAGGGCTGACTGCAGCCTCTTGATAAGATCATGCAGTTTCACGGAACAAGTATTCAGACTCGAGATTTGATAACGATCAATCTCACTCTTCGTCAGTCATAATCAGAAACTTTTGGTCAAAGAATCACCATTTCTTTTTTTTAAATTGACAATATAACCGTTAATGGAGTTTCTGAAGAGGCAGCGATCAGTAAAAGTTGAGGTAACATGAATTTGGCTGACTAAGGACTGATGCTGCATCGTTTTCCCGACAAAGAAGTCCTGGAACTGTTGACTGATGAACAAAATGCGACTCGATTCATTACCAGTTTTTCTTTTAAAATCATGTTGCACGAACATTCGCCGACTTTACGACTGCTCCAAACATATATATATATATATATATATATATATATATATATATACAAACATTACAGCTTACATGTATACACACACACATACACATGTTAGTATTGCAGATTTGAAGTGATCCGACTGAATGTTGATGAAAGTGACGATTGGAAGGGGAAGAGAAAAACATAAAAGCCAGTGTTACATCTCAAATTTGTTTTCACCAACACAGATACAATCACTTCTTGTCACGCTCCAACTAAACAACAGATGATATCCCCATTTCTTCCCTCGACCTCAGACGTGTGAACAGCAAATTTTTCTCTGAACTGTTGCAAGTTTTTCTCTGAAAAAGATGGCTGACACCCGTCGAAATGCACTGAAACATGCCGATAGAATGATGATAAAAAATTAGATGTATCACCTGCTTTCTCTCAAGTTTTTCTCTTCGCCTTCCAATCGTTTATTTCATCAACATATATGTAGATAGTTAGATATAGTTAAGAACACACACACACACACACACACAAGTACGTGTTATCAATATGTTGTGGAACCCTGTGCAAGAAATTATGTCACCAATATCAGGTTGGAAGAAGAAGAAGAAGAAGAAGAAGAAGAAGAAGAAGAAGAAGAAGAAGAAGAAGAAGAAGAAGGCGTTTATCGGAAGAATGCGTGAGTTCGAGCCTCACCTAGAGCTTATTCTCTCTTTCTGATCCGCACTGTTTTGACAGAGGACACTGGTCCAAGTAAAAGTTGCGACAAAAAGCAACAGTCAGATTAATTTAAAGGCAAATAATAGACATAAGAATAATGATAATGATTAATAATAATTCATCTAATCAAAGATGAATACAAAATAATAAGAACGTTTCAGAAAGGGCGAGGGAAAGAAGGGAAGAGAAGAACAGAGTAAATCAAAGGGTGTAGGAAGAAGAAGAAGCAAGAAATGTTGTGCAGACTTACCGACTGCGCTCATTAAAGCGTTGGCCAAATTTGGAACGTATAAGATAAGAGACTTTGAATGTTCAAATTCTTGTAACCATTTGACAGTCAGCACGGACAAGGACCCCAAATTTCCGTAGGTTAAAAAAGTGACGAAAAATATAGACAGTGCCATCAGGTAGTCTTTCATCGATAATTCTTTCGAAACGTCTGATTCCGTTCGTTTCTTGGAAGGAGCTTGGCTTTGAGAAAAAAAAGATACAAAAAAATTTAATCAACAGCTCAATTTTCACCTCTCTCTCTAACTCTCTCTCTAACTCTCTCTCTCTCTCTCTCTCTCTCTATATATATATATATATATATATATATATATATATATATATATATGTATAACAATGTGAGGATTCGCTACACAAACATATTTATGTTTCTGCTCTATTTGGGCTTCTTCAGGCGAAAAAAGATTTAATATATAAAATCAACTGCTCAGTTTTCACCTCTCTTTCTCTCTCTCTCTCTCTCTCTCTCTCTCTCTATATATATATATATATATATATATATATATATATATGCATGCGTGTAACACCTACTTTTTCTTATGTCTTTTCTCTTCACTTTCCAATTGTCACTTTCATCAACATTCCATCGGATCACTTCACATCCACAATAAAAACATATATATATATATATATATATATATATATATATATATATATATATGAGTGTGTGCATGTATATGTGTAAAACTGTAATGTTTGTAAGTATGCACCTTTATATATATATGCTTAGCGCAGTCAGTGAGTTGGTAAAGGTGCGGGCAACATAATTTCAAAAGAAGAAGATTTGCTTGAAGAAGCCCGAAAAGAGCAGAAACATAAACATATTTTTGTTGTGAATCCTTACTTCATCATATTTTAAGTTCTACCCTAAATCAACTCAATGTTTAATGTTGAATGTATCGAGCACTTTATGAAATAAACCCATCACACATCAGATATTACATCATTTTAAATTGTATTCCTTATTTCTACTACATGTATGTGCTAGCTGAGTCACCCAGTGTTGCCAGGGGGAAATCTCTAAACGCTGGCAAGTAAATAATACTTGATATACATTTCAGGAAATCTGGGAGATTGATTTTTTGAAAACTGAGAATTTATTTGATCCCTTTTGGTGTTAGTAGCTTGCATGTCAAAGCTGACTACAGGGTTTGAATTATTTGGAATTGGATGAGGGTCAGATTAGGGTTATTGTTTTTTGTTCTGAGAAAAATGTTTTATTGTCAGTGTAGGGTTAGATTCTTAAAGGGTCGTTGCAAATGGGTATTAGCTCCGATAGAAGGAGAAATTCATGTCCATAGTGACCTATGACGACTGGAAAGTAAAGGTGTAGTTCAGCATTATAGCTACATCGTAAATAAAACTCCCTCTTATAAAACTTCCAAGGATATATTTCCACAAAACTGACAGATTTCTGGAAAAATTGAAGGTTTAATAAATTGAAAGCACATGAAACTGAGCGAAAAAGTAAATTTTTCTCCAACGGATCTGAACTTGTTCCGTCGATTTTATTTATCGTGTTTGTAAACACTGGTGTATTAACGCTCTCATTGATTACTATAGCGATAAAACTATTTTTTCATTATGTGAGTGCGACCCCTTCCCCCCTCAAAAAATGAACATAAAATCGACAGTTTATTTTTTATAAAATTAATATGTGCGTTGTAAGTAAATTGTGATCTGCTGATTTCCATATGTCTTTGCTCTACCTTTGTGATACACAACCATTTGGTCCAGCACACATTTTGAGGCAGACTTGCACAGGCCAGCGTGCAACCATGGGCAAAGCACTTACAGAAAGAGAAATTTGCAACCATGGTCAATTATAACGGATGTAAATTAAGGTTGCAGTATTATAGCTACAATGTAAATAGGATCCCCTCGGTCTCGTTTCTCAAACCTGCCAAATTTCCAAAAGGTTTGAAGGTATAATAATTTGAAAACACGTGAAATTTGAAGAAAAAAAAATCGAAATTCTATACTTTATATAATATAAACACACCCGACATTACTTCAGCACCGAGAGGAGAGAAAACTTTTTTGGTCTGAGTTTGGATACGGTCTGCCAATTCTATTAAAACTTTACCTACTCGGCTACCGAACCGTCATGACTTTGAAACTATAAATTTCAGCACACCCCAAAAAATAAAAAACATGAGTAGGCATTTGTTTTCTGAGGGTGCGAACGCAAACATCATAGGAAGCGCCTATTTTGTTTTTATAGAATTCAACCTTAAGATAGAGACAAAGAATTACTGCTGAAAAAAAGTTTTTAAAAAGCATTTCTACTTAAACACCCCCCCCGCTTACATGTGCGTAGGAGCAAATAAATGATGAAAAAAAGCATCATGTATGGTGATGATTTACAATATACATACAGTTTGATTTTTATGTATCTAATTCAAATGATTTCTGAGAAAATCTTAGATGAAAAAACACTAAGTAAATGTATTTTCGGACATATTTGAGTTCTGAGAACGCTAATGGAGACCCTGTTGGCTATAAGTAATCTGAGACCTGCTGATTTCGGAAATACCTTTGTTTCTGACCTTTGATGTATAATCCTCAAAATCTTAGGGAGCATATATATATATATATATATATATATATATATATATATATATATATACATATATATATATATACATATATAGATATACATATATATATATACATATATATATATATATACATATATATATACATATATATATACATATATATATATACATATATATATATACATATATATATATATACATATATATATATACATATATATATATATACATATATATATACATATATATATACATATATATATATACATATACATATACATATATATATATACATATATATATACATATATATATATACATATATATATATATACATATATATATATATACATATATATATATATACACATATATAAATATACACATATATATATACATATATATATATACATATATATATATATACATATATATATATATATACATATATATATATATACATATATATATATACATATATATATATACATATATATTCATATATATATATATATATATACATATATATATACATATATATATATATACATATATATATACATATATATATATACATATATATATATACATATATATATATACATATATATATATACATATATATATACATATATATATATACATATATATATATACATATATATATATATATATATATATACATATATATATACATATATATATATACATATATATATACATATATATATATACATATATATATATACATATATATATATATATACATATATATATATACATATATATATATACATATATATATATATATACATATATATATATACATATATATATATACATATATATATATATATATATATATATATATATATATATATATATATATATATATATATATATATATATATATATATATACTAGCCCACTCTATGGTCCATTGGGTCATTGTTTAAAAGAAAAAAAATACAACCAAATTAGCATAATTATCTTAGATATGTAGAAATAGACCAAACCTAGAATAATTAAACTAACGACTAAGGTCATGTAATAGTGACCCCTAACATTGGGAAACAGATTTAGGCAAGAATGAAATACTCTCAGGGAGGAAACATATCCCAAAGAGATGACGTGGTAAAAACATACTCATAAGAAAACGCTTACCGTATCTACTGCTATTTTACAACTTATAACTACTTGCAAACAAAGTATCTCAATAATGTAAAGTAGAAAAACATGATAAGTAGTGAACAACCACAAAACAAAGAAAAGAAAAAAAAGAAAAGGAAAGGATACATAAATAGGAAATCCTACGCCCTATAAAAATAGAACCCTCTCCAAAAATAATCCCAAATTGGGATCTAAAATAGACCAAATCATTCTCCTGAAAAAGCCCGATGCGTATGTGTGTGTGTTGAATGAAATCCAAAATGGAAAAAGTATCCCTCTAATCAAAATGTTTTCGGCGAAATTTCCATTGCTGAAAAGCCCCATCGGCGAAACATCCAGTCGGCGAAAAAGTATTCGGCGAAACGTCCGCCCAATGAGATATACAAGAAGAGACTGACAGATGGATAGATAGATAGATAGAGAGATAGATAGATATGAACAGACAGATAACTCGCTAGCAATCTAGAAAGCAAGCTGGACAGATAGATATGAACGGACTGAGATAGATAGATTATGAATAGTCAGAGATAGATAGATAAATAGATAGATAGATAGATAGATAGATATGAACAGACTGAGGCATATATATATATATATATATATATATATATATATATATATATATATATATATATATATAAGACCAGAGATAAGTAGATCGATAAGAACAGATTGAGATAGAGAAAAACGTAGATTGATTGATTGATAGATAGGTATGAATAGACATAGATAGATAGATAGATAGATAGATAGATGTAGATGGACTGAAATAGATAGATAAGAACAAATTGAAATAGATAAAGAACAAACTGAGATAGATAGAAGGATAGATAGATAGATAGATAGATAGATAGATATGAACAGACTGGCATAGATAGATAGATATGAACAGACTGGCATAGATATATAGATAGATAGATAGATAGATAGATAGATAGATAGAGAGATAGTGAGAGAGATCATATTGAAATAGAAAGAAATTGAATGTGAATATTGAACACATTTGATCTCACAAAAAAAAAAAGATAGAAATTAATGTCACTGAATCCAATACAAATGACTTTAAAGCTTACATCTTGTCCTGCTGGTTCGGGCCGGTTGAAATACATTCCAATTTTGTTTCACCCGATTCAGTAAGTTCGGCAGTAAAAGGCCCGATGACCATTACCGAAATTCTATCAGGATTTTCGTTCGTATTCGGGTGTCTATCAGAGACCTTGCCTTTCTGAGGAAGGCCGCAGTCGCCGGACACATCTTGATCGGAGTTATCTCCAACAAATCCTGGATTCACAGACCCGTCGCCGACAGAAACGATATAGACGGATCCTTCATTTGCTTGTCCGAAATCGATAGATCCTGATTTTACGCATCTCACCTCAAATGATCCAGCATCTGAGGCTAGGCTGCTAACGATCGAGGGTCTTTTGCTGCTGATAATTGAAGCCTTTCTCGATACGTTGTCGACGACAATTGATGCAGCCATAACTATACTGTGGCACGTCTTTTACTTTTGTAACAATTCAGTGAGACCACTGTATTCCCCTGAAGTCAACGCTCTGCTTATCTATGATTATTATGCAAACTAAATTCACATCAAGATGACGTAAATATCACCTTGGCAAGCTCATATCTACTGTCTGTTATACACATGACTTTGTACTTTTAAAGTTTTGTTAAACTTATTTTAAGGAATAAATTAAAAGCCATTTCAAATGCGAATACCTTATCGTCGCTGAGATTTAAATAAAACGTGATGTGATTTTAAAATGTAACAGCAAATGTAAGTGCGTATTTCTATTTAAAAATGTTTTTCTTTCTATTTATTTGAAATCGTCAACCAAAACTCTTTCCAAAACTGTCAGCTTATCACGTTCCATCAGTTTTAGTTTCCACATTGCGCTGTGCATTATGTCGTTTCCACTCAATCAACCCTTTATCTAAATCTTCACCTTTACCTTGCTTAATTGTCTTGCGTCTGTTCATACCTTCCCTTGTTTCAATACTTGTATAGAATTACCGTAACTTTGTTTTCTCTTTATTCAAAATCTTACGCTATAGAGGACTCAACACAATACATTTCACGGAGTTTGTGCTCTGGAGTTCCTGCGACCAACTTCTATAAAAGTATCAGATGTTTTGCCGAGTATTGGAAATTCTACTGAGCATCACTACGACGATCTGGGAGTCTTGGATTGCTGGCTTTGGGAAATGTAATCTGTATTAATGGAAAAAAAACTTACCTACGACAGTAGCGCCATGATTCCTTCAAAGTACTTCTTTTGCACCTGAAACCATTCCCATATAACTCGTGCAGAGTGAAAGATGTCAATGCCATCGTAGACGACTCTTACAATGAAATGGTGTACTTGGACATCAATGATGTTGAGGCACGTGGAACGCGGTAGGGTATCTTCCACATAAATGATAGGACCCCGTGTATACCATCATAACGTTGCCCAAACCATCCCACTACTTCCAACGACTTGTTGTATTCGGTACATCCTGATGCCGTCGTATTTCCGGGACAACGACGCACACGGACTGAGATAGATAGATTATGAATAATAATAATAGCACCTTGTTCAAGAGGAAGCGACAGTCATCAAACCAGTCGACCTCTTTCCATTGATACAAGGTCCAGTTCCGACGTTCGATTACCCATTGAAGACTCTTTGGCGATGGACATATGTTAACATGGATGCTTTGACTGGCCCGCAGCTACGCAGTCCCATACACAATAGGGACCGGTGTATTGTTTGTTTTGACGCATATGCAATGCGCACATGAGAGAATCATGCTCAACCTCACATGGAGAGATTGCAAGACAGCACAGTGTATAAGGAAGAGAAAATGAGTCCGAGACATCATAGAATCTATTAGAAAACTCAAAAGGCAATGAGCTGGCCATGTTGCAAGAATGAAAGACAACCGATGGACATCACGATTCACAACATGGATCCCCAGAGATTACATGCGAAACCGAGGCCGAAAGAATACACGATGGAGAGATGAACTGAACAAATTTAGAAAATACTGGCTTCGCGACGCCCACGATAGAGAAGTGTGGCGAATCTTGGGGAGGGTCTATGTCCAACGACGGATGTTAAAAGGGTGCTGCTGCTGCTGCTGCTGTTGCTGCTGCTGTTGCTGCTGATGATGATGATGAATTTGTGTCACAGTGGCCCTTCTATTGGTACGTACTCGATGGGGAAGCTTTTGATCTCGCTTTGATAAATCTTGACCGCCCAGTACCTTGTCAGTTGTTGGCAATTGTTCACTCCTCTGGCCACCGCCTATAGGCACTCACCATAACTTAACGTGAGTACCCCACCAGCTGCGCCATTTCGGAAATGCTCTGAATTTGTCCTCTGGACAAGATTATTTGGCCTTTATCAAAGCCTCTCATATATTCATTCTAATCCATAACTGTGATATTCAACAACTCAAAAAAGTGCTCCAGACCAGGTTAACTACTTAAATATCCCTGACCCTGACACGTGCAGTTGCAAGGAGATAATATCCGTCGTTCTAGCCACACGTCGCTGGTCATACGGTTTTGGCTCATCAGCGTATATATATATACATTATCATCATCAACAGGCCATTACTATCTTCTTCCATGACAAGCGTGATTGCGCTGTCATATCCTACTGGCAAACTCTGACGCCGCCTGTAGAAAAATTATGCAGCCACGCCTTCATCTACCAACATTTCAGCACGTCTCTACTTGATTTACCTATTTTGCTTCAGTCAGCTTGGGGAATGTACTTGAAAGCTGCTAACTTCTCATCTAGGACAGTGGCAAACTGTTTGATAAAGACTACCGGGGGCGGTCAACTAGTGGCCCTCACGTGACTTTGTTCCTCACCTCAACGAATTCGAGCTGCTGTAGCCAGCCCCGCCTTCAGTGGTGCACCAAGTTATCCCAGCTGTCCCAAAAGGCTAAGAAAGCGGGGGGAAACTTGGAGAAGTATCATGAATGCCACAATTTTGAAGTCTCCGAAGACCTCCCAGCCGTAGTCATCATATTTCATAAATAAGGCATCTAGCTAGGTAGTGATACTGTTGTATTGCCGCCGAAATTAAGTGCTCAGAGCTTTTCGATAGACTTACCGAAATGTGTCTTGTAGGCCTCGCGCATCTTGGCCAAGCACTTTCTGGAACCCCCTAAAGTCCGCACGGGGAAAGAGTAAGGGGCTTGGTACAGCTTTGTCACAGTTACTTTTAGGGTAATCACTAGACTGAAAACTATAACTACCAGCTTGAGATTATCATGAAGGACTACGATAAATTGTACTGCAAGCTGTCCTGCGAAGTCCATATCATCACTCATTTTGATGAATTCAAGAACATTGGGGCGTATTCGGAGGAGCAAGGCCAAAGGAGATACTTTGAACGCTCGCTAATTAGGATAACATGACGAGAGCAGGATAGAGGATTATATTTTAGTGTCTGCCCCCTACCCCCAATTCTCACTTCCAAATATCTCGTGATCACTAACTGAGAATTCCCGTCGATCGGCCAGTTATCCCCGACTATATGAAGCCTTCGGCCTTAAGACCTCGAGTTAAGTAATGATTCTCAGAGGTCTTACTCTAATGATTTTCAGAGGTGTTACACCAGAATGTATGGTTTACAACGAGTAAAAATTCCTTAGTACTGACGTTGAGTTGGTAAATGATGATTGACGTCTGACCACTTTTACAGTGTGTTGCGGGTTGTAATGCAGATAGTGGGCTGGTGTACTGCATATCTCTCTCTCTCTCTCTCCAATCTCTTTTCGGTGTGATTCTTCAGCGCAACATGAAATAGAGATGGTAGCAGTTACATGCCTTAATAAGAAATATATTCGGCCTATCATACTTTTTTTTCCTTTCAAGAAATGTAAAAATGCAGCTCAAAAGATTTGTGCTGTTTATGAAGAGGATACGACAAATGATCAAACGTGTCATAAGTGGTTTGCAAAGTCTCCTAATATAGATTTCTCGCTGAAAAATACCCGCATTTTGAAGCCAAGTTCTGTCTCCCCATTTAAAGAAGTAATACATTTGTACGAATCCCCTGCATTGGAAAAATATGCCTGTAAAATTGTTTCCTTTCGATTAACAGACCTACAAAGTATCCTGCGCAACGCAGTGTAGAATGTTGCCAGTGTTGCTAGTTTTGCGCTTTCCACGCGAATTCTTGCGCCAAATTATCTCAGGCGTGTTAAAAAAAACATTTAGGACATTTTTGGCGGGTCTGTGGCCATTTTAAACTTTTCCGTGTATTTCAGCCATTTTGGCGTTTTTTTTTTTTTTTTTTTTTTTTTTCTAATTTACCGCTTTTTGACAGTCAAATTAGCGCGATGGTTGGAGAGCATTTTTTTTAAGAAATCTCCTCCCTGAGAATTTTCTAAATCTTGGTAGGTACGTCACGTATAAATAAATAAAAATAAGAAAATCGAAAACAAACAATCGAGAACAATCTATTAATATTAACACCTTGAAGAAAAAATCACCATCAACAGCCTGATGCAACATTTGACACGCAACGTTATACATAGTGACATCCGAAAATTTGCGCCCCTGACCCGAATCAATTTTGGGGTCCAGATTCTAAATCTGACCCGAATCTTGCAACGGCATTGATAGATTACAAAAACACTCTGTGATCTGATCTCACAACAGCAGATATGGAATACTATTAAATGCAAAGATGATCAGAACAGCTGTAAAGGTTCAAGTACTACTTGCGATGCTACAAATTAAGAAGCTTGGCTGCGCTAGCGTTAAACTTCCTTAAAACTTCATTAAAATCTAAAAGGTAAACAAAACAGAATTCATTTCTCCGTACAATATTAATTCAAAAAAACTGTGTCTCGTTTCAAGTCCTTTATAAATAGTTCCTGCAAATGCGATTTGTAAACTTTAGCACAAGTCGACCTAAGTTCGGCTTTAGAAGCGGGAGTGAGTTCGTCATCAGATTTTGTGTACGTCAGTCTGTCACTGTTATTCGTGTATGACAGTACTGTTTATTTTAGTATGGTCATTGTCATCCGTCATTGTTGTTACATACGGAAATAAAGTTTTTAAAAAATCAATTTTGGGTGCCTGACAATAATCATAATTCTGTAAAGCCTTTCTTGCCTCGCCAGTATTGAACAAGGACTGTGACCAGGAGGCAAAGATTGGTGGTAATGATAGTTGCACCGAAAATACAGAATGTCTCTTGATATGAATCCATATACTCAACCAATAAACCTGTAATGAGATCAGGAGAAATGAGTTTAAGAATGCTCGATTAGTATCCAAATCGATTATAGCATTAAATGCACACGAGCGAGCGCGAACACGTTGGCATAAGCGACATTCTGGACCTTGCTATGGAAAAATGGTTCGCTTTTATGTCAAGCGAATCAGTCTGTGGCTTTTTTTTTACACAAAATAAATAGATACGTAGTTTTAATTAAATCCAAACTTGATTTAATTTAATCTTATCTAATCAAAACAAGGATCTCTAAGATCTGTGCATTTATTCAGTAGAGCTTTTTTGACGATTCAAATAGTTTTTAACTTGGTATCCAAATCGATAATTGCATGAAAGATGCGTGCAGCGGCGGCGACTTTCAGGGCCCCACCGTAGAGCAATGGCTGGCGAGTGTGTCCTGCAAAGTATTGCCTGGGAGTATGCGTATGGCTCTTTTCGTGTTGGAAGACGGGCTTAACAGCGTAAGGAAAGGAGCTGTTGTACCTGGGCATTTAGTATGGGAAATATCAATGTGCCTAAGTTCCCTCCGACCATGCTGAAGGCTTCCAAAGTGTGTTTGGAAAGCAATATGGCTGCAGGGGATGTCCCTCCAGCAGGTTACGGCACCTGATATTAACAGGCGATCACCCATCTTGACACTGACGGGCATCGACGTTGCTTAACCTCTGTGATCGTACCAGAACCGGTTTATACAACGCGACTTGTCCGTAACCATTGCACGTGTAGTTAGATCCTTACTGAGAAATTCAATAATGTGGCCTTGTGAGAGAGAAAGCTAAACTTCCTTAATATTTAGAGGTGCCTCCCGATATGCAGTGGACATCAAGATTGTCTCTTTTATAAGGGCTTCTCGAAGTAATCCCAACAGGTCACGTGAAGACTATCGGTGCCCAAAGAAACATTATTCTAAGAATAATTAGGAAAATAGAGTTTGTTTTTTTTAAATCTTTATACAAAAATATATTCCTTTTGGTGCTTATTGTGAAGATATTTTCGACTCATTCAATTTTTAAACAAATTTGTTTCTTGTTACGTTTTTTTTCTTCTTTTATTTCTTTGATATTTTTTCGTAATAAACCCCGTACAAATTATTGTAAATACGTTATAATTTTCGATAAATTACGTCATTACTTCACCTGAGTGATTATTTTCTACTGGCAACTGTTGTAAATATTAAGCCACGGTTTGTCTTCTGCCAAAAATGGTCGCAAGTGACAAAACTTTCAGAAATCCTTGTCGCAGACCACTGATTGTCTTATATGACATTCCCCTCCTCACTGGATGCCACGCTTGGGACCTATGCCTAATAAATGTAAACATCACCAAACAGCAACATGTCCGACTTCACGCATTATTCGAAGGAAATAAAAAGTATAAACATTGAACCTCCTATGAGATTCATAATGAGTCTTTTGAATATTAAATAACTAAATCTCATTCATGCATTTACAGAGCCCCAAAGTCTCACTTACAGGTCTCATAAACCAAAATTATGTTCCACAGAGGGCTGGCCCAAGATACCAGCCACATGGGCAATCGCCTGCAGAGCCAAATGACTGGGGGCACCAGTCATGTGTCTGACACAGTATGACTTTCCAAATATAAATGGAAGTTTGGTAAAATAGATAAATTAAATTGAATAAAAACGGACAAAATGAGAAAATCCCTGATGTGAAGTCAACTTTTTCAGGAATATCTGACAGTCAAAATTTTATGTTCTGGTGAAACTAAGAGAAACAGTTGGCAAGGGAAATTCTTAAGACTGATGTCTTGCTCAGTGAGGCTTTAAAAGGGGGCGAATTTTCTGGGTCGCCAGAAGCCCTAGAACAGGCCCTGGTTCCACTCCAAATGGAGGAACGATATCTGTTATTGATCCATGTATAGTATAGTGTTTGTTCTGTCGCTGTATTAGACATTATGCACTGTTCACGCCTTCGGATACGGTCTCCTATCCATAATACCACGTGTAGTGCCAAACTTAAAATGTATTATTTTCCTTTTGGTTGCTTAGATTCTCAGTTCAGTATTGGTTAAGTTGAAACATGTTCTGGTTATTTTGACCATTTTGACCATTTTGACCACACGCACATAGATGAGTAGAAGCTTTGATGGCCAAGTGATCAGAAGCATAAGAAAATTGAATCAATGAGCTGAGTTGTAATTCTGGCTGAGACAATATGTATTAATTTCGCACTAATTTCCTCTCTCCCAACGATGTGTAAGCTTGTTTTACTTATCTTAACACATGGACGAAATAACATTTGAACTAATTGAAATATCAGTACTTACCGGCCAAGTAACCAGACAGTCCGATGCCTACGCCGTATGATGTCTCGATTACAGATTCAGCAAAGCTGTATTTCTCCTGCCCCACACATTCTAGAGTGCCGATAGGGTAAAGTCCGGATGGAGTCCCCATGCAAAGGGACAAGACGATGGTGGAAATGAAAATAGCAGTGTTGGACACGGCTTGATTGATGAAGATGGTCACCAAACCAAAAAGGGACGCGGATACAATGAAGATATAGATGAAACGGAATTTAAATCGCCGCAGGAGAAGGCCGACTGAGCCCCTGTAAGAAAAAATTGCAATGGACGCATTAAAAAACGTTGGAAAATAAAGAATTAAAAGATACTATTCGATAAAGACTGGAATCTTCACCTTGATTATTTTTATCATTCTTTTTCAGCGACTGGTATCTCCGGTCTTCGTCTTACTGTGAAGCTTTGAAGTATTGTCATTATTCAAGGAATCATTCGAACTGTTATCTTTATCTTTGTTGTTTGGGTTACTTTATCTCGACCGATACGTTAAATGATCTTCCTACTGACGTGCCACGTTCTAAGTCGAAGTGTTGTCGATTTCCGATTGATTGTTTTAGCTATAACTCTCACCGCTATTTTTTTTTCTTGACAGAACGTTTCGGTTGGATTTCCATACCAAAGGATTGATATCGTGTCATTTTTTTCTTAGCAAGGGGAGGTTTTGCATCTTGCATCACTGGGAACGTGAAAGTTATTCATCAAAATTCCCAAACAACAATTCCAAATAAATCATTGGGTAATGTCGATATTCACTGTAAACCTCCACGAAACACAATGGCCCAAACAGTCCACTGGTAAAAACGTAATGATCAAAAACAGAGATGGTGATACGCGTCAAAATTAAATAGGCTTCTTCTGACCCGATAGACAATGGACAATGGGCACTAAATTGACCTCTCTAGAACCCAAGCCTGGGAAGAGCGTATGGAGATCCTGACAAATCCAGAATTCCCATCTTGGCCTCGCTGGGGTAGTTCAGAGGAAACCGGGGCGTGATGCGTTTGGTATTATTTTGGCTGAAGGAGCTGCCGGGAGGACGTCACAATTGAGACCCAACCGCTTTACGGGAGCTCCACTCCCTGGTTTGATATCAGAGTTGATCTTCTAGACTGGTCGCATTCCAAGGCTAGCCGACTATTTTATCCATAGCTCGGAGGGAGATGAATTCACGCCTTTCCAAATGGCATTAGTGCGAAGTGAACGTAGACAGCCCCAGCCTGAGTTTGATCTCGGTTCGCAGATTCCACGTACTGTGCTGTTACCTGGTACAACACTCGCTCCTCTGAGTCAAAACAAGTCATCGCTCACTGACAATTAACTACGATAGAGGGGAGGTGACTGCAAAAATTTAATTTAATCGATTCTTCCTTAGCACATGGCTCGCCTCCCATAAAATGTCATTGAAATTCAGCTGTGTGGACAAACAGACAGACGGACACACAAGAGTCATCACATACACTTCCATCGATTTCATTGTCAGAAGTGAAAGAAAATCGTTTTTAGTGGGTTTTTTTCCACGTAATTCATTCAAGAAGAGTTGATAGACGGATAGATAGATAGTTAAGACTGGTTAATGCGAAGTCAAAATCCGTTCCAACTTATATTCAAACTGAAAAGGATTACTGCAACCTTTGTACAGATTTTTTTTAAAACTGTGTTTATTCTTATTTATTAATTTATTAGACTGAAATAAGCCCGTGCGTATCAGTATGATAAATTTCCGAAAACATCCAAGATAAATCGATTTAGCTCAATCGCTAAGATAGCCTCCTGGCAATCAGTTGATCTTGAGTTCAAATCACTGTAGAGTAATGTGAATTTTACAAATCGGTTTATACTTTTAATTTTGACAGAGTCGTTCTTGTTATTTTTACGATGAGAAAAATAAAGTCAACTCTAGTTTGGGAGTTTGACTGTAGATAGATATATAGACAGAGATAGAGAAAGACACTTCCCCAAAATACTTTAGAGACAATAACAGAAAACATGTTGCCAACTGCTAGTGTCATTTCGAAAAATGTCATTTACAAAGGCTGGCAGCATAATTTTTACAGGCTTTGTCATCATGACACAAGTGATCTGTACCCAATTTCTAACACGAGTATCGATCCCCAAAGAGGTTTGAAGGTTCAGTATTTAAAGAACAAGTGAATTGATAAGGATGGAATCGTTGGATATTTTCCCTGTTCATGTTTTTTACTTTACTTGGACAAAGCCCCAAAGAGGTTTCAATGTTTCAAAGAATTGAAGTCAACTACCAAGGATTGAATTTATGCGTATTTATCCTCGTTAATATTTTTACTTTACTTGAGCAGACCTCAGAAGAGGTTTGAAGGTTCAAAATATAAAGAACTGACGTGAATTGCTAATGATGGAATTGTTTAGCATTTTCTCCCGTTCATTTTTACCTTACTCAGGTAGAGCCCCGAAGGGGTTTGAAGGTTATTTATTTAATGAACTGGAGTGAATTGTTGTGGTTGCAATTGTTCATTTTTCCCCGTTCATCTTTGATCTTACCTTGGCAAAGCCGCCACAATGCGGTAAATACTGAAAAGCTCGGCGACCTCCTTCAGTACCAAGCCTTTCTTGTGCATGAAGGACGGAAATAGGCTGCCAACCCCTGCAGTTCCACTCAAAGTGAACGTCACAGCGCACACGTAGGCTAAGTATAAGGGATCTTTAAAGACAGAAACATCAAAGGTTTTCTTTGGCGCCGGAACAGGAATTGGATCAGTCTCCGCCTTCGTTTTGGCATCGTCTTTGTGCTGTTTCTCCTTTTTGTGTTTCTGAGAGAGAAGGAGGAACAAAGCGAAGGGTATGAGATGTAGATCAATACCAGCGAGTATGAGCATGCCTCCCCTCCAGGTGTACTGCTCAATAAACACAGGGATTAGATTGGGGAAGACGACGCCAGCCAATGGTCCAGCTAAGGATAATGCCGCGATGAAGGACTTTCCTGCGTCTCCAAATTGAAGGCCCATCAGGATGAAGCAGTTCAGATAACAAAAACACGATCCAATGCCTGAAAATACAAAGAACAAAATTGAAAGAGAAATGAATAGAAACAAGTTTCAAAAGTCGGAATATGAGTGAGCGAATTCTCTACCTTGGATTAAAAAAGAGATAGAGGTTACTCCAAAAGGGCTAAATCGGAAATTGTGTTCCGGAATATCAACCCGTCAGTCATTTTAGAGATGATTGCATATCTAAAATATTTTTCCCTGGAATTCTCAACTTTGATGTATATTAAAACAAAAACAAAAAAAAACATTGTAAGCTACCTTTCCTTTTTTCCGAATTCCTTGTGTTGTGTTGAGCAGTGGCTAGATTGAATTGTATTTGATGGAAGAGAAAATTTTCAAGTTCACGTTTAAACTCTCTTGCCTCGACAAAAAAAAGAAAAAAACTGCTTCTTTTGATTGTTGCTTACATCTAATGTTTTAAAAAAATATCTTGAGCGCCTGGATTCTCCAGATATATATATATAATTTTGGACATATATTACATAATAATAAATGAAATGAGACTTTTATCAAACATTTACTTTATAAAAATATTACTTATTTCATAACAGTAAATTAAATGAAAATATCACTGATTTTATGACTGGAAAGTAAATGGAAATATTTCTCATTTTATCACTGTAAAAAAAAACGAAGTATTACTCATTTTATTACTTTGAATAAAATGAAATATTGCTTATTCTATGGTTGTAAATCGAATTAAAAAATTATTCAATCCATCACTGTAAATTGAATATAATATTACCTATCTCATTACTATGAATTAAACAAAAATATTACTTATTTTATGACTGCAAAATGAATTGATATATCACTTATTTCATTACTGTAAATTAGATAAAAAAAATATTACTCATTTTATTACTGTGAATTAAATAAAGATATTAATTATTTTATTTCTGTAAATTAAATGATAATATGACTCTTGTTCTTACAGTAAATCAAATGAAATATTACTCATTTTATTACTGTAAATTAGAATAAATATTACTTATTTTATTCATCATCATCATCATCATCAGTCTTTTAACATCTGTCGTTAGACATTGACCTTCCTGAGGATTCGCCACACATCTCTATCATGGGCGTTGCAGAGCCAATACTTTCTGAATTTGTTTAGTTCGTCTCTTCATCTTGTATTCTGCTGGCCTCGGTTGCGCTTGTAATCTTTAGGGATCCATATTATGAGTCGTGATGCCCATCGGTTGTCTGCCATTCTTGCAACATAACCAGCAATTTGTCTTTTGAGTTTGCTAATGGATTCTATGATATCTCGGACTCTTGTTTTATTCCTAATACACTATGATCATGCCGTATGAGGTTGAGTATTATTCTTTCATGTGCACGTTGCATGCTTCTCTGAGGACCAGTCTCTCGATTATGTTCCATGTTTCAGCTCCATAGTTAACTATCGGGAGGATGCATTGGTTATATACCCTTCTTCTTAGGACAAATGGGATCTTTTTGTTCTTGAAGGTTGAGCCTGCTCTGCCGAAGGCTTGCCATCCAAGAGTGATTCTTCGGTTGATTTCTTCTTCTTTTGATGATTTCATGGAGATTTGTTGTTCTCTGTAGATGTAGCGGTCTACTTTCTCCAGTTCTGCGTTTTCAATTTTGATTATTGCGCATCTGTTTCCGACATGATAGTTGAACATGACCTTTGTTCTGCTGTTTGACTGTAAATTAAATTAGATATAACACACTTTACTACTGTAAGATAAACAAGAATATAACCCATTTTACTGTAAATTGGATAAAATATTACTCATTTTATTACTGTAAATTGGATAAAATATTACTCATTTTATTACTGTAAATTAAAAAATATCACTCATTTTAGTACTGTAAATTAAATAAAATATCACTTGTTTCATACCAAAAATTTTGCCAGTATCTCAGACCACTGGATATCATAACACACAACTTGGATCCTCAGAGACCATATGTGAAACTGTAGCCGACAAAAAAATAAAATGGCGTGACGAACTAGAAAAGTTCAGAAAGAATTGGCTCGGCGACGCTCACGATGGAAAGGTCTGATGAATATTGGGTACGGTCTATTTCCAACGAGGGCCGCTAAAGATCTGATGATGATGATTAAACTTTTTGAGTTGTCGGGAAGTCCATAGTTTTTCACTTAGATGACTGTAACTTCCTCTGAAACTAATTCATTAAAACGTACGTAAACCAAATGTCACTATAGAAAAGAGACTTGAATTTAAATCTGAAATTAGTTCAGTTTATCATATTATAATTCAAACATTCGGGAAAATGTGTACCAACCTACTCCGACAGTAAGAACAATTAGTACAATCTGATGGAGCAAGTTAGTTCTCTTGGTAGTAGGTACAGATGTGATGAATATATTTATGATTGAGAAGTATAAAATTTTAATCAAGACAAAAGTATAAACAGCGAAAGAAAATGTATTTGATTAAAAAGTAAGGTTTTAGGAATAGAATGACGCCCTGGTAGTGGAATTATGCGTGGGCGAACCTCAATAATACATTGTAATAATGTAAAAGTGAAAGATGAAAGAAAGAAGAATAGTGAGAAAAGAATGGTGACACCAAACATAGCCTTAGTGACACCCCTCTCCCAATGAAATAGAAATAGATATCAAAATAATAGCGCTAGCAAATCTTAGCCACCAAAGAGCAAATTAGTAATTTGATTCCTTATGCTAGGCAGTGAATAATCGAATCCAATACAATAATCATCCTTGTTGTTTCTTGAAGCGCACTCAACGTGGACCTAACTTGCAAGATGTGCACTTTATGCAATTCTCACCAGACCTCAAATTGGAACAAGGTTCTATGCTCACTAAACAAAAGGTTTCATCATTTGTGTATTAGTTTTTCTTTTTGTTTCTGGACCCTTTTCTGCATTTCTCATTCCCCTGAAGTTTTTTATTTGTTTGGAGTTTGTTTTGTTATTTTGCAGGCTTTTTGTTTTCCTTCTGCAGCAATGGTTTTGTTTCCTGTCTATCCCAAGAAAGTTTCTGGCAGAAATTGCTTGGAATGTAGTATATATACTGTTTATTGCCAGCTCTCATAAACAGACTGCACCATCATCAGTCGCATATTACGTTATAAACGGGGCACACATTTGTCAAAGTGAAAAAAAACCCACTTACCAGGGTGAAAAAACATTTTTCATGCAAAACTTTTCATACTTACAGCACATGGGACTATAGCTAAGAAGAAAATGGTGGAAATTTTTCTGCTCAAAATGAGTATAACTAAGTGGTGGGAACAAAAATAAAAGCAAGTAATTCAACCTGCCCTATGTACCAACCAGCCCATATTCCCCTATCCTAGAAAAAAAAAACGAACATAGAAATGAATATATGTTAGTATCCAGGGGGTGCCTAAAGTTTTATTCATGTTAAGTTGAGTCATATAAAAGAATGAAGAGGAAATCTCTTCTACAATTTGATGTGAACCAACTCAAAAGCCAGGTTTTGCCCAGATTTTTACGCATTAGCAAATAGATAAATAAGGAAGATCGGTCAATGATTTTCATTTACTTTTCTTTTTTTTTCTATTGTGGGATGAGTGATGAAGCAGACACCACACTCATTAAGTTGCAAATTCCTTGTTTTCTTTTTGCATTTTTCAAATTGGCGCATCGTAGGGGGGGGACCTTAATTCTGTACCCCTGACCAAAATGAACTGTTAGCCTACGAAGAGGTCACAGACAGGTAAACAGAGTCAGGTTTTGATATTATATGGATAGGAAGTCTTTGATATTTGATATAACCCAAACATTGAAATCTCTGTATACGTCTTCTATTTGACTTAAATTACTTGGCTTCTAAAATCGTTTTCATCAATATTTTTTTAGAATTTGTTGCAAATATTTTGTGTTATATCCTAAAAAAACTTGTTTATCTACTGTTATCCTAGAAGGTGATGGAAGTCGTTCTTATGTAAAGTTTGGACATAGCAAAGAATGAAAAAGAAATCTCTTACCAAGTAGAAAACCAAGGACAATGACCAAAGTAATGGCATTGGTAATAAAGTAAGAACCAATGACACAAGATATTTGTAAGAAACATCCAAGAATAATCATGTTGAAGACTCCGAATCGACTGATTAGGAAACCATCGATGACACCTGCCAGAAATAAAATGAAGAAAAATCATTGCCTATTTTCCGATATTCCAAATTGATTCTGAACACACAATTAAAAACTTCAACATCTTTAGGCATCAATTTAAAAAGATGGGAAAAAGTGTGATCAATGAATAAGTTACCACGAACGCATTTAGTTGGGCAGTGATCACAAAAGAGTACGAATGTTAAAAGATCAAGCGTGTATGCTGGACACATCCCTAAAGATCAATTAAATATAGGTTACGTTGTAAATTGAATCATCCACTAAAACCTATTATGGGGGTTGAAAAAACGTTTTTAAGACATAATAAGGAGTATATATATATATATATATATATATATATATATATATATATATATATATATATATATATATGTGGGTGTGTGTGTGTGGCCTATTAGCTACATTCACCTGTACACTATACGCGATGCATACATACATAGCCAGAGCAACTTAAAAACTGAGAGAAACTTATATTGACCTTTTTGGTGACCTGTTTTGGAAACCATTCAAGTAATTCCAGAAGTAATTAACTTTTCTATCAATGGATTAGAAACTGTCAACCAAAACTGTCAACATAGGTTTCTTTCAGTTTTCAAGTCGGTTTCACGAATTTTTACTCATTCAACATATTTTATTTTCAACTCCTTGTTGTTTAGAAGGAGAAGAGTGAATCAGCCGAAACGTCATGGGAACAACACAGACAACAAGGAGTTCAGTTGTCCAAATAACTCTCTTAAATATCTTGATATCGAAAAAGTGATTAAGAATAGTTTCAGTCTTTATAGGTTTGCTATTGTTATCCTTCCCAGATAATCACCAACTTGGATGGCGTCCCATCGTGATGTAAGCGAGATATTCGAGCAGACCATAATTACTGTGTAGTAAGTTCGATCCTCAATGGGTGCTCTAGACGTACTGTTGGTTGGTGGTTCTCAATCCCGATGGTCTGTCATTGGCCTCGTCTCGTCATTTGACAAAAAAGGCACAATTCAGCGAAGCTTGGTTCCTTGGGATCCGTCTCGCAGATCGCACTAAGAGGTGTGATGTCAACAAGCAAGTCCTGACGTCTGTGGCTAAATGCTGATGAAACTGTCAATTTTTGCACCCACGCACGCTCAAATGTACGTATGTTCTCATAATAAAAAATGATCTCATGCTGCATTCCATCCATACGAGAGAATGGACGAAGATACTGACTGGGTGTCCCACTGTTGTGGTTTTATGCGAGACAAAGCTAAGCAATCAACAATATCGGGGTTCGATTCCAATTTAAACTGAGCCTATGAACATTTAAATTTTTACTCTTTTCAACCCTTATTCTAACTCCAGCCCTAAACATAACTCCTAACCCCAGCCTTAAGAATGAATGTATGTAGAAGCAAGAAATTTTGTATGGACTTACCGGCTGCGCTCATCAAAGCAGAGGCCAAATTAGGAACGTATAAAACGAGTGATTTTGAATCCTTGAAGTCTTGTAGCCATTCTACGGTCAGCACAGGCAAGCACCCAAAATTTCCGTAAGTTAAAAAAGTTAGAAAAAATATTGACAGTGCCATCAGGTAGTCTCTCATCGACATTTTGTAAGAATCGGATTCTTTCGAAACATCGACAGACGTCATTTTCTCGGCAGGAATTTGGCTTTGAGAGAGAAAAGACATAAAATATATAAACACCAACTGGATTTATATCTACCCTTGAAAATGATGGGATTATTTCTGTTGTCTTTGGATAGATTATACAAATACATATTTTAGTATAAGTTTATTTATTTATCTATTCATTATCATCATCATCATCATCATTAGTCTTTTAACTTCCGTCGTTGGACATAGATCTTCCCCAAGATTCGCCACAATTCTCTGTCATAGGCATCGCGGAGCCAGTATTTCCTGAATTTGTCTAGTTCATCTCTCCATCTTCCAATCAATTTATGAATGCTAGGTTTGGAAATTTTTGTTGTTATAATTAGGAAAACACCAAATGGCTATTAATTATAAAAACGTATTTTTCTGTATGAACGAAGTGCTTTCAGTCAATGAGATTTCCATTCTGGAATTTTGTCAGTTTTAAGAAAACAAAATTATTTCGTGTATATTTATATATTGCATTAGCAAAAAAGTGCGTAAAGTACTCCATAAATTTTGCCTATGATTATTTAGCAATTCTGTATAATCAGATTCTCAACCGTTCCTGTTTTTGTTCTTTTTTGTTTCGTCTATCTGTCTGCCTGTTTCTCTCTCTCTCTCTCTCTCTCTCTATATATATATATATATATATATATAGAGAGAGAGAGAGAGAGAGAGAGATAGAGAGAGAGGGGAGAGGGAGAGAGAGGGGGGAAGATCTTTACAAGTTTTGCTTAGAAGACGAATATATTCTAAATATAAATACTACTGTATTTCAGATTCATATATATATATATATATATATATATATATATGTTTCGTCTATCTGTCTGCCTGTTTCTCTCTCTCTCTCTCTATATATATATATATATAGAGAGAGAGAGAGAGAGAGAGAGAGAAAGATAGAGAGAGAGGGGGGAGAGGGAGAGAGAGGGGGAGAGGGAGAGAGAGGGGGAGAGGGAGAGAGAGGGGGGAAGATCTTTACAAGTTTTGCTTAGAAGACGAATATATTCTAAATATAAATACTACTGTATTTCAGATTCATATATATATATATATATATATATATATATATATATATATATATATATATATATATAACAACTGATGATCCCAACAAGAGAAACACTGCACATTTCAGCATAAACGTACCGGAAAACGGGAAAGAAACACTGAGGAAAATCATATAAATTGCATTGACAGATATTAGGAAATAAGTGACTGAAGTGACACAAAAAAATTGAAAAAGTTTTTTAATTGATCAATTTTTGTATATATATATATATATATATATATATATATATATATATATATATATATATATATATATATTGGATGGAGTGTAATTGCTTGAATTGATTAATCATCTTTATTTGTTTACTTTCAATTCTAAATTAAATGATGTAGCTTCATTTAAATCGTTTGGGACAGTGGGGCCAGATTTAACATTGCGAAAAGCTCTCATTCATTGTATAATAACCAACACAGCGGGAGCGATTAAAGGGAATTTTTTCCTTCACTACTCCCATTTATCGTATTTGAAAAGGTGAAATTGGTCATTTACTTCATTTTTTTTAGAATTCTGAATTGGTGACGTTTCGCTGAAATTGTTTGAAGTTTGAAATGCTCTCTAGATTTGTTTTCCGTTGTTGAAGTTTGGCGCCCGGATGTCCAACAGCGAACGCTAAAAGTAAGATGATGATGATTATGATGATGATGATGATGATGGAGAAGAGGGACAAAGGGAATATTGGTGAGTGGTGCTGACTGATGACGTCCGAGCAATTAGGATGTCATGATACGCTCATATTCACCAGCTGCTAGCTTGGCGTAATGGTTTGCATATTTGACTCTCAACATGTAGGCCCAAACGATGCTAGACCTTTTTCGTTAGTTTTACGAATCGATTTGGATCTTTGTGCTGAACAAACAAATTTGGAGACATCAGTCATATATATATATATATATATATATATATATATATATACATATGTGTGTGTGTGTGTGTGTGTGTGTGTGTGTGTGTGTGTGAGCAGGTGTTTGGGTTTCCGATAATATGAATTTTTAAAAATTCTTTTAATCTTGGACAATATTTGGCAAGCTTTCGTTTTGTGAGGGCGAAATCTTTAACTATAGTCGAAATTGACTATGAATGTACAAAAGAGCAAAAACAAAGTAACGACTGAAACCATACAAATGATTAATAGTATTAAATACCGATTGCAAATTGAGAAGTTCCACGAACTCACTCATTCGATGTTAAAAACGACGGATAACTTTTTTAAGCTGTTTTTAACATCAAATGAGCGAGTGTGTGGAAAATTCATGAAAAAAAAAAGAAGGAATTAATGCATAAATTATATTGTTATTTCTTTGAATATTACCTTTTGTGCATCCATAGTCGATTTCGACAGTGATTAAAATTGTTGCGTTTGGAAAATGAAGGATTACCAGATGGTCTTTTATTACAAATAAGATGGTGACCGAAAGAAAGTAATTGAAGTAACCGAATACTTCAATGCAGTACTTCCGTATGACGGTCTGAAAAAACGGCCCAGTTTTGCATTGTCGTTACAAGTGCTGATACAACACCCTTCCTAAAGGTTTGGAATTCCGGCGGGAACGAAGGCGTTATGTATTGAAAGCAGGAACAAATAACTGGAGAAATGATTATCTAATTTTGAATTTTTATCTAAAAACGAATTCTTCAGAAATGAATGTCAGATTCAGAATTTAGAGAAATATCAACTACAGTTAATTGAAAAGATATGTTTTGACTCAGATAGATTTTTACAGAGCATCTCTTTTCAAATTATAAATCTAAATTACATTTGCTTAACGAATTGTAAGAGAAAAGAAGAAAAACATTCATATTTAAATGATAACTTCAACATAAAAAATGAAAGTGAGATGGTTTTTGTTTTAAAAAAAGATACTTTTGAATATTTCTAAATAACGCAAACTCATAACCAAATGATACTGTCGAAAAGAAATGACTGTTCTTTTTACGACATTAAGTATCAGGCTAGAAATCCTTGTTTTAGGTCAGTGACTAGAACGTTTGACTATCATCGGGTACACCGTACGTTCAATTCCAGGTGCAGCCATGAAAAATTTTAAACATCTCTTTGGATCATTTGTGCTTACGAAGAGAGAGAGAGAGAGAGAGATTCTTGTAAGTATATTTGTATGCACGAATGATCCAAAGAGATATTTAAAATCATATATATATATATATATATATATATATATATATATATATAGTATACGTGGTACAAATCAGGCTAGCAGTATAACATAATATATCAATAATATAAAGACACTTCTGAAATGTAATGGATTAATTTCATAGAGTGTTCGATACATACAACTTTTTAGTCATGAAGTTGTTTTAGAGTAGAACTGGAAATAGATTGTAGAATGTGGATTCGCTACACAAACTAGCTCATGTTTCTGCCCTCTTCGGGCCTCAGCAGGCGAATGATGAGGCCCAAAGAGGCGGGAAACATGAGCTAGTTTGTGTAGTGAATCCACATTCAACTATATATATATATATATATATATATATATATATATATATATATATGTATTTACATATATATATATATATATATATATATATATATATATATATATATATATGTATTTACATATATATATATATATATATATATATATATATATATATTGAGAGACAGACAGACAGACAGACAGACAGAGACAGACAGACGTACAACAAAGAGAGACAGACAGACATAGTATTCTGAAATTAATACATTATAACACTTACGTCTCGTCTCGCTGGTTCTGGCCAGACGAGATACATTCCAATTTTGTTTCACCCGATTCGGTTTGTCGCCAACCAGAAGGCCAGCCGGTCATTGGTTCTTCAAGAGGCTCGTTGTCCATCACCAAAGTCTTGTCCGCATCTCCACTCGTTTTCAGGCATCTCTCAGAGATCTCATCCTTCCGAGGAATGCCACAGTTGTCGAATTCATCTTGATCGGAGTTATCTCCTACAAATCCTGGATTCACAGACCCATCCCCGACAGAAACGATACAGACAGATCCTTCATCTGCTCGTCCGATATCGACGGACCCTGATTTCACATGTCCCATCTCGAACGGTCCAGCATCCGAGGCAAGGCTGCTAACTATCGAGGTTTTCCTGCTATTGATAATCGAAGCCCTTCTCGATGCACTGTCTAGAACGATTGCTGTGGCCATGATCCTGTAGCAGGGGGACTTCTTTGACACTTGAAGCTCATTACCTAATTACTGTTTCTCATCCCAAATCAACAACCTATTCATCTCTTAATATTATGTGAACTTGACGTATATCCAGCTCTATGTAACCTTGAGATAGGGCATATCTTCTCTCTATTAGATTTATGGGTAATTTAAAATTTTGCTTAAACTATGGATAGGAATATATTATAAGTGATCTGTTCCAAATACCAGGGTCTTATCGTCACTGAGATAGAATAGAACGTGATGTGATTTATAAGTTCGGGGAATTAAAAGAGTACACACGGACCGAGTATAGTACGGATATTTGCTCAACAACAAATAAAGTAATCTCAAATAAACCGTTAAGATCGTTGTATATAACAAAGACAACTCTGCGTGTGTATGTGTGTGACTACAATATAGCGCGTTTCTTGTTTAGGCAGCGCGAAAATTCAATATTTAGGGCTATTTTTAGCCCGTTTATAGAGCAATTTTCAGTTACAGTCAATTCTTGGCTATTTCTTAGCCGTTCTTTGTCAATCTAGCTATTTAAAGATATTCAAGATGGTCATCAATTAGCAAATTAGCAATTCACAAAGTTTTATAGCGCCTCTGGGCGTTTTATAGCGCCTCTGGGCGTTTTATAGCGCCTCTGAGCATTTTTTTAAAAGCTTTTTCGAGGTCGATTTAGAGCGAAAGAATTCTGTGAGTTGGCAATACTATCTGAAGTAATCTTTTTTTTTTTTTGGACGTATTCATTTATTTATATATCTAAATGTTAAAACAAGAAGAAAATGCTTGATTTACAGCTGCCTCTCGCAACCATTAGGCCAACTAGGCTGCCGCTTAGAGCACAAATCTTTAACAATGTAAGGTGAAGATGAAAAACTTTTTTTGACTGTTATAAGACCTCCACCCCCCTTGCAAGCTGATGCAAGATGGAATTGAACCAGATAAGTAGACCTAAAGTTGCCACATTTTTCTCTCTATTTTTTTTTCTGTATTTTTCTCTCTATTTTCCTCCTTGCTCATTCGTTCAGATATGTTGTTTTGACCATTACAATGTATGGAGCACTTTATAAATTTAAACCTTATATATATATATATATATATAGATATATATATATATATATATATATATGTTTGTGTGTGTACAGAGAGACAGATCCTTGATTTTAAGTAGGGGAAAAGGGGGCTAATTTTTTTTCTCATTCCGTCTATCGAATTAGACAATGGATACAATGAACGTTTGTTTTTAAGATTAATTAATAATTACACAGGAAAATTGCGTTTTTTTTTTATGTATGAATTTTCCTAATTCAGATATTTTAAAAAATGTTTTTAGTTGGTGCTTTGCCCAAGCGGGGGGGGGGGGCACGCAAAGATCTTGCCCAGCATGTAGGCTGAGCGAAGGCGTTTATAAATGCAATGAATTCCCTGATACAGCACCGAGCAAACAGTATATGATTAAAGGGAAGTAATCCTGTTTGAATAGATCGATACAATCCTTGAGTTATTTCCCTTGAGTACACGTGACGCATTCGTTCCCATAGCAACATGAAGTCCCAAACAAAACTAACAGGAAGGAATCCCGAATGATTTGTTGAGAATAAACAAACGGGAATTAACCGAAAATAATAAATTAAAGGATTCAACACAAGTCAGAATGGTGAGTAGATATAATTGGCATTCAACTATATATATTTCGCTTTAGTTTAGTTTTTCGGTCAAAGCAAATGATGTATGACTCCAGGACCGTACTTGGAGCAGAGAAATAAGACTCTAATACTATTACTAGTGAGTGCACAGGGCCCTAAGATTTTAGGGGTGCCACAGGGGGCCTAATATTTTACAGGCGCCACGCAAAATATGTCTTTAAAATATTTCAAGATTTTTATTTTTCATTCGGAAGGGGGGGGGTGAGGAGTGAAATCTTTCGATTAAACTTGTTTGAAGATTAAACGTAAAAATCATTCATCATAAAAGTACTTTATCATATTTTCTTGGATATTTCATTTTTATTTTTCATATGCTTATAAATGAGTGCTAGATATGAAGATGGGTGAATCCCAAGAAATGTTATGCAGTTGGGTCTCATCCAGGGACGGTCCTAGGGTTCCTGATAACCGGGGCAAACTGAATTTTGGCGCCGCCCTTGTCTTGGATTTCTGAAAAATCTGGCTTCACGTCAGGGAATTTTCTCATTTTGATTGTTTTCATTCTGTTTGATTTATTCAGTTTCCCATTTATATTTAGAAAGTCCTACTGTCTCAGACACATAAGAACACCCTGAGTACTTGGTGCCCAGGGCCTGTGTTTCTGGTACTTTTCCAAACCCCATCAATGTTGATTCGGTCATGTATGGCACAAATCAGAAAGAAAATCTAAAGGCAGGGCTTCCTAATGCATTCGATTCTCTATCGATAAAGGCTTGAACCTGATTGATCTACTCTCTCTCTCTCTCTCTCTCTCTCTCTCTCTCTCTCTCTCTCTCTCTCTCTCTCTCTCTCTCTCTCTCTCTCTCTCTCTCTCTCTCTCTCTCTCTCTCTCTCTCTCTCTCTCTCTCTGATTGTTTGGAATAGGTACATTAAACATTATGTCAATATTTTGTAAGGGAGCTAACTTATCAGGTTACCCTAATCTTACCAACCTTAATCCAAAATCTACTCAACCCTAACTACATATTGTATTGGCTCTACAGTATAAGGTATTTTTAGATAAAAAAAATAATGTCATTTGATCAAGAATAAAAATCTAGCCACCTTTAGCCACTCATAATCGCCAACTCAAAAATTTGTTCCTTAATAGTCTAACAGCAGCAGCTAATAATGTGTAGAGTCCATCTCAATTACTTCCTTAGCAAAATATTAACATAATCTTTAATTGTACCTATTCCAAACAATTACCTCCCCTTCTCTCTCTCACTCTGGTCTGCTTGGTGGAAGAAGTTGCATAATAACCACAGGTATAATGCCATGGGTTGGAAATCAGATACAAGTCAGGTGAAAAGTCAGGGAAAATTATTGTAACACAATCTTCCATTTGACTCTATCCAGGGATAATTTAAGCTTAGTCTACCTATCAATCAATCAATAGATTACCGTGGAGCAGTGATTAGGAAACAATGACTATACTGAGTTCAATCCTCACTAGATGTGTCATATTTTGGGCCTTGTGCTATGATTGTCTGAACTTAGATATGAAAAGGATAGATAGATAGATAGATAGATATGTACAGATTGAAATAGATAGATATGTACAGAATGAGATAGATAGATAAATAGATAAATAGATATGAAAAAACTGGGATAAATTTGAACATATGGATAGATAGATATATGAACAGATTGAGATAGATGGAGAGATATTAAAAGACTGATAGATAGATGGATTTGTACAGATTGAGATAAATAGGTATGAAAAGAATGGGATTGATATGAATAGATAGATAGATAGATAGAGATATATAGATATGGAAATACTGAGATAGATTGTAAATTGATGTGGATTATAATTTATCATACAATAGTGCCAACAGATATATGAAACACTTGAAAAATGAACACTTTCCTTCAATACACATCATCTGAATCTCCAGTATTTAACAGACTTGATATCTTCAATTTTATCATTGATCACTAAACCTGCCTAAAACCAGACATGGACTGTATATAACAGATACTTTGTATTTCTATCACTTTTTTTCTGAAGAAGCCAGGATGAACTGGCAAAATGCCAAAATAAACTAAGAAATCTTATTTGCACTCATTTTTTTTTCTGAATTATCATTTCACTCTAATTGATATTTTTCAAGTGTGTGCAATTAAAGCCAAAGGTTACAAAAGACAAGACAACTAATTTATGACAACTTGTTAACCATCACATTGCCAGGAAAAATAAGTTAGAATTTGTAGTTTTCACTGCAAAAAGTAGTCAAACTACTCCAGTTTAGTTTCCTGGAATTAGTCAACCAAGTCCAGATATTCAAGACATTTAGGTCAATGAATAATCACTGATGGAAAAGAATCTATTTAATGATCAGTATAAGAAAAAGTAAAGGTTTGCTTTTGGTTCATAAACTAGATATCAAAGAGTAATAAATAACGCTTCAACTGCCACTAATGTATTACAGTATGAACTATCTAAAACTGTATTCAATTGAATTTGATTTTAAAAGATATAATTTAAGGTCAGGTATAGTGTTGTTGTAAGGTATATACAAATTTTTTTTTACACTTGTAAAACTGGATAGGAGGATATCTGGAGTGTCAGAGATAACCCCCAAAAATGTTGTTGAATTTTGATTGTCAGTTGCCAGTGTATGTTCTTTATAGTTTTATGATTATGAAAAAAAAAGTTAGTTGTTACTTGCAACCCAATTCTTACCCTAAAACCCTAATACAATACTAATCCTTACCCTAAAACTGACCCTTAATTATATCTTTTATATTTACTTGTTTATAGTGACCTCATTTTGGTTGTTATAGTCACAAATTCCCAGCTGTTGTATCTATTGGATTTCTCCAAGTGTCTGTCGTAGTTGGTACCTTTCTTGGAATTTTAAACTTGGCCCTTTGTTCAATCCAGGGGAGGTTGACACTCCAAAACAGAAAACTGTTCTCCAAGACTTAATAAGGAGTAAACATTTAAATTTTCAATACCTTTGCTCCATTGATGTGGCCTGTGCATGTGACACATACCATACATAGATAAACTTGGAAACTGAGGAAACCTATGTTGATGTTGACACTTATGTTTGACGGCTTCTAGTACTTTGAGTAAATCAGTGTTTCCTCCTTTGTTTACTCCTGCTTTTCTGAAGTTTTGAGACTAAGTATTTTCATCATCCATGAAAGATTTGGATGAGTATCCCAAATTTTGTTATTTTGATTACTATGTTTTGGATGGAATGCTTTTTGGCTTTCTAAAAATTATCTGAAGCTCTATAATTAATTACTGTTATTATTGCATAAATTATTCAGACAAGTATTCTCATCTCATCTTTGTTGCTTTTATTACAACACTTCAGATGATATATTCTTTGGTCTTTCTTTCCATCATAAATCACATCTTATTTTTCATTCTTCTTCTCTCCTTGGATACACTTTCCATTTCTTAATTTTCCAATCACTTCTTTTGTGATTTTGTAGAGATTTCTTTTCTCTTTGTTTCTTTGTTTCTTCCTCAAAACTTCCTTCCTTTCTCAAATCTTTCTTCCTTCTTTTCTTTCTCAAAACTTTTTTCCTTTCTTTCTCAAAACTTTTTTCCTTTCTTTCTCAAAACTTTCTTCCTTCCTCAAAATTTTTTTCCTTCTTTTCTTTCTTTCTGAAAGCTTTCTTTCTTTATTGAAAAGTTCTTCCTTTCTTTCTTAAAACTTTCTTCCTTTCTCAAAGCTTTTTCCTTTCTTTTTTCTCAAAACTTTCTTTCTCAAAATTTTCTTAGATTCTTTCAATTTTCTCAGAAATCCTTCTCTTCTTCTTCCTGTCTTTCTATTTGTTTTCTTTTTTTCTTTCTTCCAGCAATAAGTTTTTCTCCTCCATTTTTCTCTTAGTTAATTACCTCAGATGATAAAACTCCACCTCCTCTACTTGGTCGCCTCCCTTCTCCACCTCCATCAAACCTCTTTTGTCTTCCATGATTGTATTTCTGTTTTCTTTTCTTTTTTTCTCCCCTCAGTCGATCAGCACTCGAATGAGCAGTGCCTCCAGTTCTTCGCGGAATCGCCGTCACCGACAATACAGGACAGTTAGTGACCATTCACAGGTCGACGAGACTTTATTTGGTCAGCCAAACCACATTCAACTGAAGCAACAGAAGAGATCACCAGAACCCCTTGGAGAAATCCAGGATAACAGAAACAACAACAACAATGCAACTGAGCCAAGAGGCCGAAAAAAATCATCCAAGGATAAAGAGAGTGTGCAGATTATTATGTCAGACCTCATTCGGAATCTGGTGTGAGTGAAATTTAAATACAGACCATTGATACATTGGTTCTTTTCTTGTGTGAAGATCTAGTGTGAACAATGCTGGCAACTTTATTGTCAATGTAAAAAAAACATTTTAAAAAAATCAAAAACATCTTAAAATACTCAGAAAAATCCAGATTCTCCAGATACATATCTAAAATCTAGGAAATATATTACATATTATCAATAGATTAAATGGTACTTCAATCTCCAATATCTATTTGATTAAAATATCTATTTAATTTATGAAAAATTTTATTTATTTCATTATCAAAAATTGAATAGAAATTAATTATGGAAATGGAAATAATTTCTTTTTTTTTGTTTCAGTGTTATTTGACATTTTTTTCTAATTGTTCTTAAATTTAAAAAAAACTCAAAAACTTTAAATTTCAAAAAATATAGAAAAGATTTTCAAAGATTATTTATTATTTTATGAAAAATCATCTAATTATCAATTATCAGATGTAACCAAAAATATTTAGATTTAGTTGAAAAACATCTAAATTGGCTATAGAGAGCAAAGGATGGAACTCACTTTTCGATATGTCAGTCAGTCAGTGATGTCAATCGATGTTGTAGTGCATCTACAAAAGATAGGTAGACAAATGAAGGAACAAAATGAAATAGAGTAACGGAGATGAAATTGGAGACAAAAATATATAGAAAGAAACAGACTCAGTGGAGGTTAAGATATGAAAAAAGGACTTTATCCATAAAAAGTGATTCGTGCTTTCACTAAATTTGTAACCACTTAATAAGCAATCTCAGGTTATCATTAGATGATCGTTGGAAAAAGTCTACTTCTTCAAGCAGGTCATATTTTTACCTTTTTTGGCCATATTTTCTTGTTTATATCATCTTCTATTCTACTGTTCACAAAACATTTCATAACAACCTAATACTCCCTCAAAGAAAGAAAGGATCAAGTTATCATTGATGCCTACTTACATAATGGCTTTGGCCATTTTATTTAATTCTCCTTCAAGACTTTTCAAAAAAATGCTTCTTTGGGTGTCTATGGCCATTATGGACCAAGAATGGCCAAATCTTGTGTTAGTATCTGAGATAATTTTAGAAAAAAGATCTGTTTTTTTAAAATAATTTTAGATCATCTTCCTTAGATAATCCATTGTGGTACACATGCAGGCTAATGTGATTCATATATGTGAGGTGCAGGTATCATTATTACTTATAATTTCTCTTATCTATTCTCATCATTATTTTGAAAAAAACATTGCGTATCAAATTGTGATTAGTCATCCTAGATTGATAGTTTCAAGTTTCCCTAAAAGGAGAGTTGAATAAAATGCCTGAGGCCATTATGCAAACAGGCATCAAAGATAAATTGATTCTTTCTTTCTTTGGCAATGAAGGGGTATATTTTTGGGAGGTGCTCCAACTATGAATTGTAGAAAAGGATTGGGCTACCTTTGAGGTTTATTATTAGTAGCCATATTTCCAGACATAAATGCATTGAACCAATGCTTAACAGTTTGCATTGTAGTAGTACCCATTGCAAATGCTCTGTTAATGTTATCAGTCGCTTGAGCAGCATTATATCCCAATTATAAATTGTACTTGAACTTCTAGTCTAACTTCTTCTGTAAACATCAGAATTATCAAGAGCCAAAAAACCTTCAATAATAACAAATTATATATCTATGTTCATTAAATCTACGAAAATACAATTACATTCATAAATCTTTTAGTTTTTACATCATTCTCTATGATGTGAAAAAAACATTTCATGTCTCACACTCTAATATATTCTGCTTGGAAGAATCCCATTACCAAGAAAATATTCATTAAAAGGAAATATGGTAAATGTATATAGAAAATACTTGTGAAATTTCACTATATGACTAATTTCAAATAATTTGACCTAGAAAAGAAGCCAATTTATGCTGGGGTTCCTGAAGCTAACACAGAAAGTATTATAGAGTAAGACAGATTTTTTGAAATTATAAATTTAACTATCCTGACTAGTGTCTATGTTTTGTTTTTTTATGGTCACAACCTTTCAGCCGGAGGATACAACAGCCGAAAAGTTGTGACTATAACAATCAAGATGACCCAAGTCCAAAAAGATCAGTATGTAATAATGGTAATTCCTCATCACAGAAATCCAGTACACATTTTTTAAAAATTTCTCCCTTTACGCAGGGTTCCTGACAAAGACCCTTCGGGAAGATCCATTGTGTTACATCCAAGGGAGTACAGCCGAATCAAAGACAACGCTCGAGTTTTGACTGACGAAGAGCGGCGAATAATTGAGGAACACCACCAGATGCAAAGAGAGAAAATGCAGATGGAAAGCTTGGAACGGGAACAGAAAATGAAGAAGAAGGATTTTCTAAGAGAAAAGGCTCATTGCCTGACGGATCTCGAGGTGGAGGCCCAGGCCAACGCCCAAGATCTCCTGTCAAAGGCTTACGAACAGAGACAAGAACAAGAGGATGAAATCAAATATCTTAACGAGGTGAGCTAGTCTTCTCAAACTTAAAGGTTACAAACTCCCCGGTAAAAAAAGTGTCCTATTTCTTGAGAGACAATCCCAAATGGAGCATGACGGCCAGTGAAAAAAGCCCTGGTTTCTGTCACACGCATCAGCTTAGTGTTTAGTCTGGTCAAGACTAGGACTTTATACCTACAAGTTTATATGACCCCCCCTCCCATGGCAGAAATCAAATTCACCAAAGGGATACCTTCACCCTTCTTCAACATAGATTAGACTGTACTCGATTAGTTGTTGAGTGCTCAGGGAATTTTTTTCCTAATGAACCTAATTACACTACCTGAGAGGACAACCTCCCTTGGGGGGTCATGTAAAAGATTATTGACTGACAATCTATCTGTATCCAACCATTGTTGTTCATATGTAATGTATCTCAGTCTATTCACATCTTTCTGATTTCTTATTCTTTTCTATTTTATTACCTTTATGATTGTATGTTTATGTATATATATATATATATATATATAAATTTATCTGTCCCTCTCTTCCTCTGTTTTATGTGTGCGCTTGTATGTGCATGTCTGTTAAAACTCTCACATTGCTGTTTGCGATAATGATATTTATTCACTCTCCCACCAGAGCCAAATGCGACACAAGGTCAAGGCTTTACGTGGGGGGAAAATGGAGCAACCCATCAAAAAAATAGCTCAGGTTGACACAACTTTGGTTGCTTAAGCAACTGCAGTCACGAAAGCGTCAGGATGACCCCAACCGCTCATTTGTTTTGAAGGTGTCTCAAATTAACAAAATAACCATAAATATTCAGAACATACATTTCGATATAATTTTTTCATTTACTATCCAGCCAGATAATGCGACAAGTATGTGTGACATTTCAGTAATGGTCTTACTTTCTTGTCTTTATCTTTTCTCTGGATCCAGTTTCAAATACCTTTGTATCTATGCAGGGTATACGTATCACAGAGATGCCATACTACTGTTAATTTCTGTGTAAAGCAGGAGCAATGAAAAGTAATAATTCGATAAATTGGCTAATCTTAAACATCAAATCCTTAATAAAAGTCGACAGCAGTATAGTACTATAGTAACAGAACAAGAGCACAATCACTGAATCAGAATTGATAACTTGCTAGGATTTTGAGTGGCACCCTTGAAATTGTAGGGTTCATGACATATACTACTTGCTCTAGATTTTTAATCGAGCACTGATCTCATTTCTCATTTTTATCTTGCTTTTCTGTTTTGGCTTGATTCTTTATTCTCTGAATTATCTCCCCTTTTTTCATTGTAGCTTATTCATGAGGCCAAGTGCCATGCCATTCGCGACGCACAGCTCGAAGAGAAGAAACTGATAAAAGATGAGATGAAGTCTGAGGAAATGAGGCTGGACATGATGATGGAGGTCGATCGACAGAACGCCATCAAAATCCAAGAGGAGATTGACAAAAACCGAAAGATGGTGATATACAACGGCGCCGAACAACTTAGAAAACAGATCGATGAAGTGGAGCAGAAAAAATTGAACAGTCTGGAAGAGAAAGACGCTGAAAACGAAGAGATGCAAAAGAAATTTGTGCAGATGATTGCTGAAGACGAAGCTGAAGTGAAAAAGAAAAAACAGAAACAAATTTTCTTGAGGGTAGGCAAAAGGGTTTTTTTTTATTCGCAAGGACATCTACTAACTACGACTGTCACTGACTGACTGACTGACATAGTGACACACTCCAACAACCTTGTTTCCTCCCCCCCTCTTTCTAGATATGTTTGAAGGTGCAAGGGAGAGAACTTATGTTTACTGGATTGGTCTCATCCTTCCCAGATTGTAATCCACAAGATCAAACTATTGCATGTCTCATCTGACTTTTAGACTCTTTTTTATCTTGGTAGCTCCAACTTAACCACCTGGCAAAGATTGTAGAGTTTCTAAGGACTGACTTTGAGCTACCCCCCGGAAGGACAGTGTCATCCTTACTCACAAGGTTGAGTAAGGAACATTTCCAGCACAACTCATCCATTCCTAATGACATCCAAATCCTCTTCTGTTGCTGGACTCCAGAAAAACAGCAGATGGATTACGTGCAGACATCCTTGATCCATTTTCTTGTGTTATAACCACCTGTCGTGTCAGAGGGAAGATAATAGGTGCTACACCTTGCTAAGGGTGACCTGAATCTGTGCATGAAAATTCAGCTACCTGAGATATCTTTACATTCCTGCATACCTGGTTTTGAATTCTGAGTTGTCTTTGACCTAGACTGGTTGCCCTACAAAGCAAGAAATCCCAGTCTGACCTGTTATTCTTTCTATAGCTGGTGGGAGAAGAGATAGATTCATACCTTTCCCGAGAGCATTAGTACAAATTGAACTTCAGTGAGCTCGATCAAAGTTTAAACTCAGATTGCTAATTTTATGGCCAGTGTGTTAACCATTACGCCACTTCAAAAAAGGATTAAGAAGTAGGAAATGGAGTTGTAGAGGCCTCAACATAGGTTACGACTTTTTGGGGTCCTCTTTTATTTGGTCATTCTTATTAGCTGAATGCCTACCCTCATGTGGTATAATTTGCTGTCCAAAAAGATAAAAAGAAATAGTGAAATAGATACTGTATGAACAATACCATAGAACCAGTTGTTAGCAAGATAGCCATGATCACCCCTAACTCTTCTTTCCTTTTAAAAAATGATACAAAGTCCTCAGCTTTCCATCAGCAGAATCAGCTGAAAAAGTAGGTGCAAAACATGTCCATTTATATGTGTCCATGAATTTATATTGTAAATTAAATCTAACCTGAAAGAAACGATCCTCATGCAAAAGTTCACTTTTTCAACCGCATATGTAAATTTTAATGAGGGAAGTCTACAATTACATAACTTAAATGGTCTGATAAAAATGCAGGAATCCAAATTGCCATTGTAGAAGCTCAACTTGTTGAAAATATAAGTCCACGTCGCTTTCTTCTAATTTGACTTTTAAGCTCAAGATGATACAGTACCTGAACTCTGACCTGTTATCTATATTACAATTATCTGATTTCTGTACGTGTGTTTGAGAATTTGTTATAGTAAAACTACATAAATGGCATTCCCAGTATTGCAATATCATTAAAATTCTGTAACTTGGAGGAAAAAGGACAATTCCCAGTCCAATCAGGACACCGGTTTCTGAGTATCTAACTATTATTGAAGATATCTGTGTGTGTGCACTGCGATTACCCAACAAATGGCCTTTGTATGAAATTGATGTATTAATCAGTACATAAACCATTGCAGTGTGGAGTTTGAAGTTGTTCCGATCTGTGGCTCCTAAGAAATCTAATTTTAGATGTAAGATGTCTCAATTAGCAACACAGAAGAGAAGTAACCAAAATACTTTGAAGCCATAGTTTCGTACGACAAATGGAAAATTATTTTATATGACAATTATAGCAGGCTGCTCAACATATTATGAAGTTCTACCCCTTTCAAACATGCATCTTTGGAGTGGGCACTGTAATGGTTTGATTTAACTAAGTGTAAATTGACAAAAATAATTTGCTCATGGAAGATAACTCCAGGTCTATTAACTGGTAATTGAAATTCTTTATAAAAAATAAGCAAATGATTATGATACTAATTCATTAAGTAGGAAGTGACTTGAAATCCAGCTCTAAGTTCACCAAAAGGGGATTTCATATGAGTTCTTGGAAAAAAAATAAATTCACTAAAGTTCAACCTTAGTGTCCTAGAATACAATCCTGGACTATTCTTGAAAAACCAAATCAAATTTTACGTGTGGTTCAAGGGAAATTATTTTTTTGCCAAAACTGGACAGTGTAACTTCTATTGACTTTCATACACTGAAGTGCTCACTTGAAAAAGACAGTGAATCACATTTCTTGTCGCATGGACGCATAAATAATAACCTCTAGAAAGATTCTAAGCGATGCCTATGAATAATATATTGTATAGAGTTATATTGAGATCCATGCAGGCATTGGTAAGGTACTGATGGACTGACAGACTTACATATACTTATATACTAAATTGTTCATGACAACTGTTCCCTGTATCTTTTGTTGTAAGTGTGTGTAAGAATCATGTTCAAGTTTTTCCTTTGAGGAAAGTTTGTGTCGACTTTTGGATTCGACACAGTGAATAGATATTATTTCAATAAAAAAAAACTTCTTCAACTATCTAGAAATAGATCTTTGTGTACTTTATTATGGTGGTGGTGATTTGACAATGTGAAAATGGAAGATTAAGAGAAATATGTTAAATCTCAAAAATTTTTCATGATCTTTAATATAGAACTTTATGCATTTCACTGTCTTCTGATTGATTCATCAGAAGTCTTTGCAATATAGAAAACTGGGGTGCAGCCGGTTACATGGCATAAAGGCCTATCTTGGTGATTATAAATAATTCTTGTGATGTAACACGTTTTTCTCAATCTTCCATTTACAAATTGTCAATTCACTTCCACCATTCTGCTTGATTGTCTTACATCCACTTAACAAGCATATTTTATAATATGAACTGCCCACTAAACATGGTTCCAGGACAGAAAATTAGTGATGTACAAAGGTGGTATTCAGAAAACTTACAAACAATTGACCAAGATATTATTTACAATAAGTATAATTATAATATATCATTATAATACTTATAATTATGATTATGAGTATAATTCTCAATTACTTCATTGTTTTGAGTAATTAATTTTCATGTGCACATCAAACTCCCTTGGGAACTTATTGCAAAATGCACCCATGCACATGCATGTCCTTGTCTCAGAAGAAACTATGATAGCTCACATGCATGTATGTAATAATTTGGACAAACAAGCACAGGTTAACGGGGATGTGGAAAGGTTAAAAACAATTTTTTGAACTGAGTAAATAATCATTACTATTAATTTCAATAGCTTTTTTATTGCCATTATACTCACTGCTAATGGGAAGCTGGCCTGAATAAATAAATAAACAGCACAGATCAGAATAACGAATAGTCTGACTATTCCTTATTCAGATCCGCCCTGTTTATTTATTTACTTACTGCTGAAGGAAAGCTGGCTCAAGTCCAATCGCTATAAAGAGCAACTAAATTTGAGATGGAGGTAAATAATGATTTACAATACATCATCTAATGAAAAATAAACAAGACTGGTTGCTGCACAATCAAACCCCACTCGAAATTCTATTCCAATCATAGATGATTACTGTAACTTTTGTATTGTATGTATAACAAATAAAGAAATTATAAAAATATATAATTGAATAAATTCATACATATCTATATAAGTTTTTGATGATATCTAAGACTTGTCAATCTAGCTCAATCAGTAAGACAACCTCCTGACAATCATTTTTTTGTCTTATTTTCAGGATCAGTTGAAAAAGGCAAACGATGAACTTCGGGAAATTAAGGTGCGGCAAAAGAAACAAGAAAGGCAAGAAGAACTGGACGTCTTGGAGTTCCAAAAGTTAAAAGCCGTAAGTATCCTGATCAAAAACAAATAAATGCACTGAGTTCCTCAAGTACAAAAGTTGGAACCATGGTTATGATGATCATCATCAGCCATTATAGTTCCACTGTCAAAGAAAGGTCTCTCCAAGGTCCTTCCATGTCACTTTGACTGTACTAATCTCTACCATGTCTTCCTAGCAAACCTTTCTAGCTGATCCCTCAATCTTTCATCAGACCATCTCTTATAGCATTAACTATCTTTAGAGCACCAATCTGTTTACCCTTTGTACCATGTTATTGTTTCTTCTTGCTAGGTGTCCAGCATACCTCCATTTTGAAAATCCTAATTGTTTCTATAATTTTTATTTAGATCTGTTCTCTGAACCATTTTGATCTTTTTTTTTATCCCGTAGTGTTATTCCTAGCATTGCTCTTTATAATACTCTCTGTGCTATTCTAAATTTGTTTACAAATGAATAAGTCAGTTTCCATGTTTCGCATCAAGCTGGTATTATACATTCAACATTTTACCCTTGCCATCAAAAAGTGACAGAAATAATTGAGTAATTTTGCAATTGCGTTGTACTTATAAAATACCAAAATTTATTCTGTTATGCAGAATTTTTTTCATTCATGTTCTATATATCCTGGATATCAAACTAATCTAAAGGTAAAATTGAGTAAAGATACAATTCATGGACTTTAAAGTAACATAAAAGTCTATTTTTACCAAGTCATGTCATCAGATGTCACTGATGATTTGAGTGTGACAAATACACATTGTTGATTATCATATATGTGGTTTGTACACTTTATGTTTACATGAAACCATGAATGTAACTTTATTTCTATTTATCACAGAAAAGTGATGCTATATGACTTTGTTGTTGATTGTCTCAAAACTGTCATTTTTTTATATGGAATTCCTTGAATTAGGGCAAAGTTCTTCATAACAGGAATAGTTATCTACTATCTGCTATCCATTCATTTTCTTGTAGTATACAAAGTTTTATGACATTGTGTGAGAACATCTTTGCCATCTGCATCTAATTTTGCATGAAGCTTGGCAAATCTGCTACCGAGACCCTCAAAGTGCTTCATGAGACTTTTGCTGAACTTTCTTCAGGTCAAACATGGGTTTTTGAATGGCACACACATTTCAAGGCCAATCAAGTATTGGTTTTAGATTACTATAATTCACCAAATGTCTTTTTTGTCCATCTGTCTATCATCACATAATTCAAGAACAGCCAGGGCTATATCAATGGAAGTCTCTTACTAATGGGACTTCACTGCATGTTTTATGTTTTACTTTCAGAGAGTGGGAAAAACCTATGTCGATGATAATTGATATACTTGTTCCTGACTATTCCCCTTATACATTCCTTATCTGGTTATTATTATTACTATTACCGAAATATTGCCTCAGTCCACATTAGTGGAAGTTCTCATACAATTTCTGAAAGTGCCACAATCTTCTATCCTTAGTAATTCAGTCAGTTATGCTGTTCTTTTCTTTATTTCCGGTGCCAGACTCTTGAATTAGTAGAGAAACTAGGATTATCAGGTCCTGGACATCATTTTCATCATTTGTTTATTTACTCAGAGTTCTATTTTATTATCGGCATAGTTTTATCTTCCAGATTTTGTATCTCTCAGGTGAGGTCCTGGTCATTATCTTCATTATCATTTATTTATTCATTCAGAGTTCTCACTGTCAATTTTTTCACTTTTTCCCCACAGGAACGGGAAGCTGTGTTTGAAGCTGAACAAGAGAAGCAGCGTGTGGAGAAAGAGCGAGAAATTGCAAGACTTCGCTCTTTACAGGAACGCGCTCGTGACGAACAAGCCGAGAGGGACGCTCTTCGTGCCAAAAGGGTCATGGAAGAGGCAGAACGGGAATGGCGAAAGAAGGAGGCTTCGGAAGCGAAGAAAAAATCCGAAATGGAAGCCATGTTGATTGAAGCCCGCAAAATACAGATGCGAGAGAAAGAACATAATCTGGCTGTTCAGGCCATGAAGGACCGGTCTGAGTTTGAAAATATTCTCAGGTGAGTCAGCCCGAAACATATGAATAGTCTCTGTTGTCTCTACAGACAATGAAACCCTCTGAAGTCTACCCCCTCCAGGGCGCATACCCAGTTAAAGTATATGGAGATCCTCGGACACCCAGTTGTCAAAATCACCTTCTTAGCTTTGCTGATTTAATTCAGAGAAAAGCAGAGTGCAATATGTGTAGCATCAGCATGGCTGCAGGAGTTGCCGAAAAGACATCAAATTGGGCATCAAACTGCCTTAAGGGGGCTCTGCTCCTTGGTTTGGAATCAGAGTTGTCCTTCTCCTAGACTGGTTGCCCTCCCAAGGCAAGAGAGCCCAATCTGCTTTACTGTTTTATCCATAGCTGGATTGAGATGAGATGGATTCATGCCTTTCATATGAGTACAAAGTGAATGTATACGATTGATACAAAGGGAGGGAATTACCCCCTTACTTATTCAGAGTTAACTAACCTTAGGTTGCGAAGCAAATGCTGGTAGTTGAACCGCAGAGTGTCTCTCAAGGAGACACATACCTGATAGCTCCATAACAACAAATTTTTTTATACCCCCATTGTCGATGAGTTCAGGACCAAATCAAGCTAGTGCATAATTTATAGCCATGGGCGTCCATTAGGGGCAAGGGGTGCAAACTGGGCATTATCTAAAATCTCCTTCCCATTGATAATCCCAACTTGACATTTTTATATAAAAAAACTATAGTCATTTGCTTGTAACACTAAATTATAATCCAAATATGCCCTTTTGCACAGCCCTGGAAATATATGTGTGGGGGCCCTGCCCCCTCCCTGGAAAAGCAGCAGTGGATGCCCATGCCTATTGAATGTTATGAAGAGGTCCCAAATGTTTTTATAAGCACATGGACATTTTTACTTATATAGATAAATAAATTTTCAATTTGCTATACAGCCAAATAATATGATACATATATCTGACATTTCAGCAAAGGTATCATTTTGTTTTTTATTTCGATTCTTGTGAGCCATAAAAGTAATATATAGACACCACACTTCCATTGATTACTTTGCTAAAATGATAATTCAAATTGAAGGTAATAATTGGCTAAAATTACTAAACTCAAACAACCACACTTCATAAAAGTTAAAAGTAGTAGAGCTATTGCAATAGACCAATATAGAACTGAATCAGAATTAAGAGCTTGCAAGCATTTCCTGAATGGCTCATAACATATGCTACTCTGACTATATAGTTAATTTGGCACTTGATAGGTTTGCTGCTCCTGTTTAATCTAAATTGATACTGGTTTTGAAACTGAGATCCAAGATAATGGTTGGGGTCTGCAGTTGGAATTCTAAATTGATTCCATGAATTCAAAATTAGTTTGACTGAGGTCGACAGTAAGTCCATCGCCACACTGGACGGAGAACATGACTTGTGAATTAATGTCAAATATAAAACCTAACATTGCAAATCTGGTGACAGAAAAACAACATCATCAAACAAATAGCCATTGAAAAACTATAATTGTTCATGTACCATATATCAGGATTCAATTAAATGTAATCTGTTTAAAATGAAATTATTTTCAAATGTAAAAGTTGCTTATTATTGTAGTTATTTAATTATTGTCTAAAATGCAGAAACTGGGGGTCTGTCATAATATTTCCTTTATAGAACGGATCCTTGAGTTTTCAATTCACTGATCTTGAAGCACTTATTCTGAACTAGTCTATAGCACGAAGCTTCACGTTTGATTATCATTTGTATACAATAGAAATTAATCTAATATTAGATGATGAATCACTAAAATTTATGCATTCTTTAAGAGGTAATTCAGGAAGAATTCAACCATAACCTCTCTCTCTCTATATACATATATATGTGTATATATATATATATATATATATAGATATAGATATATATATGTATGTATGTATGTATATGATAGAGGTTTGCCAGATAAGTATTCACTTATTTGATATTAATGGAAAAAAAATAGCCAGGAATGTTTGCAACCTTTCTCCCTGATCCATTTTGAGAAATACTTTTCTTCAAAATCAGTCCCTTAAGTTGAATGTGTTTTTTGTCTCTTTGTTTTGCCAGAGCTCAGAGGGAAGTGCTGGAAAAAGAAAAACGGGAAGAAGAAATGCTCAAATCTAAGGCAATGAAACATTCCAAAGACATCCGGGCTCAAATGGCTGCCAAGGAGAAAGAGAAAATCAATGAGCGACAGGCATTCTTTGAGGAAGGACGAAAATTGACAGAAGAACAGAGAATGCATAAACAAAAGATCAATTCAATTAAAGAAAGGAAATTGGAAGAATTGAAGTAAGTTGTTCTTTTGATTTTGATTTGTATTATTACGAGGCCTTTTGCTTCATTCAGATAATGAAATGTTCAGCCATATCTGCCTCAACCACAGAGATGTTCCTGGGTTCAATTACCAGAATGGGTGAAGAATGTGGAAAATTTTTCGTCTGCACTCAGCAGGTAATTGAGTACATTCTAAGCTGTGTGATTAGTATGCGGAATTATCCTCTCGATGGACTTGCATCCTTCTAGGGGGTGGTCATAAAATCTTATTGACCAGCTTGACACTTGCAAGGATCACAAAGCAGATCAATGCAACAGAAATCCGGAATTTATCACCAGTCTCCATAAGTTGTCTCTTAAGAGATGGGATGCTTAACTTTTACTAATACTTTTTAATTTGCTCTTGGAAAAAGTAAGCCAAGCAAATTAAAAGATATGCCAAGCAAATAAAAAACACAAGTGAACTGAACCGTGGCCTGAATTTTTGATTTGCTTGGCATGTTTTAAAATTTGATTGACATGTTTTCAAATATGCCTGTGGATTTTTGAACAGTTTTGGACAGTATAATGCATTCATGATAATATATATTTATAGATCATATTTGGTTCTTTCTTTTCAAAATTTATTTTTTTCATTTACTGGTCTGTATCTTTATGAACTTCATGTAGCTAAGAAGGAATATTCAGAATATTTTCTTCTATTTTTCAGAGAGGCAGGCATCCCTGACAAATACCTTCTTCACGTGCAACGTGTTGCCAGAAAAATGACTAAGATTTAAACATTGAGACAGAAAAGAAAAAAAGTTTTCCTAGGTCTAAGGAATGCAACTCTATTTTTGATGTCACAGATTCTGTAGGAACTCTTCAGGAAGATTACGAAATGAAGCTGAACAATTCCACCGTTCAGTTAAAAGTGTCTAGAGGTCTGCATATTCTGATTTTCAGGTATCATTTTCTGCGATTGACTTTATTTAGGTGTGTCTTTTGCCTTACTCATATCCTTCCCAAGTAGAAGAATTGATCAATGTGTGTGCATGTGTTACAGTAAAATTGTGAGACTAATGTTTTCATGAAATCCATTGGGATTTTGAGAAATTAATTTCATGAAATTCCTAGTTTCACAATTGGCCTCGAGTCAAACTAAGCTGCATATAAACTGTAAAAACTTAAGTAGATTATATTTGATATTTACTGAGTTTAATTTTGTTTGACACTAAGCCACGGTAGTGGGACACCCATTACATTGATAATCGTCAGCATTAGAAGTTTGTTAACTATTACTACACTTATTGAGAAACTCGAGATTTCATGAAATTACTGAATGTTTAAGGATTTCACAATCTTATTGTAACACATGCAGTGGATTCTGGTCGATAGGATTGCATTGGGACTGACAATTCTGGACCCCATGACTAGCTGGACTGATTGACCAAACAAGGTTATTTTTCTTTATACACAAAGCATTTTCTTGATTTCAAGGGGAACAACTTGCATGAAAACCACAACAGCTGATGTCCCTTCCATGCTTACAAATTCTTATGTTTTAAAATTTCACGTTTGATTTTGTCATATTGAGAATGTGTATATCTCTTAGTGATTCTATCAGATTTTATTACAAAAATGTTGATTCAGTAATATTGCTGCTGGGTCTAAATAAACCACACAGCTGTTGTAAAATGGAGCAAAATAGCGATAATCACTTGAGTCTGAATCAGTTCTAACAAAGTTGGTCCTATTGTGCAGTGTGTCATCCAAAGACCCAATGGCCCTATTGAGCAAAATCCACAGTATATTCATTGCCCTGAGAAGTGGAGCGAAAGAAAGAAATTTCGAGAAGCTGGTAGAGAGTTTAGAATTAGATTTAATGATATACAATACAATATTTACAACAGGATGGTGAATTTCAGTACAAATATGTATTATTTTTCACTGGGCACTCATGTTTTTCAGTTTGGACTTTGTGACGTTTTTATTCAATAAATCACCGTTCTTTATTCAAGCAATCATAATTGCGATGATATTCAATAACCTTGAATAATATTTTCTCTTGTTGAAGGAATAACTTCTTAGCACTCTTAAATACTGAATTAAGAGAGGTTTTTTTAAATAAAGGAACTACGTAAAAGTATGACGGAAATATATTTAATCAGGAGTTATTCCCTTTGATTTAAAATTTCGATTCTTTTTTGTATGAATTTAAGAGATAATATAAAAATCATTCCACTAATTCCTTTTGTACTGGATATGCTACATGAAAGCGGCCCAACTATTTTATGAAAAGTTAAAGCCTTTCACACCTGTAACATTTTTTTTTCATATGCCAGTAAGTATTGGGGTTTATCAATGTTAATTTCGTTTTTTAATCAACTGAGAGTTCACGGAGAACTCAAGAGCTCCTGTATGTTTGGGGTTTTGGGGTTTTTTTTTTTTTCAAGTTTATGTATTGTTCTACGTATAGTGTTTTTCAATGATCTTAGTTCTCCTGAAAGTTTACAAGTACTGGTGGTCAGATTTTCTTCAATCTTACATTTTAAACCATCATAACCAACAACTGATTTTCTTATAGAATAAAACCAAGAAAAGGACAACAAGTCACCATCCTTGTAATGCTTAAATTAGTTTCGGGCATTACGTTTATATACTTTTTTAAAAAATTTCCCTCCACTTCCTGAATTCTGCGAGCAGCTTCTGTGGCTTTGAGGCCTAATCTTATTATATAAAAGCCGTTGTCACATTTTTGTTTGTTTGGAGGTTGTTGGTTTTGTCATGCAAACAGAACGAGAGGAAGGGGGTAAAGTGAATTTTGTGTTTGGTTTTGCTGTAGCACACAGCCAAGCGTCTACATCATAACTATTGTATCTGCCGTCTTCTTTCTGACTTTTCACAAATAAAACTCATTAAAAAAAAGAAATTCGTTTTTACCCAATGCTCTTGCCTCATTGTTTTAAATTTGAGTTTGTAAACCCTCTTTTTTTTAAATGGGGGGTTTGATACTTGTGCAGTATTCTGATCTAGGTGCATTACCTCAAGGTTTGCATTTTTCTTATTTGATTGAAAATCATTTTGTCAGAAATTTCTTCCAAGTCACTTTGCAGGAAAGGGACATGGTTATAGGAGATAAGGTCAGCAGAACATATCAGTGAAGAATATTTTACGAAAAAGATCGTTAAAAGAATGAAATGTAGATGCAAATTTGAATTAAAATTCAAGTGTAGGATTAAACGAAATTTAGTATTAAATTTAAGATTAAAATACAATGCATAAACATCGCATAAAGTGTTTTTTTCTCTATATTATCTCTACTTGTATCGCAAAAATATCAATTACAATCCTTCATTTTTATTTTACCCTTTTTTATTTCTCTTATTAGTCTTAATATCACACTTAAAATTTATTTGGTGTGAAAAAAAGTGGGAGTATGCAAACTATATATTTAAGCACATTGAACACTCATTACACAACATCTAAAACATTTTCGGTGGTTTCATAAACATAATTCTCTTTAAAATCATTTAGATTTGTTGATAGATTACCGCAATATGTAGTGTTATTCCATGATCATTTTCTTACACTTCAAAACGGAAAAAAATTTCAATAAGAAACTGAAATTTAATTCAAACAAGATTCAAACGTCTCAGACGCGAATGCTACGTTCCACGATAGAAGCAAAATTATTTCCGTTAGAGTTAGTGACGTCATTTTGGCGGAAACAAGGGTCAAGTTTTACGTAATAGTCACGTTGTAACTGGTGAAACCTGAGTGAAACGTTTTACCGTTAAATAAACAATGTACTTCAAGATATGTTGAAAATACGCGTCCTGTTTTGATTTGATGAGAATCTGTCGTAAATTACGCCGTGGATACATACAAAGTTTTTAGTACCACTTGCATAAAAGAAAAGCAAAAAGAAAAAAAAAATCGAATGACGTAACTTGACGATTTTTACCTCGCGCTACATAATATACTGGAGTTATAGTTTTTTTAATTTTTTTTTTTTTTTTACATGCAATGAGCTTTGGAGTAAAGATCTGGGAAACACAAATACTAGTCTCAAAAGTTTGTGTTTTACCCTAATATTTTACAAAAATTGACTTTAAGAAACCCTAAAATTGATTTTGTCGAGCTTTTTTTCATTTGCGACCCCCTTTTGATGAGGCAAATTTTTCGTGACCCTCACTCATTTGTTATTGTTGTAATCTAACCGTAAATAAAAACCAATTGATCTTTTGGATAATTGTCGAAAGTCCTAACGTATGCATTATTCACTTTTCCAAAACTTTGCTTTAAAATATTCTTCTGAGTCCATTGAATATACAAGCCAAATTTGGTTGAGATGCGCCAGTGTTTAAGCGGGACACACTGATGCAGAGTCAGAAAATGATAGAAAAATCAGTTAATGTTTATAACAAAAAACATTACATCTTGAAAATAAATTAAACTTCAAGAACAAATGAGTCAAATACACAATTTAAAAAAAAAGAACCAGAGCCAAGGTACCAGCACAAATATGTGCACCATTCTTACTCGCAAAATGTGTATGCAGTAAATGCTTGAAAGCTATTATTTCCTTTATTTCAATTTAGGGCCCCTCTGTAACATACGCTACAGACCCTGCACTAGCTATATCTGGTCCTGTCCACAGCAACGATCAAATGATCGTTAATCGTTCCAGTCGACTTGATGTCTGAAACGCCGTTAATCTGTCAAGAGAAAGATTAGAAAATCTACAGAGATATTATTCACTCGGCTTACGATTATTTTTTCGTCAAAATAATTGACACATTTTAATGAATAACAAAGGCGAAGCTGTATATTAAGTTTAATTAATCTACTTATGTTCGACAACTTATATCATTTATTTTCTTGGTATTCAATTAGGGAGAACGTATAGAATTCTTTGTAAGTAGAGCTTTATATAAGCTACCTATTATGAAATCAGAAGTTTTCATAAATAGACCAAAATTCGTAGACAGAACTGGCCCTAGGTACTCGGCAGTTGCCCAGGGTACGAAGTGCTACGAGGTGCCCGTCATGTTTCTTAGACGGCAAGACCTTTCCAAATACAAATTTTAAAAAAGGGATAATTAATAAACTGAACGGGATAAAAGCAGTCAAAATGTGGAAGACTTTAAAAATGGTACTCAATGCCTCTCCACTAAGCACACAGCAGAATAGAGGAAGCTTATGACCAAATATACCAGTTTTTATAAGATCACCGAAGTTAAGCAACGCCGAGCCTATATGGGTGACAGAAGGTGTTGTAAGCAGAAGGATGCTTCGACAGGCCCTACAAGAAGGAAGTGGGTCTCACTAAGATCTACAATTGTGTACCTGACCTTGTAACACCATCAATGAGGATATAACAACAAAAATATAACATGCATACATTTATTTTCTCTGCATTTCTTGTTTCTCGTTAAATCTTTAGAAGAAAAGAATTTATGGTTCATTGTTTTTAAATCTGTTTCTCTTAATTACTTAAGACATTTAAAAAACGAAATTACCTTTGGTACTAAGCCGTACTTCGAAACTCTTGAATAAGAATTGTAATCCTTTTCAAGGTATCATGAAAGCAGCATTCTCACCAAGATATATAACAGATTCTCTTAATAATAATAAGTATTCGCTATCACAGTCTATGATTAGTCTAACGTAACGTCAAATTTTAAGTCATAAAAAAAATTCTATCGAAAAATAAATACGGCCAGAATTAATTTGACATCACACGTATTTTCCATTAGAAAAGTTTAAAGTCATCTAAAAACAACTAGATTATGGAATATCTAGATGTTGATAATGAACCTGTCCGAATAAGGCCCCACAAAAGGGTAGAGAGTGAGAGAGAGAGAGAAATAAAATAAAATGCTTTTTTCCAAAAAATAAAAATAAATTTGATTAGGTGTGTATTGGAGTACTGATGTCAATTTTCGAATCTGTTGACAAAATAAAATTAAATAAAATCACAGCTAGAAGCACTGAAACCCACAAACCAACACATAAAAAGGGATAGGACCCTTCACCATCTTTGATGGCTACCGTTATTCAATATATATGAAGTGAGAGAGGAGAGGCGCATGAATGTTTATTTCCGATTCATATTCATACTTACTCTCAGAAAAATTGGCGTAGCGTCATGATGTAAGGGAAATAACTCTGTATTTTTTCTCCTGATTTACTTCCCTTTGAACACAAATTACACGTATAAGACCTTAATCAATTGAGTATCACTACATAAGCAGCAACCTTTGGAAAATCCGGGGCTTAAAAAATATTGAAGTCGATAAAAAAAAAAAAAAAAAAAAAAAAATACATACAAAACAAAACAACCCAAACAAATGTAATTCTCAACTGTTGTCCTCATATTTGACAAATTGAAGAAAAAAAATCTTTCCCCACCTTGTGTTGCCAAATATGATTTGTTAGTTATGGCTAATATTTTTTAAATGATAAAAATCAGCTAGATTTTTATATTTCCAACTAATATATCAAAGAAAATAACTACATATTTATACTCCAGCATAAATTCATACACAATGTACATTTATTTTTATTACACTTGTCATATTTAATCAGATTTCGCAGATTTTTATTGGCTTAATTGGGAAAGATCTCACAGATCAAGCTAATTTGGCAACTGATCCCGTACTTCTGCTCAATTTCGCTTTCCAAGCAGACGTCAGCTTTTTCTCCCACTCCTTCATTAAAGTACCTACCAAGCCTACCTGGAATGAAGAGTGGGCACGTCTTTTTTTTTTTTTTTTTTTGTCCCCTCTCCCATGAGAAACGTGACATTTTATTTGACAGTAGGGCTTACAAATCAAGTATAACTATATACGCAACGAAACTCACCTGGAACACGGCCAAGTAGCAGGCAAAAATTTTTCAATTCAGTTGTATTATTTGTAAAACTAATCAGCCAAATAGATTCATGGCAAGAAATGAGTAAAGATGTATTTGTTTAAAGCAGGGCTTCTCAAAACAGGAGTCGGGATACTCTTAGGTGCTCAATTGCTGTGGGGTCAGAATAAGCAAGGTGTGTGTGAGATTCTGTGATAATTTGATAAGGAAGGGGCGTTGAAATAAGTCGGTGAATAATAAACTAAGGCCACCGACACAATTTAGTGGAATCTTGACGAGAAAACTTAGTTGTTAGGGGAAGATTTATAGAGGGATAGGTGCCTTGGAAGTAAAAACGTACTGTATTGGCAGGTACAAGGAATTTTTTTTTTTTTCTTTTTCGGAGATAAATTGAAGTGAAGAGTCTTTACGTGGAACAAACTTTTTAAATCACTGAAATTTGAATACAATTAAATTTGGTTAACCTTGCATTGTTGCTGAAAGCTGTCTTTTAATGGGGAAATCGACAAATCTATGGTCGCCCCCCCTCCTTCAGCTATTAGGGAGGAGAGAGTGATAGAGAATAACTCTCAAAGATTGATTAACATGGTTCTAATAAGAGCAAGATGGATTTTTTTCCTCCAATTGGGCCTTTCTCTTCGCAATAGTGTTTAGTAATCTCTACATAACATATACAATGTCTCTTCCAGTACCATCAAAAGATGGTCTAGATAACTCCAATAAACATTACTCGACAATTCGTAATCTCAGCAAACGTAGTCTTATATAAGCTACCTATTATGAAATGTAAAGTTTTCATAAATAGACCAAAGTTCGTAGACAGTACCAGCCCTAAGTACTGGGCAGTTGCCTGGGGCCCCTGGCATGGTTTTTGAGACAGAACTTTCCGAATATAAATTAGAAAAAAAAAGGGAGGGACAATCAATAGACTGAACAGAATAAAGGCAGTCAAAATGAGGAAGACTTTAAAAATGGTACTTAATGCCTCTTCGCTAAGCACTCAGCAGAATTTAGGAAACTTACGACCAAATCCACGTTGGATATACCAGTTCTTGTAAGATCACAGAAGTTAACGCCGAGCCTATATGAGTGACAGCAAGTGTTGTGAGCAAAAAGAAGCCTCGATAGGCCTAGCAAAACAGATCTCAATAAGAACTTTCAATGTGTACCTAAACCCTGCAACACCATCGATGAGGATATAAAACATACAACAAGATAACATGTATACATTTCTTTTCTCTTCATTCTTTATTTCTCGTTCAATTTCTTATTGAAAAGCAGTTACAGTTTATTGCTTTTAAATCCATTCCTCTTCATTAACACATTTCAAAAACGAAAATACTTTTAGTACAAAGCTGCACTTCGAGACTCTTGGAAAAGAATTGTGATCCTTTAAGGTATCATGAAAGCAGAAATCTCACCAGGATATAAAGCAGATTCTCTTAATAATAAATACTCGCCTTCACAATCAATGATCAAACTACCGTAGCGTCAAAATTTGAAGTCATAAAAAAAGAAAAGAAAAGATTGTCGAAAATTAAATATGGCCAGTATAAATTAGACATCACACGTGTTTTCCTCCAGGAAAAAATTTTTTTAATAAAGTTTGAATTCATCTAGAAACAAGTAAATTTTGAAATATCTGGATGTTGATAATGAACCTGTCCGAATAAGGCCCCCCAGAAGGGGGGGGGGAGAAGAAAATGAAATAGATGAAAAAATAAATAAATGAAAAAAATGAAAAAAAAAAAGCAAATAAATAAAATAACAATATAGAGATCAATAAGCTTTTTTCCAAGAAATAAAAATAAATTTTATTAGGTATGCAATAGAGTACTGATACCAATTTTCGAATCTTGACAAAATGGAACAGCAAGAAGAACTGAAACCCACCAATCAACACATAAAAAGGGATAGGACCCTCCACCATATTTGATGGCTACAGTTATTCAATATGTATAAAACTAAAGAGGAGAGGCGCATGAATATTTATTTCTGATTCATTTTTATACTAACTCAGAAAAATCAGCGTAGCGTCATGATGTAAGGGAAATAACTCCGTATTTTTCTTTTCTGATTTACTTCCCCTTGAACACTAATCAACATCACGCACAAGATCTGTCATCTGAGTATAACATTAGTAACCTTTAGAAATTACGGGGCTTAAAAATTATTGAACTCGATAAAAATAAAATTATATATATATATATAACCCTAACAAACTTAATTCTCAACTGTTGTCTTCAATATTTGAAGAATAGGAAAAAAAAAACAACAAAAAAAAAAATACCTTTCCCCACCTAGTGTTAACAAGTATGGTTTGTTAGTTATAGCTAATATTTTTTTTAAATGAGTAAAGTCAGCTAGATTTTTATTGGCTGAATTGGGAAAGATCTCACAGATCAAGCTAATTTGGCAACTGATCTCGTACTTCCGCTCGATTTCGCTTTCCAAGCAGACGTCAGCTTTTTCTCCCACTCCTTCATTAAAGTACCTACCAAGCCTACCTGGAATAAAGAGTGGGCAAGTCTTATTTAAAAAATTTTTTTTTTGTCCCCTCTCCCATGAGAAACGTGACATTTTATTTGAGAGTAGGGCTTACAATTCAATGATAACTATATACGCAACAAAACTCACCTAGAACACAGCCAAGTAGCAGGCAAAAAAATTTAAATTCAGTTGTATTATTTGTAAAACTAATCAGCGAAATTAAATCATGACGAGGATTGAGTGAAGGTGTATTTGTTTAAAGCAGGGCTTCTCAAAACAGGAGTCGGGGCTCCTTCGGGAGTCGCAGAAATATTTGAAATCATTTTATTTTACTCTAAGAATAAATACGTAGTTTTTTTTTTTTCGATCTTTACTAAACGAAAATGGAGTGCTTATCGTATTCACTCGTTTATCAAAAAAAATAAAATACATTTGATACGCTTTAGTAATTTATCTTGATTTTATTTTTCATAACGGACACCGTAAAACTTTTAGATTATGTGAAGAAATTCGTTGGAATATTTCGATAATGTTTTGGTTTATATTAAAAAAAGTTTAGCCAAACAATCAACAGTCAAAAAAAGTTTAATTTTTCAGTTATTCTGAATGGCTATGTATATATGTTCTATTCTTACAGGCTGCACCATCGGAGCTAAGGGGCTGAAAAAAAAAAAAAAATTGAGCATTTACTCCTTATACCATGAACAAAGTTTTGAAAATTGTCCGGGGGGGGGGGCGTTCAATTCATTTTTTTTTCTTCATTTAATTTTTGGTTTGTGTCCGGTGGAGTTTAGGCTTTTCCTTTCTTTTAGATTCGGACTTCGATGACCTAACTAAAAAAGTGAGAGTTGTAAATTCATTATTTGATCAACCCTTTTCCAATTGATCATTTCCACACGATATGCTGCTGAAAGACGTTCGTCGCTGACAGTTTCTATTGAGTGACTAACCAAACCGGGTTTTTTTTTTGTGTTTTCTTACATTTAGTTACCGTTAGATTATATCTGAGGATTAATGTATAGTTTTAATAAGTTGCTTCCATGAAAAATGAGTTAGGGACCAAGGAAAGTGTGTGTCCAGTCAAAAAAGCTTCACGAATGAAGAGTTTGAGAAACCCTGTTCTTAAATACGAACAGCTACAGCATTTCTTTTCCAACTCCATTTATGTTGTCAACTGACAGATTTGCATTTTATAACTTCGTGAAAAAAGTTTTTTCTGTAAAGACTAACAGTTCCAAATAACTTCACTGATAGATGGCAAACCAAGTCACGATAATACACAAACCTCCTGAAGTGTTCAATCCTCACTTAACGCCCAAATACTACGGTCTTATATCGAACTCAGATGATATTATGACTTATCTATGGAAGTAAAATCTTAATTTAAATTGTGCAGAGCTAAAATCATAGATCTTGGCGGCGGGGGAGAGGTTGCCTGGTGGGGATCTCCTCTACCCAGTTCGTGTAAGACACAATTAACTTCTAAAAGTCTTTAGATAAATTTCATGAATAAAAAGAATATATATATATATATATATATATATATATATATATAAAATAAATTTGCCAATAAACATTGAAAACTAAACCGTTTTGTCCCCGTCCCTTTCCCCTCATCGGATAAATAAGATATCTTACACGACTTTTCAAATGGAAATCTTGAATCCTGCCATGACGAGCATTCATTTTCCTTAAGATTATCACGTTTTTAGTTAAACCTTGAAGGTTTTTGTAATTTCCCCCTACGGTAAATGATTTACATAGCAGTCCAGTTCCCGAGATTCCTTTTTTATCATCTGAGCAAAACTTGAAATTTTTCATTGTCTAAATGGCGCTATGAATTTCCTCTGAAGTTGTTTTTTTGTTGAGAATGAGAATTCAACGTTAGTTGGAATAATAAAATTGTCATAAGTAACACCTCCATAAGTAAAGAAATCGATTAGATTTATCCGACACCATGGAAAACCCAAAGTTTCGAAACTGGATCGTATCTATTTGTTTCGGGAGATTTGATAACGCGAGAAAGTCTCGAAACGTGCAATGGACATAAATACGTTCCAGTCGGCAAACTTTCGTGTTCCCATAGTATCTAATGAATTCATTATAATTGACTTATCCAAGAGAAGTTACCATTCTAATGAAGTTTTTAATGGGTCAGTTGCAATATATAAGTTATCTAAAATGATATCACTTCCTACTCCAAAGTTATTTCCCTTACAATATATAAGCTTACTTGTGGGTTTCGATACCAAAATCTTATATAGCATGAAAACAAACGAAGTAAAAATAATAAAAACTTGATTTTGCCTGATTGTATCAAGTATGTTGCTGTGAGTTGTGTTTATAGATCCTTGGAGTAAGGGATTTGTAATGGAGAGAGAGAGAGGAGACAAGAAAATAACGAGAAATGTATGCAAAGAAATTTAGTTTAGTACAAATGAAGTGTTTTAAAGAAATCTTATTTGAAATTTCATCGTATATCCAAATACCTAGGTCCGACTGTGCTCATCCCTGCAAATAGTTCATTTGCCCCCACCCCCTCAAAATTTGAGTGGTTATTTTTAGGCTCTTCTGATGTTGTACTTCGCAATTAAAAGAACGTTTTTAAGTATTCGAAACAAAATGTTTTTAAAACCAATGATAAATGCGCCCTAACAAGTCTCGTATCATAAATTTTCGGAAGAGAGCGACTATCACGGACTTGACAAATCGGCTGGTGTCGTTAAAAATGTCTGAAATTTATAATCTTGATTTTATTGTAATAATCTGTTAAAGATATTGTTGAAGATTATCAACTAAAATATATTTGTTTAGACAATATACGTACACCCAAAGGTAATTGTGATTAAAAACTTGTTCACTCTTGAATCGATGTAGTACGAGAATTCGCTTAAGGGAATTTAGCCCAATTTACAGACAGATTTTAAAATTTCCAAAATATCAATGAGCCGATTTTAATTTTCTGAGTGTATTTGATTAAGAATATTTTTCAGAGAAGAGAGAGGAAGGGGAGAGGGAAGAAGAGGAAGAGAGAGAGAGGGAAAAAGGGTGGGTCGACCTCCTACCTTAGAAATTCTGTGTGCATACTTATGTACTTTCTAAGTATACGCTTAAGTATTTTCATTTACAACTAACTTTGCTGTTTTCTTGCAATTCATAAATTCATTAAGATATTCAACTTATGCGATAGGGCATTGAAAAGTGTGCGATAGAGTAGCTATGCTTTTTTTAATCTTCAACCAGCTCGTTTCACTCGAAAGAATTTCAAAGTTGAAGTCAACTTAACGAGCTGTCTCAATTTCTATACCCAGAAAATAATATCGATTGCTGCAGCTGTAACAGGTAAAGTTGTGAACAAAATTTAAGCTATACTGAATTTGGGAGAAAATGGCTGACAAGGTCGAATTTTTCACAAGTAATTGATTTGTTGGAGTCTTTCAAATCATCGCTGAACGGCCTTGATAATTTATACAGTTCATTGTCAACACTTGAGGGCTTAATGGTATGAATTTTTGAACAACGCATAGGAAAGATTCAAAATATTCAGGTTACTGAGAAGATAATATATCACACACACACACACACACATTGAATTAACCCACATTGAAAAGCACTTCAATGTGGAGGTCTTTTTTTCTCTCATTTCAAGCATGAATTCTTCAAAGCGAGTTTCTACCCTTCACTACTGACCCAGTTGGATCCGTATCATTTTCCTGAATCTCTATTGACCGCTAGCTCTGCTGTATTTCCATTGGCTGTAAGATCATTTTCTTTAGTCATCACGTTACCGTGTGGTGAATTACCCGGAAACAAGTCATTGTTAAGGCTCTCTAATGATCCATTGAATTTTCAGGAATATCGGTTGACTGTTTTCTTTAATTAGTGCGATAGGGTCCCATGAAGATGACCCTATTTTAACTTATTGGAAAGAAAGCATCTATTGTTAGATTTGTAACATGTACGATAAGATTAAGTATTCAAAAATATCAGGATTTATGAAGAGAAAAAAAAATCAATTGAAGCAATAACAATACAATCCATAGACACTAGTTTGTCTTTGAATTTTCCTTTGATTTTCTGGCATATAAGATATGGTTTAGCCGTTGGCGAAAATTGTTTTTCGCCGATGAATTCGATGTCTTAACCTTAATGAAGAAAGCACCATTTTCTTTCCTATTTCAAATATAATATAAACTCAAAGACAAGTCATTTTTACAGGACCCCATTTTCACACAAAAAGTGCGATATGGTTTAGTATTTTATACATAAGCAGACCTTATATACTAGGTAGGAACGATTTTGAACAAAGAATTACAATTTATATCACAACCCAAGAATAGAGTAGAGTTAATTTGATTTTCAAAAGTTTAATTTCAGAGAATTGGCAGAGTGGAAATTTGAAGTTTACAAAGGGCTCGAATACAGATTAAATGAAACAATATTAAGCGATTGTTACCGTACTGCAGCGAAATCCCAAGTATCTTTCCACAAATTCAAGAATTTAAGTGAAAAAAGGGTTTGTGTTTAGGGTTAATTTTAATTCAAATTTTCATGTCTGATAACCCTTGGTAACAGTGGGATTTTTTTTTTTATAGTATAAAAAAAAAGTTTAAAAATATCTAATACTACTACAAAATGGAAGGGGGCGGGAATTCAAAGTAAATACATTAATTTTATTGTTACTACACTGCAAGAATTTTTGCCAACGGTTAAACTATATCGCATATAATGTGTCTCCGCATACGATCGTAAATTAAAGAGAAATAAGAGAATTCAAAGACGAGTAAATATAAAATATTGTCACTGCTTCAGTTACATTTTCGCCTACTTTTGATAAACGACGGAGTGGAGTACACGTTGGGTGAACATTTTTTTCTTCATAAATCTAACCAACCATATATATACGTGTGTGTGTGTACACACGTTTCCCCCCACATTATTGAAATAGTGAAAGAGGATTATTTTTACGCGACCCTAACTATAGAAAATAAGACTACAGGTGTTTTTGAAAATTGAATGGAGCATTAATAACCCTAAAGTTGATTCCTCGGGTAATAGTCGTCACGTTACCGTGTAGCGTAAAGGATATGATCTTTCCACCAATGGAAATGCGGCAAATGAGTTCACGCTCAAGAGATTCGGGAAGTGAATGCCACAGAGCCAGGTTATGGCTGAAATCTAGAAATCTTAAAACAGCCACGAGAACCTTCAGGTGCTTGTTAACGTTTCTGAGGTGGGTCCCAGCAGCTTGCATATAGTCGGTAGAGTTGTTTTCTCAGACGTCCTTTCCTATAAGCTTTATTATTGAACTGAAGTTTTTTTGCGTTTACTTTAAAATCCTGCTTCATCGTAATCATTCTGGAATTCCCAATTGTGGACTTTCTGCGAGTGCTTTTAATTTAGTGGCGTAGCAAAATCTTTCAATTTTTTAAAATTCTAAATTCTGTTCAGGGCCCCCACGCACCGCCTATGCACAAATGGAAACAAATTGGTGGGGGGAACATAATCATCAAAAAGTGTAGAGAAAAGGTCTATTTTCTGCTTGTGCATACATACAAGATTTTACTTCGGTTCAACCAACGACAGGTTAAGGTTATTTGGGCATCTATTAGTCTCCCCCACAAGGTTGGAATGTTACACAAAAGTAGAGTCCAACAAGCGCCCCACCTCACGCGTAAGTGGAAAGGGAGAGAAATTCAACAGTCCTTGCGAGCAATGTCACACAGGAGTCGGTGGGAGGTGGGGTGCGGAGCAGAAAGTCCTACTGACCGTCTCCTACAAGTGAAATGGGGTGGGGTGCTGCCACTAGGGTCACAATCCCTGAGACTGGACATACCTTTAAGGCCCATACGATGAAGCTTGGGTGGCTCCATGAGTACACATACACACACACATTAGAATTTAGCATGAAGAGGAAAAAAAAAAAGAAAAGTATTGTTATCTCATAATGAAAGTATTTTCAGCATGTAATTCCGGGTAGAAATACTAGTCAGCCAGGTACAAGAACGGGTAGATAGGAACCGGGTGGAGTACTCGTTGGGTGAACATTTTTGACTGGCGGAGAAAGAGAGGGAGAGATTTCGTTTGTCAATACTGGAATTGCTGTCGCCATGACAACGCCCGATATTTAGGAGAGAAAGAGACCCACTTTTGTAGGACAAGATTGTTGGCGCTGTCAAATCTTTTTCTTATCAGTTAGACAGTGGGGATGGGTGGGCCAATTGGAAGTGGGCCGCGGGTAGACGAAATACTCAACTTGACGTCAGAAAGCCAAGCCCCACCCGTTAACAATTTTCATCTTCCCACCCAAGGGCCGGCCCACAAAGCCAAGTGCTAGGGGCGCCTTTCACATGTCTACGTATCCAGACACAAATGGGGAGGGGGAATATGAACGGTCAAATGAAAATTCCCCAATGTGAAGTAAGATTTTTAAGGAATATCTGACTGTTCAATACTTCGTTGGAAGTTTTTACCAAATTGCTTTAAACTTTTTATACGTGTATCTATTTTTTCGGTGTAAAACCCAACTAGCATTGCTAAAGATAACACAATCCATGTCCGCTTTGCTGAAAACTTGTACGCACAAATGTTTCAAATGTGATTGGATGTCGTGAATATCCAAAAGTTGCCTTCCTTAGGGGCCAAGAAAAACTGGATTTCATTTCCAGCTTACTTATAGGGTCCTGATATCTTCCAATATTTTAATATTAAAAAAAAAAATCATTCTAATAAAGCTATTTTCATTAGCTGCGATAATTTGTGATCAATGTTAATTACGCTAAATTGAACAAAAAAATCATTCATAGGCTCCAATTGATTAGAGCATAAATTTTTAGTAGAAGGGTTAATCTAAAAGACCAGTCTTTTAGCGTCCGTCGTTGGACATAGACCTTCCCCAGGATTTGCCACACTTCTCTATCATGGGCGTCACGGAGCCAGTACTTCCTGATCTTGTCCAGCTCGTTTCTCCATCTAACATTTTGCCAGCCTCGGTTGCGCATGTGGTCTTGGGGGGATCCATGTTGTGAGTCATGATGTCCATCGATTGTCTGCCATTCTTGCAACATGGCCAGCCCACCGCCATTTGAGATTTTTAATGGATTCTATGATGTCCCTAACTCATGTCTTTTCTCGGATGTACTGTGCTGTCTTGTGGTATCTCCATGTGAGGCCCAGCATTACTCTTTCATGTGCACGTTGCATGGTTCTCAATTTACGGGTCTGTCTCTTGGTTAGGTTCCATGTTTCTAATTTTCGTTACTCTTAGGAGCCCTTCAACGAGTTTTCCAGCGTACTAACCAATATAAAGGGATGCGATGGCTCTAATAATGTTTAAATTTGATATTTTATAAAAAAATTGAAACTTCCAATCCGAAGAATTCAGAAGTCATTGTATGTTTTCAAGCGCACTTCACATTTTTAGCAATAAAGCTAACTGGCAACAGGATAAAAGAAAAGGGGTTGTGGGGAGGATAGCAACCACCAGGATCTTATTCTCGTTCCCTAGCCTGTAGTATCGAAGCTTTGACGCTACAATCGGCAACCGCAAATATGGATCGAGATGAAACAGCCAGAGAAGATTTCCAGCTAAATAAGAGTACATACATATGTAAAACAAATGGCTAAATTTTTAGCCTCTTTAAAATTACACAAACAGAATTGCAGATATTGTGCGTTGGCCTTTCTAGAAGAGGCATAGACTCTGAGCTCCTTTTTCTACCACATTAGTTTAGATCCAAAGACAAACACTTAATATTCGGAACTTCATGTTCCACCACAAAATACTATCATTTTCCCAGCTAATTAGAATGTAGAATAAAAGGTAGTCGCTTCAACGTAGCGTTGCTCTTACCAACGAGCAAAACAGTATCGGTAATACAAAGGCACAAATAACGGTTTTAACTCATTCTCATTTCGTTTATTCTCAGTCTATATTTGCTCTATTTTTTCTTCCAACACGGCAGTTACGTTAAGTGAATATATGATCTGACAATTATAAATTGCATTATATTATGTTTAAACTTAAATGGTTAAAGCAACGCTACGTTGAAGCGGCTACCCTATCGGTTGCAAGTTAGATTCCTGCTGCAGCCCCATTTTCTTCAATTGTTTATGGGATTCATGTTGTCTAGGCCAAGTGATACATTAACTGTAATTACGGGAGATCATTTCTAATAAGAGTTTCAATGTGATAAGAGACAGCATGAACAAAGTGATGATTTGAGTTAAAACAGTTTTTAGGGCCTTTGTACTACCGGCGACTGTTCAGCTCAATGTAGAATAGCCTAATTGAAAAATACGGCGACCAAATTTCAAAATATGCCAAGCAAATTAAGAATGTACGCAACGATTCTGTTAGCCTGTCTTCAACTGATTTTTAAATTTGCATTGAGTATTCTACACTTGGTTGCCTTATTTTTCAAAATTGATTGCGGTAGTTTTTAATTTGCTCGAAAAAAGATGTATCGACCTACGAGCTCATGTGTCCCCCCACTTTTTAGCAAAACCAATAAGAAAAAGCAGAATATAAAATGCCACTGGTTGTAGTATTCAATGATTTCAAGAAATGCCTTCGACTCAGCATCAATGACTGGATTTACGCAATCATACAAAGGTCTGCACCCCGTATATGTAAGAGTCTTGCAACATATCTACCTGCACAGCAATTCCTTTATCAGGCTACATAAAGACTTTTTTCGTGCTGAAAGGGCTAAGTCAAGATCCCAGCTCAAAACTCTTCAATCTGCCTAAAGATCTTCCAATACCTAACCTGGGAAACAAATACCATGTACATACATTAAGGACAGACAAAATCAGAATTGAAAACGTTAAGATGAAGACTAATCTAATCTTAGAAGACGTACCACCCGACCCTCGAAGAAAAAAATAAAATGAATAGCATTTATCCATTTAAAAATAAGTACCGAAATGTGTTCCCTCTGGTATAGAGGGGGGGATTGGAATTCACACGAACCTCAGCAAAGCAAAGGTCATATGTAACAATCTCATCGGAAATGAACAATCAAAATTAAAAATGCGGAACTGCAAAAAGTAGACCACTACATTTACCTAGTACAACGAATCTCCAGGAAATCCTCAAAAGAAATCAAACAGAGAATCACTCTAGGGTGGCAAGCTTTCAGCAGAGCAAGCTTAATCTTCAATTAGTTCATTAGTCCTATAAAGAGTATACAACCAATGCGTCCTCCCGATAGTCACCTACGGAGCTAAGACATGGAACCCAACCCTGGGAATTATCCTAACACTGAGAAGCATGCAATGTACACATGAAAGAATCATGTCAACCTCGCTGGGAGAGGTCACAAGACAGCACAATATATCAGGGGAAAAAAAGTCAGACAAAATCCATGAAAACAATATATGGCAATGGGCTGGTCATGTTGCAAGAATTGCAGACAGTCGATGGACATCACAACTCACAACATGGATCCCCAGAAATCACATGTGCAACCGAGGCCGATGGAATACAAGATGAAGAGACAATCTTGACAAGTTTAGAGAGTATTGGCCCTGCAACGCCCATGATAGAGGCTGGCGGATCCTGGAGAAAGTCTATGTCCAACAGCAGACGATAAATGAAATATTCGAGATTAAGCAGTCTGCAGGGGAAGAACTTGAGAACAACTGCACTGAGGTATTTGGTAGTTTTTATAAAGAAACATACTTCAAATCCCGTTTGCGCCTTTCATACTGGAGGTGTCAGATTTAGGGGCGTTGCCATGTTATACTGTTGGAGTGGGGTAGAGTACGTGAAAAAGGCGCCAGAGTACTCGATGAGTTTCAAATTCTACACTATTTTGTATTTAAAATCAAGATATGTGATATACTACTTAAAATGCATAATTGTTACATGTATTCAAGATAAATTCTTTCAATGTTATGCATTAAAAGTCAAATTTATAATAATGAGATTCGACTTTCATTGCACAAGAAAAGTAAACATTGAAAAGTGTGTATTGAAGAACCTGTTTGGGCAACTACACCTTTGATGGTTTCATTTGGCGTGGGGCGTCAAGCGGAGGTTTACCCAACAATGCAATCAAACCGCATGAACCGGGTTCGATGTCACAAGATGAAAACTTCTGATCAAGTAAGAACAGCATCTTCATTGATGTGAAGTATTAAGAGGGGGGGGGGGCTGCAGCAATGTTCCCTTTGAACCAGACATTGTAAATCTAACAGAAACATCTAACACATAGCTATTAACCCCATCCCCAGAAAAAAATTCAATTCGTCTGCTGGAATATTTCTTCTATAAGAGGAATCCTTGGGTTCTCGAAGTTTCGCAACTAATTTAGTGATATAAAACGTGTGGTCTTTAATTAGTGAAGGAAAAAGAAAAAGTCCACTGGTTGATGGGGAATTGTGCATAAGTAAATACCATTTGAATTCGGTCCCAATGACCGTCCAGTTTTGCGTAGGGTAGGGGTGAAATGTCAACCTCTGGGTATGAAGCGAAGTTTTCGATCCTACTTTTTGGTACAGGATCGTCCATCGCCACACTGAAGAGTTGTAATACAACGAAACAGCTGTCTGTGGACGACACATATATATATATATATATATTCGGATTGCACTTTTTACGCCGAAGGTGTTATATCGTTCGGCGGGGGTGCTAAGTAGAACCTTCGTTAAATGAAGATTTACCCAGTGTTGTAATTAAACCACATGATCCAGGTTCAAATTCACCTTACGAAAAATCTTGACCGAGCAAGAACATCACCGTAAAGTATGAAGAAATGAGTAGGAAAATATTTCACATTACACCAAACGGGTCACGGTTTAGTTGGAAGAAACCCTCTTGGCCTTTCAGAAACTTATACTTTCAGTCTGATTTCTGCCTGCAATGCCGGGTTGTTACATCCTTTGACGTTGATGGAGGAGCCAAGTTGAACCTTCGTTCGGTGAAAGTTCATCAGGATATGTAATTCAACCACATGATCCGGATTCAACTACCCCTGACGAAAACTCCTGACCGAGCAAGACCAAAAACTTCACTATTACGCATAAAGAGAAAAATAGCTGCATTATAGTAAGGACGAGATGCTTCTGGAGGTTTTTCAGGGGAGAGGGTAGGCCATGTCGAATAGTCTTATTCACCCTGTTGCCAAAATATTTCTCCCAGAGAGGCTCCTATTTTTTTTTCCTTAGGCCCTGCTAATAAAAATCTAGCAAAGTAAAGCAGGGCGACCAAGTCAAGAAAAATAGTTTTACCTGATTTTCAGGTCATAGGCGCATATTACATGGTGTGGTATACGCCAGGGGGTCTTAAAGTGGGGATTGAGACCCATCCGGGGGTACCGAGAATTTTGGGGGGAGGGGAGCACAGAAAATTGAATTTCGTTTTAATAGTTATGTTAGAGACATGCTTATGGTAAATAGCTCTATTTACTAATTTTGTAAGAATGAATTCGATTACGTTTTAGTAATTTATTTTTAAAAAGTTAATTATAAACAGCTTAAAGCTTAGATTAAATAAGTTTCAATCATTTTTGTCCTTTGTTTAGCCAGATTTCGACTAAAACACCGAGTGAAGATGGCATAGCTGTGAAGATCTTTCAGCGTGATTCTTATTGTATGATTTTGAGAGAAATGCAGTTGGTGAACTATCATTCACGAAGTAGTATGAAAGTTCACCTACTGCACTGAACACTCGTCCCCCCCCCAGCACAGAGACAGATATATACCGTCCTTATTTTCTTCGTTCCGATAGGACTGCAACCAGCGCTTGTCAAATCACTAACAAGTCATCTTCACGTATAGGAAGAAGAAAAAAAAAAAAAAAAAAAAAAAAAAAGTATTTCACTAAAACTCCAATGAACGAAAAACAAATGACCTACCTTGAGACCCCACTGATACAATTAATTCTAGTGTTGTTGGCTGTATAAGAAACGGAAAAGCTTTCCAGACGCATAGAGCGGGCAAATATTTTCATTAATCGCTCAAAACGTAGGAATGCAAAAATTTACTTTCAGCATTTTTTTGTTCTAAGAGTTTTGAGGAGAGAAATTTATGGTGTGAATAGTCAGTATCATCAGTAACGGTCTTATTCAGAGAGTTAGCACTCAAAGACCGTGGTAGGAATCGTTAACTATGCTAGATTCAATTTGGAGTATCTGTAACTGACCTTCCGTTTCAAAAAGGTCGTTGTTCCAGCTCTCGAGTAGCAGGCGCTGATGACTTTAAATAATACTAGTACTGCGGCCATCTTGAGACGGGAAAGTAACAATAACGAAGATAGCTTCAAGTTACGTTCCTCTCGATTTGTTGACTTGTATATATTTTTTTCCAACAATTGTAAACTTGGGCGCCTACTGCCATTTTTCCCCGGGATGGATCGTGCAAAAAAAAAAAAAAAAAAAAAAAAAAAATGGATATCCTGAATAAATAACCAGCAAATAATTCCATTTTTTTTTCCAGACGGGTATATCAAAAGATGAGGCCTGATCCAGGGTTTGGGGAGGGGGCAGAATGCCTCTAGATTTTTCAGGTGGGTCTCGAATTATAAGTCGGTGCAAATCAAAGTTTTATCAGTCACTCAATGTCCCTTGGCAGCACACAGTGTTGGGATGGGGTGATCAGTTTACAGAGTGAAAAGTGAGGGATGATCAATAGATAAGTTCTCCCACATTTTGTTTGACAATCACTTAAGTGTGGATTTTCGGAAAGTACAAGCAGATACTAACTAAGGGACGTATTTAGCATATACTTGCATTGCAAACTAATTCCCCACCCGCGAAATCTATTGGGGGAAATTAAAAAGATTTTGCCCGACATAAGGAGTAAACATTTTATATTTTTAACGCTCAAGCTAGGTTGTATCCCGTGTACAGGCTGCAACGGAAAGCCAACTTTAAATGTCTGGCTGACTTGGTAAATTTAAGTTGAATGAATGAAATTCACGTTTTGTTAATTTTGTATTTATTCATCTAGGGAAAAGACAGTTCAAAACTAAACACTGAACTGGAGAATGATCACTTCATCTACGTAGGACAACAAGTCTCCACAAAATCCTCGAGAGAAGAAATCAAGTGAAGATTCATTAGGATGTGAAGCTTTCAGCGATGCAAGCTCAACCTATTAAAAAGAAAATCATATAAAGTAGGGATTAAATGAAATCCCAAAGGAGAACCAGCTGTTAACCAGTATTCAAGCGAAGTTTGAGATTGCATCGCGACAATTCTGCGAATAGTCTCTTAATGCAGACATCAATAAACTTATTTCTGAATCAAGGATCCTACCACGGAAAAAGATGCCTTTAGTCAGGAGATTGGTATTAACAGAGACCATGGCTGTTGGATGGAGGCGATTGTGTGGCTAGCATTTGATATTTCATCGAAAGGCCATTTGAGTAGACAGTGAAGAAATCCATAGAATGAATGTTGACCCGGTGATGACAGCTAAGAAAAATCAGTCGGGTGAACATCATTCAATCGAAATCTCCAAAGACTGGGCATCCCATTTGGGGTCATAGTATTTTAATATGTTAGCATGGACATGCCAATAGCAACTAAATGTTGACAAAGCATCTTTGTTTATCGGCGAGAAGAAAAGGAAATGCAGGTCTTTTATGCATTGGTTAGTGCATAAACTGTTGACGTAGCCAACGTTCCTTATGCAATGTATCCGTAAAGTCTCATTCATTTGGGTCATTTGCATGGACAGAGGGAGGGAAAACATTAAAAAAAAAAACAAAAAAAAAAAACAGATGAAATGTTTACCCGCTGATGACAACGCCAACCGATTGATTATTCAAAGACCAAGCCAGTCATTTTGATAAACGTAGTTTTAGTACCTCATATAGCCATAGCCCTGCCAATAATGGTGACGTTGACATTAAGCCCCCTTTTTCTTGGTCAAAGATTGGAGCCTGAGACGGAGAGGTCGATTTCTTTTCACTTGTTGGAGCCTCCATGGCATGGAACATGGACGGAGAGGGCATTCCTCACCAATATTGATCGAGTACTTTTGGTGACATTCGACGTCTTTCAGTGTCCTCTATTCTCCATTATTGAATTTTGTTAATCAACTCATCATTTGGAAGATTTCTGGTACCTTAAAAGATTGCTTCGTTGTGGATTAACGTTAACAAAATTGTCTTGCGGATCAGTATTACAACGTGAGATATTCGATCCTGAATTTATGGTAGTTTTAGGCCAATACGCCAAGCTTTGGAAATAAAGCCAACAATTCGAAAATTGTTACTATAGTCAGGAGATTGGTATTAAATAGACCATGGCTGTGGAATAAAGACGATTGTGTGGCCAGCATGCAATATTTCTTCGAAGGGGCTATTTAAGAAGACAGAAAAAAATCCATCGAATGAATGTTATACCGGTGATGACTACTAAAAAACACTAACCGGGTAAACATCAGAATCTCCAAAGACTAAGCATACCAGTTGGGATCACATTTTAGTATTTCAATAGGTTAGTTGCTATTGGCATGTCCATGGTAAGTGTTGAAAAAGCACCTTTGTTTACTGGTGTGAAGTCAAAATATCTCATGCATTACTTAGCATATTGGGTTGACCTGTTGACGTAGATCACATTCCTAACCAGTGGTAAAGTCTGGAATTTTGACTCAATATTTTTTGATCATACGCAATGTATCTGTGAGGTCTCCCTCATTGGGCCTTTTGCATGCGAGTGAAGGTTTACCCGACGATGATAATACCAACCGGTTAATCATTCAATGGAATTATTCGAACATCAAGCCAGTCATTTTGAGGAACGTCGTTTTATTACTTTATGTACAGCCATGACCCTGCCAATAATGGCAATGTCGACTTCAAGCCTTGTTTCTTATCAAAAATTGGAGTCAACCACAGAAAAGTCCATTTCATTCACTGGTTAGAGCCTCTATGGTATGAAATATAAACAGATGTTCTTCAATAATAATTGAGTATTTTTCAGTGATATTCGACGTCTTCAAGAGTCCTTCGTTCGACCATTTGTATGAATATTGAAAATTCAAAGCGAGTAAAAGTTTACTTGACTGGTGTTTTTCAGCAGTCAAAGATACAATCAAAATAATTGAAGACAGAGCCAGACATTGAGCGACATCTAGGTATTTCAAAATGTGCTAACATTATCTGGCTAAAATTTATCCTCTGAAGTTAGATTTGTTTCTTCTTTCTAAAGTTTCCTACAATGAATCGAAACTGTTTGTGGTGCAACCTTACAAGTCTGGGTTAAAAGTAGGCATGAAAAAGCACCAGCAGGTTAACTAGTCATTCAATCAAAATCTTCCGAGAGTCATTTTGGGCTACGTAATTTAGATTATGTGTACATTACGTATCAATATTCCTATATGATCCCACCTATGGTCACAAAATACATGTGCGCTTCCTGCTCAAGGATTGGATCTTATGGAAACGATGACTTTAGAAACAAACGTCAAGTGTTCTAACCATCCGCACAATATCTGATTTTTAATTTGTTATCGTCAGTCACCTGACTTTTTTTTCTTCAAAGCTTTGTTGGTTGATTCTTGGTGCACTAATGGATCGTTTAGATATGGAATAATGGTTAGCAAGATGGCCCTACAGATTAGTACTACTGGGAGAGTTGTGCAATCCCACTTGATCTAGCAAGGGGGTCATGTGCCAAACATAAAAAAAAGATTACCAAATAAAGCCAACAGTTCGACACTAGGATATTGGTCTTTTGCAAGATAGATACATTGGCTGCTGAACAAAGTAAACGAGTGAGTAGCTAGTATTTCTGTGAACGATTTTAGCATTTCAAAACACCTGAACAAGCTGCTTTTACCATTAGAAAGCATCACACTAAGATGACAAGCCTTTGGCAGAGCTAGCTCAACCTTCGAAAATAATAAGATCCCATTAATCCTAAAGAGAGGGGTGTGTAACCAATGCATCCTCCCAATAGTCACTTATGGAGCTGAAACATGGAACTTAACCAAGAGACAGACCCGTAAATTGAGAACCATGCAACGTGCACATGAAAGAATAATGCTGGGCCTCACATGGAGAGACCACAAAACAGCACAGTACACCCTAGAAAAGACACGAGTTAAGGACATAGAATCCATTGAAAATCTCAAATGGCGGTGGGCTGGCCATGTTGTAAGAATGGCAGACAATCGATGGACATCACGACTCACAACATGGATCCCCCGAGACCACCTGCGCAACCGAGGCCGGCAAAATGTTGGAGAGACGAGCTGAACAAGATCAGGTAGTACTGGCTCCGTGACGTCTATGATAGGGAAGTGTGGCAAATCCTGGGGAAGGTCTATGTCCAAAGATAGACGCTAAAAGACTGATGATGATGACCCGATGAAGTCATTCAAGGGAAATTTTTGAAGCTGACCAAATTTTATCACTTCGATATGAATTGTCATAAGCATGTCAATAGTCATCGAAAGCCTTTGTTTATGATGAACGACACATTTTTACAACAATTTCACCTGCTAAAAGATTGGTCTTACGCAAGGAAGATTCAATGGCTAATCTCACAAAATCAGCATTACTGAGCAAAGCGAGATCTTAACTCAATCTATGCTAGTTTTGTGCACCAACTCAGCAAAACTTCAAACATAAGGCCAACGACTCGATACGTTACTTTAGTCAGAGCATTATTGGTATTAAAAAGTCACAAATGGCTGTCAAACAAAGATGATCATGTGACTAGCATTTGATATTCCTTTGAAAATCCATTTGAGTAGACAGTGACGAAATCAAGAGAATGAATGTTGTCCCAGTGATGATAGCTAAAGACATTAGCCTGGTGAACAGTATTCAATTGAAATTTTCAGAGGAGTCTGCCATTTTGGGGGGAAACATTTTAGTATTTCAATATTTATTGAAATTCTGCAAATGATACCTAAACAAACCTCGGCTGTTAGTAAAAAGAAAAACGGAATACCAAAATATTCTGTGAATGAGTACACGATGATGAACGCTGGGAAGTCAGAGATTGAACAAATTTTAAAGAGCCAACCATTGTGGACGATATCATCTCAGTACTTTGACATGCATTGCCATGAGCATGTTAATAGTCAAAGCCCTTGTTTAGGAGTCAACGATTCGACACTTCGTACACGAGATACAATTGCTGTTGAATAAAGACGATTCAGCAGCTAGCATTTCTCAGCAAGAGTGGGAATTTGGAATCTTTATAAAAATGTCATTTGAGATGACGGTGAAGAAGTCAAGAGAAGGAATGTTTACCCGGTGATGATAGCTAAAGACATTTGCCGGGTGAACATCATTCAATCGAAATCTCAAAAGGACAAAACCGTTTTTTGGGAGGGGAAAAGAAACCTTCAATTGCTGTTGAATAAAGACGATTGAGCGGCTAGTATTTCTCAGCGAAAGTGGGGATTTGGCATCTTTATGAAAAGTTCATTTGAGAGGACGGTGAAGAATTCAAAAGAATGAATGTTTACCCAGTGATGATAGCTAGAGACGTCTGCCGGGTGAATATCATTCAATCGAAATCCCCAAATGAAAAAAAAAAAAAAATTTTGGTTTGGTGATTTATATTTATCGCCATGATCATGCTAACACTTACACGAGACTTTTACCTATAAAGGAGCAACAACACTGAATATTTATGAATACTTAGCATATCATGACAGAAAAACCACTGGTTGTGAGTCATTCAACGGAAATTTTTAGGGGCCTAACCATTTTGAGCGATACCATTTCAGGAGTTTGATGTACATCGACTACTCATGCTAAAGCCCTTATATACAGCCAAAGATGAATTTTTAATATAGTCACATTTATGCATTTGTTAAGGCATTGATGGTGTCAACCCCTGGTGCAGAGTATTCTCCTCATCTTAAACCCCTATTTATAGTTTGAATCATTCGTCAATCAATCAATAACCTGGTGGTCTCAAACAGAATTTCAATAGGACGTTAACCAGCAGGACAGAATATCTAATAATTTAGAGAATTCTTATAACGCACTGAATATCAAGTTTCTGTTCCAGATTTGCAGAATATTCATTAAAAAGGATGTTAAGAGGTGGGAGGAAACCAGATAGTTGCCAAGTGTAAACCTTTGTTTTTTGATCAGAGATTGTTACCAATTCAAATGTTTGTAGCGCTCCCTTGCAGATAAAGACCTGAAAAAGCACCAAACAGTAACTAAGACTCAATGGAAGTCATCTGGGAGTCAGCTATTATGATTCTATCAATTGTCACTGAATTCCAACATCACTTTCATCTTTAAAATCAAAGATTGGATCGTATCACATAGGAAAAAAAAAGGGACCTTTATACATAAAAAAAAGTGTCAGTTTTATTAACCATTGATGTGAATTATGTTCATATCAATCCAATCTGACAATACCAATCGTAAAATCAATCATTGTAGGTTTTGCAAGTCAAGACATCAGGACTAGCCGCTTGGTAGACCATTAGGTATAGTTTAAGGGTTGAAACAATGGAAAACAACTTGTGCACAAAAAATAATGAATAAGACTCATTTATTCATACGAACGCATTTGTGGTTAATACCTTGTGCGAATCCACATCAGCTTTCCTTGCATCAGCCATATTTCATACAAGTGGGAGAAAAAAAAAAAAAAAAAAAAAAATGCAGTACTCACATTCTGTCGAAGTGCAGCCATAATTTACGATCTTTTTGGCCAACATGGGCTAGAGATTAGTAGTGAAGATAAGAAGGGGGTGGGGTAAGAACCACTCCTTTCATAGTTGGAATTTTAAAGAAAACATCTTGTAGATCAGCATTACAAAGTGAAATGTTCGATCCTGAATTCATGGTAGTTTGTGCCAGTACGCCAAGCTTTGGAAATAAGGCCAACAATTCCAAAATTGTTACTTCAGTCAGGAGATTGGCATTGGCTGTGGAATAAAGACGATTTTGTGGCCAGCATTCAGTATTTCTTCGAAAGGCTATTTGAGAAGACGGTGAAGGAATTCATCAAATGAATGTTATACCGGTGATGACAGCTAAAAGACACTAGCTGGGTAAACATTCAATAGAAATCTTCGAAGGAAAAAGAAAAAGTTGGCCATTTTAGCATTTCAAAATACTGCCAAGATACCAAGCTGCTTTTGCCAATAAGAAGCAATACTAAAATATTTGATTACTTGCACAGAAATTTTAAAATTTGACCTATTTTGGGTGATATCATTTCAGTACTTCAATATGAATTGTCATGAGCACGTCAATAGTCATCAATAACATTTGTTTATGGTGAACAGCCATTTCCTGCAACAATTTGACATACTAAGAAATTGGTCTTACGCAAGAAAGATACAATCGCTATTGAACAAAGGAGATGATTGTGCAGCGGGCATCTGTGAAAATGAAAGTTGCATTTTTTTTCAAAAGCCGTTTGAGTGGAGAGTGAAGAACTGAAAACAATGAATGTTTTCCCGGTGATGATAGCAAAAGACATTTGCCAGGTGAACACTATTCAATTGAAATCTTCAGAGAATGAGTCAACCATTCTAGGAAAACATTTTCTATATTCCAATATCTATTGAAATTCTGCCAATGATACCTGAAAAAAAAGAAAAAAAAAAAAACTGTTTCTAATGAAAAAAAGAGAATAGCAAAATATTTCGTATATGCATACCCAATGATGAAAGCTGGGAAGTCAACAGTGATTGAACAAATTTTAAAGGGCCAATCATCGTGGGCGATATCATCTCACTACTTTGACATGCATTGCCATGAGCATGTCTATAGTCAAAGCCCTTGTTTAGGAGTCAGCGATGAATTCCTATGACAATTTGACACTTGGTACACAAGAAAGATGTAATTGCTGTTGAATAAAGACGATTTAGCTGTTAGCATTTCTCAGCAAGAGTGGGGATTTGGTATCTTTAAAGAGGTCATTCGAGAAGACGGTGAAGAAGTCCAGAGAATGAATGTTTACCCGGTGATGATAGCTAAAGACATCTGCCGGGTGAACATCATTCAATCGAAATCTGCAAAGGACAAAAACCGTTTTTTGGAGGAGGAGGTTAAAGATTGATATTTATCACCATGATCATGCCAATACCGAAACAAACCACTTTTACCTATAAAGAAGCAACAATGCTGAATATTTATGAATGCTCTGCAAATGATAACCGAAAAACCACAAGTTGTCAGTCATTCGACGGAAATCTTTCGAGGGCCAACCATTGAGGGATATCATTTCAGTAGTTCGAAGTACATTGACTACTTATGCTAATGACGAAGCCCCTATTTATGGCCAAAGATGAATTTTTAATATAGTCACATTTACGCATTGGTTAAGGCATTGAAGGTGTCAACCACTAGTGCAGAGTACTTTACTCGCCTTAAGCCCCTATTTATAGTCTGAATCAACCAATAAGCTTAAAACAGTTTTTTTTTTCTTACCTGGGTCTCACCAAAAAGACATTCAAAAGGAAGTGCAAGTCCTTGTTTCTTGATCAAAGATGGCTACCGATTCAAATGTTTGCAGTGGCCCCTCGCAGATAAAGACCTGAAAACGCACCCAACAGTCGACTAGGTTTCATTGGAAGTCTTTGGGAGTCAGCTATCATGATTCTGTCAATAGTCACTGGATGCCAACATTTTTCCATTTTTTAAATCAAAGATTTGATCGTACCAAGAAGAAAAGAGCCTTTATACATCGTATGAAAAGGTGTCAGTTTCGTGAACCATTGACATGAACGATGTTTTATCAATCCACTCTGATTTCGCAATTGGTATTGTCAATCATTGTAGTTTTGTAAATCAACGCATCAGGACTAGCCCATTTGTAGAGCGTTAAGTATGGTATTATGGTTGAAACAATGGAAGACAACATATACATTAAGAATAATGAACAAGACTCATTAATTCATACTAACACTTTTCTGGTTAATATCCTGTACGAGTCCACATCAGCTTTCCTCGCATCAGCCATATTTCATATAATTGGGAAAAAATAGGATGCAGTACTCACATTCTGTCAAAGTGAAGCCATAGTTTAGGATCTTTTTGGCCAACATGGGTCAGAAACTAGTACCAGGGATTGAAATTTTAAAAAGGCGGGGGGGGGGGTATTTCTTTCATAGTTAGAATTTTCAAGAAAGCATCTTGCAGTGATGATCTTGGAAGGAACATTATTGAATATTGTTAATCAATGCTTTGTTTGGAAGATTTCTGGTTCATTAAAAAGATTGCTTCGTTGTGGATTAACGTTAACAAACTAGTCTTGCGGATCAGCATTACAAAGTGATTGGTATTGTCAATCATTGTAGATTTTGTAAGTCAAAGCATCAGGATTAGCCACCTGGTAGACCATTAGGTATGGTATAAAGGTTAATACAATGGAAAACAACTTATGCCTTAAGAATAATAAGACTCATTTATACGAATGCATTTGTGGCTAATAAACCTGAACGAGTCCATATCAACTTTCCAAGCATCAGTCGTATTTCACATAAGTTGGAAAAATAGGATGCAGCATTCACATCCTGTCGAAGTGCTGCCATAGTTTAGGATCTTTTGACCAACATGGACCAGAGTTTAGTGGTGGGGATAAAAAAAAAGGGGGAGATGGGGAAAGATCCATTCTTTTCATAAATGGAATATTAAATTCAAGATCAGCATTAAAAGGGAGGTGTTCGATCCTGAATTTATTGTAGTTTTATGCCAATACGTCAAGCTTTGGAAATAAGGCCAACTATCCGGAACTTGTCTCTTTAGTCAGGAGATTGATATTAAAGAGACCATGGCTGTGGAATAAAGACGAATGTGTTGGCAGAATTCGATATTTCTTCGAATGGCCATTTGGGTAGTGAAGAAATCCATCGAATGAATGTCATACTGGTGATGACAGCTAAAAGACTAGCTTGGTAAGAGTCATTCAATCGAAATCTCCGAAGACTAAGCATGCCATTTGGGATCAGATTTTAGTATTTCAACTGGTTAGTTGCTATTGGCAGGTCCATGGTAAGTGTTGAAAAAGCACCTTTGTTTATTGGTGTGAACAAAAAAAAAAAAAAAAAAAACAAAAAAAAAAAAAAAAAAAAAAAACAATCAGATCAAAGTATCTTTCATTCTTAACTTAGTACATTGGTGTGACCCGTTGACAGATCACGTTCCTTACTGGTGTAAAGTCTGGAATTTTCACTCAATATTTGTCGTCATATGCAATGTATCCGTGAAGTCTCCGTCCTTGGGCCATTTGCATGTAAGTGAAAAAGTCAAGTGAGTGATGGTCTACCCGACGATAACAACACCAACCAGTTAATCATTTAATGGGATTATTCGAAAATCAAGCCAGCTATTTTGAGGAACATTGCTTGTAGTACCTTATGTATTGCCATGACCCTGTCAATAATGGCAACGTCGACATCAAGCCTTCTTGTTTCTTATTCAAAGACTGGAGACTACTACAGAGAGGTCCATTGCATTCACTGATTAGAGCCTCAAACCTAATCAAGTATTTTTAGTGATATTCAACGTCTTCAGGAGTCTTTCATTCGACCATTTGCATGAATATTGAAAATTCAAAGCGAATAAAAGTTTACTTTGATGACTGCTGAAAAACACCAACCAAGATAGACAATCAAAATAATTGAAGACTGAACCAGACATTGAACGACATTTAGGTATTTCTAAATGTACTGACATTATCCGGCTAAAAATTCATCCTTTGAAGTTGGATTTGTTCGGTGATTTAAAGCTGTTTCCAGTGCAACCTTACAACTCCAGGTTAAATGAAGGCATGAAAAAGCACCAGCAGGTTAACTAATCATTCAATCGAGGTCTTCCAAGTCATTTTGGGCAACGTAATTTAGAAATTATGTGTATATTACGTATCGATTTCAATTCGTATGTTCCACCCATGGTCACAAAACAGATGTGCACTTCCCGCACAAGGATTGGATCTTATGGAAACAATGACTTCAGAATCAAAAGTAAAGCGTGTTTTAACCATCCGAACAATATTTGAATTCATATTTGGTATCATCAGTCACCTGACTTTTTTCTTCAAAGATTTTTGATTCTCGGTTCATAAATGGATCACTTAGTTATGGAGTAATGTTCAGCAAGCTGGTGTTGCAGATTAATACTACAGGGAAAGTTGTGCAATCCCACTTGATCTAGCAAGAGGATCATGTGCCAAAAACTGAAATAGAATTAGCAAATAAAGCCAACGGTTCGACACTAGAATATTGGTCATTTGCAAGAAATATATTTGCTGTTGTACAAAGTAAACACGTGAGCGGCTAGCATTTGTGAAACAATGATCATGACTAACCGGGTGTACATCATTCAAGCAAAATATTCAAATGAATTTAGGGAGAATATTTATTGCCAAGATCACGCCAATAATGGCTAAACAGGCTACTTTTTTGCCAATGGAGCAATAGTACTGAATATTTGTGGAAGATAAGCAAATGATAACAGCAGAAAAGCTACAAGTGGCGAGTCATTGAAGAGATTTTTATTTTATAAAAGTTTGAATGATACCATTTCAGTAGTTAAATGTTCATTTACATGCCAATACTCAAAGCTTTGGTAAATGGTCAAACACGATTTTTTACTAATAAAGACGCAGAATGCTTTCCTCACTTTAGGCTCCAATTTATAGTTGTATCTATTACTTGATAACCTTGAAAATACTTTTTAACCTGGTCTCACCCCTACCATAAAAGAAATTTCAAATGGATGCGACCCACGGAAAAGAATATCTGGTAATTTACAGAATTCTATACCATGTATATTAAATATCGTTTCCAGATTTGCAAAACATTAATTTGGTTAAAAGGATGTGAGGTAGGAGGTAAAAGCCAGATATATGCCAAGAGCAAGCTTCCAAATGTTAGTGAAGCTAGCTAAGAGGTAAAAACTTTCCAAAACCTTAGAACCTAATTCTCCATAAATAACCTTTGAGTGGACTGTGAAAGAGTTCAGCTGATGAATATCAGCTGGTCATAAGAAAACAACCAGTTAAATATGATTTAATGGACTTATTCGAAGACAATGCTAGCCATTTCAAGAAACAGTTTTAGTACATCTATATATACTGGCATGATCCTGACAATAGTCAACAAAAAGATAGACATTAAGCCCTTGATTATTGGTCAAAGATTCGAACCAACCAAAACAAAGACAGTCGTATGCACTGGATAGAGCGTAAGTGGAATGAAGCATTGACGGAGAGGTTGGTTCTAATCAGTGTGATATTAAAGTATCCTCACAAAGTCCCTCCCTTGGCCATTTGTGTGTTCAGTGCTGACGAGTACCTGAGCGGGATGACAGCTTGACACCAGCCAGTAAGATATCGATCAATTGAAATTTTGGAAATTGAGTCAGACATTGAGTGTGACAAAGGTATTAGGATATACATCATCGTCCAGCTAACATTTCTACTTTAATGGTTGTACCTGTTATCTTCAGGGGTATTGCATACCAATTCAGAGGTTCTAAATAGACCTTCGTACAAGTGTTAAAACAATAGAAAACAACAGTGTTACGTAATGAGAAACAAAGATAAAATTCATCAGAGGCATATGCAGTGAATAGCCTTTACGAGTGCACATCGGCTTCCCTCGTAAAGGACAAATTCTATTCAAGTTGAACAAAAATGACGGTACTAACATTCAGTCGGAGAATAACCACAGTCAAAGATCTTTCTGAACAACATGGGTCAGAGACTGGTAGCACGGAATAGGGTAAATGAAGGGAGCCGTTCCTTTTAGTTGGGATTTCGAGGACGTGACGTCACAGCACTTCCCAGGGACTAAGCTGGACTTTTAGGGAATATAACATCCTACGGTGGTAAACTTTGCAAAAGGAACACTATCGAATAGTGAGCATCAAGGCTTTATTGGTAGATTTCTGGTACCTGAAAGGATTTTTTCGTTGTGGATTAACGTTAGCGAGCTGGGCTCACAGAATCAGCATTGATGAGTTCGATCTTAACTCAATCTACTTTAGTCAAGACATTATTGGTATTAAAGTGACAAATGGATGTTGAACAAAAACAATTATGTGACTAAAATTTAATATTTTTAAAAAAAATACTATTTGAGTAGACGGTGAAGTCCAGAGAATGAATATTGTCCCGGTGACGATAGCTAAAGACATTAGTTGAGTGAACACTATTCAATCGTGATCTTCAGAGAATGAGTGCTATTTTTGGAAAACATTTTTTATATTTCAATACTTATTGAAATTCTGCCAATGATATCTACACAAACCTCGGTTGCTAATGGAAAAAATGAAAGAAATACCGGAATATTCGGTGAATGAATACCCGATGATGAACGCTGGGAAGTCAACAGAACACATTTTGAAGAGCCAACCATTGTGGGCAATATTATCTCAGTACTTTGTAATGCATTGCCATGAGTATGTTAATCAAAGCCCTTGTTTAGGAGTCAACGATGAATTCCTACGACAATTCGACACTTCGTACGCAAGATACAATTGCTGTTGAATAAAGACGATTCAGCAGCTAGCATTTCTCAGCAAGAGTGGGAATTTGGTATCTTTATAAAAAGGTCATTTGAGATGACGGTGGAGAAGTCCAGAAAATGAATGTTTACCCGGTGATGATAGCTAAAGACATTTGCCAGGTGAATATCATTCAATCGAAATCTCCAAAGGACAAAACTGTTTTTGGGAATGGGTTAAAGATTGATATTTATCACGATGATCATGCCAATACCAACATAAACCACTTTTACCTATAAAGAAGCAACAATGCTGAATATTTATGATTACTTTGCAAATGATAACCGAAAAACCATAAGTTGTCAGTCATTCAGCAGGAATCTTTAGAGGGCCAACCACTGAGGGATATCATTTCAGTAGTTCGAAATATATTGACTACTTATGCTAATGACAAAGCCCTTATTTATGGCCAAAGATGAATTTCAAATATCGTCACATTTAAGCATTGGTTAAGGCATTGAAGGTGTCAACCACTGGTGCAGAGTACTTTGCTCGCTTTAAGCCACTATTTATAGTTTGAATCGTCAATCAATGGAAGTCTTCTGAGAGTCAGCTATCATGTACTGTCAATAGTCACTAATCACCAACATTGTTTTTTTCATTTTTTAAATCGAAGAGTGGATCGTACCAAGCAGAAAAACGCTTTTATACATCGTATAAAAAGGTGTTAGTTTTGTGAACGATGTTCCTACAAATCCGCTAGTTTTACAATTGGTATTGTCAATCAGGGTACGTTTTGCAAGTCAAAGCATCAGGACTAGCCACTTCGTACACCATTAGGTATGGTACAAGGGGCAAAACAATGGGAAACTTGTGCATTAAGAATAATGAAAAACTCATTCATACAAACGCATTTGTGGCTAATACCCTGTATGAGTCCACATCAGCTTCCTTTTCATCAGTCATATTTCATGTAAGTGTAAAAAAATAGGATGCAGTACTCACATTCTGTTGTGTGCAACCATAGTTTAGGATCTTTTTGGCCAACATGGGCCAGAGATTAGTAGTGAGAATTTTTAAAAAGTGGATGAGGGAAGAGCCATTCCTTTCAAAGTTGGAATATAAAAGAAAAGATCTTGTAGATCAGCATTACAAAGTGAGGTGTTCGATCCTGGAGATCGAGCAGTTTTGTGCCAGTACGCCAAGCTTTGGAAATAAGGCGAACAATTCGAAACTTGTTGCTTTAGTCGGGAGATTGGCATTAAAGAGACCATGGCCGTGGAATAAAGACCATTGTGTGGCTAGCATGCAATATTTCTTCGATGGGGCTATTTGAGAAGACAGTGAAAAAGTCCATTGAATGAATGTTATACCGGTGATGACAGCTGAAAGACATCAGCAGGGTGAACATCTTTCAATCGAAATCTTCAAAGAAAGTAGTCAGCCATTTTGGCATTCTGAAATACTGCCAAGATACCTGAACGAGATGTTTTTGCGATTAAAAATAAAATACCAAAATATTTGTGAATACTTATTCGATGATAGGCTGAGAATCCACTAGGGGAGAGTCGATAGAAATTTCCAAAGCTGGCCATTTTGGGTGATATCATTTCATTAACTCAATATCAATTGTCATGAGCTTGTCAGAGGTCATCAAAAGCCTTTGTTTATGATAAACGATGAATACCTACAACATTTTGACGTACTATGAGATTGAACTTATGCAACAAAGATACAAAGGCGATCGAAAAAAGTAAATAATTGTGTGGCTGGCAAGCGTGAAAGAAAGGGTTTTTTTTTTTTCCAAAAGCCGTTTGTGTTGACAGTGAAGAAGTTCAGACAATGAATGGTGACCCAGTGAAAATCAAAATATCCAATGATGAACATTGGAAAGTCAATAGTGTTTGAGCAAATTCTGAAGAGCAAACCATTGTGGGCGATATCATCTCACTACTTTGACATTCATTGCCATGAGTATGTCAATGGTCAAAGCCCTTGTTAAAACGTCAACGATGAACTCCTACGACGATTTGACATTTGGTGCATAGGTCATAAGCAAGGAAAATACAATTGCTGTTGGATAAAGACGATTGAACGGCAAGCATTTCTAAGCAAAAGTGACGATTTGGTATCTTTTTTAAATGGTCAATTGAGAGGACGGTGAAGAAGTCCAAAGAATGAATGTTTGCCCGGTGATGATAGCTAAAGACATTTGCCGGGTGAACATCATTCAGTCGAAATCTCAAAAGGACAAAAACGTTTTTGGGAGGGGGTTAAAGATTGATATTTATCACCATGATCATGCCAATACTTACACAAGCCACTTTTACCTATAAAGAAGCAACAATGCTGAATATCATTTCAGTAGTTCGAAGTATATTGACTACTTTTGCTCATGACAAAAGCCCTTATTTATGGCCAAAGACAAATTTCAAAAATCACATTACGCATTGGTTAAGGTATTGATGGTGCAGAGTACTTTGCTCGCCTCAAGCCCCTATTTATAGTCTGAATCATTCGTCAATCAACCAATAACGTCAAAAAGAGTTTTTTTTTAACCTAGGGTCTCACCAAAAAGACTTTCAAATGGAAGTAAAAATCCTTTCTCGATCAAAGACTATTACCGATTCAAATGTTTGCAGTGGCCCTTTGCAGATAAAGACTTAAAAAAGCACCCGACAGTCGACTACGTTTCAATGGAAGTCATCTGGGAGTCGGCTATCATGTACTTCATGATTCTGTCAATAGTCACTGAATGCTAACATTGTTTTTCATTTTTTAAATCAATGATTGGATCGTACCAAGAAGAAAAAGGCCTTTATACACAATTCAAAATGGTGTTAGTTTCGTGAACCATTGACTTGAACCATGTTCCTATAAATCCACTTATTTTACAATTGATATTGTCAATCATGGTACGTTCTGTAAGTCAAAGCATCAGGACTAGCCACTCCGTAGACCATTAGGTATGGTATAAAGGTTGAAACAAAGGTAGACAACTAATGCATTAGGAATAATGAATAAGACTCATTTATTCATACGAAAACTTTTCTTGGCTAATACCCTGTACGAGTTTACATCAGCTTTCCCTGCATCAGTCATATTTCACATAAGTTGGAAAAATAGGATATTTTGGCCAACATGGGCCAGAGATTAGTCGTGGGGATAAAAAAAAAAGTGGGGACGAGAAAAGAGCCATTTTTATAATTGGGGAAAAAATAGGATGCAATACTCACATTCTGTTGAAGTGCAGCCATAGTTTAGGATCTATTTGGCCAACATGGGCCAGAGATTAGTAGTGGGGGTAAAAAAAGTGGGTGGGGAAAGAGCCATTCCTTTCATAGTTGGAATTAAAAGATCTTGTAGATCAGCATTACAAAGTGAGGTATTCAAAACTGAATTTGTGGTAGTTTTATGCCAATACGCCAAGCTTTGGAAATAAGGCGAACTATTCGAAAATTGTTACTTTAGTCAGGAGATTGATATTAAAGAGACCATGGCCGTGGAATAAAGATAATTGAGTTGCCAGCATGCAAGGGGGTTTGCATACGAATCGAGAGGTTCTAAGCAGATCCTCGTAGAGACCTGAAGAAAAAGAAAGCTTGTTATCGAGCGTTCAATTGAAATTTTCCGAGAGAGTCATTTACTTATGTCATGATACGGTCAATAGTTTGTAAATGTCATCAAGCAGCTTTTATCGAAGATCAGATCATGCCGCAAAGGAAAATGCCTTTATCCATCGTATAAAAGTGTCAGTGGTGTGAAACATTGATGTAAACGATGTTTTATCGAAACGGCTCTAATTCTATAATTGGTATCGTCCATCACTTATCGGCCGGGTTACGTTGCAGGTTTTTCGAATCAAGGTTTTAGGACAGGCCAACTAGTAGACCATTGGGGATGGTACACGTATTAAAACAATACAAAACAACCGCATTACGTAATGAGGAACAAAGGTAAAATTCATCAGAGGCATATGCAGTGAATAACCTTCACGAGTGCACATCGGCTTCCCTCGTAAAGGACCAATTCTATTCAAGTTGAACAAAAAAGACAGTACTAACATTCAGTCGAAGAACAACCACAGTCAAAAATCTTTCTGGACAACATGGGTCAGAGACTGGTAGCAGGGAATACGGAGAAAGAAGGGACCTGTTCCTTTTAGTTGGGAACTTGAGGAAGTGACGTTACAGCACAACCTATGGACTAAGCTTGACTTTTAGGGAATGTAACATCCTACGGTGGTAAACTCTGCAAAAGGAACACTATCGAATAGTGATCATCAAGGCTTTATTGGTAGATTTCTGGTACCTGGAAGGATTTTTTCGTTGTGGATTAACGTTAGCGAGCTGGTCTCACAGAATCAGCATTGAACAGTTCGATCTTAACTCAATCTATGATAGTTCGGTGCACCAACTCTGCCAACTTCGAAAATAAGGCCAACGACTCGACACTTTACTTTAGTCAGGGCATTATTGGTATTAAAGTGACAAATGGATGTCGAACAAAAACAATTATGTGACTAGAATTTCATATTTTTTTATAAGACTATTTGAGTAAACGGTGAAGAAGTTCAGAAAATGAATATTGTCCCGGTGACGATAGCTAAAGACATTAGCTGCGTGAACACTATTCAATTGAAATCTTCAGAGAATTAGTGCTATTTTTGGAAAACATTTTTATATTTCAATACTTATTTTAATATTCAAAGCCCTTGTTTAGGAGTCAACGATGAATTCCCACGACAATTGACACTTTGTACACAAGATACAATTGCTGTTGAATAAAGACGATTCAGCAGCTAGCATTTCTCAGCAAGAGTGGGAATTTGGTATCTTTATAAAAAGGTCATTTGAGATGACGGTGAAGAAGTCCAGAAAATGAATGTTTACCCGGTGATGATAACTAAAGACATTTGCCAGGTGAACATCATTCAATCGAAATCTCCAAAGGACAAAATCGTTTTTTGGGAGGGGGTTAAAGATTGATATTTATCACGATGATCATGCCGATACCGACACAAACCACTTACCTATGAAGAAGCAACAATGCTGAATATTTATGAGTGCTTTGCAAATGATAACCGAAAAACCACAAGTTGTCAGTCATTCAATAGAAATCTTTAGCGGGCAAACCATTGAGGGATATCATTTCAGTAGTACGAAGTATATTGACTACTTATGCTAATGACAAAGCCCTTATTTATGGCCAAAGATGAATTTCAAATATCGTCACATTTACGCATTGGTTAAGGCATTGAAGGTGTCAACCACTGGTGCAGAGTACTTTGCTAGCTTTAAGCCACTATTTATAGTTTGAATCATTCGTCAATTAACCAATAACATCAAAACAGTTTTTCAACCTGGGGTCTCACCAAAAAGACTTTTTGAGAAGTGTAAATCCTTGTTCCTTGATCAAAGATGGTTACCGATTCAAATGTTTGCAGTGGCCCTTTGCAGATAAAGACCTGAAAAAGCACCTGACAGTCGAGTAGGCTTCAATGGAAGTCTTCTGAGAGTCAGCTATCATGTACTGTCAATAGTCACTGATTGCCAACATTGTTTTCTTCATTTTTTAAATTGAAGAGTGGATCGTACCAAGCAGAAAAACGCTTTTATACATCGTATAAAAAGGTGTTAGTTTTGTGAACGATGTTCCTACAAATCCGCTAGTTTTACAATTGGTATTGTCAATCATGGTACGTTTTGTAAAAAAAGCATCAGGACTAGCCACTTCGTACACCATTAGGTATGGTATAAGGGGTAAAACAATGGAAAACTTATGCATTAAGAATAATGAAAGTCCACATCAACTTTCTTTTCAGTCATATTCCATATAAGTGTAAAAAAATACGATGCAATACTCACATGCCGTTGTGTGCAGCCATAGTTTAGGATCTTTTTGGCCAACATGGGCGAGAGATTAGTAGTGAGAATAGAAAAAGTGGATGTCAAAGGTCATCAAAAGCCTTTGTTTATGTTAAACGATGAATACCTACAACAATTTGACGTACTATGAGATTGAACTTACGCAAGAAAGATACAAGGGCTATCGAAAAAAGTAAATTGTGTGGCTGGCAAGCGTGAAAGAAAGGGTTTCATTTTTTTCCAAAAGCCGTTTGTGTTGACAGTGAAGAAGTTCAGACAATGAATGGTGACCCAGTGAAAATCAAAATATCCAATGATGAACACTGGAAAGTCAATAGTGTTTGAACAAATTCTGAAGAGCAAACCATTGTGGGCAATATCATCTCGGTACTTTGACATTCATTGCCATGAGTATGTCAATGGTCAAAGCCCTTGTTAAAACGTCAACGATGAATTCCTACGACGATTTGACATTTGGTGCATAGGTCATAAGCAAGGAAAATACAATTGCTGTTGAATAAAGACGATTGAACGGCAAGCATTTCTAAGCAAAAGTGACGATTTGGTATCTTTTTAAAATGGTCAATTGAGAGGACGGTGAAGAAGTCCAAAGAATGAATGTTTGCCCGGTGATGATAGCTAAAGACATTTGCCGGGTGAACATCATTCAGTCGAAATCTCCAAAGGACAAAACTTTCTTTGTGAGGGGGGGGGGGATTAGTATTTATAACCACGATCATGGTAACACTTACACGAGGCACTTTTGCCTATAAAGTTGCAACATTCTGAATATTTATGAATACTTAGCAAATGATAACAGAAGAACCACAAGTCATGAGTCACTCAATTGAAATTTTCAGACGCCTTACCATTTTTAGCGATACTATTTCAGTAGTTCGATATGCATTGACTACTTATGCTAATGACAGCCTTTATCAATGTCCAAAGATGAATTTTTAAGAGTCAGATTTATGCATTGGTTAAGGTATTGATGGTGTCAACCGTTGGCTCAGAGTACTTCCCTCACCTTGAGCCCATATTTATAGTTTGAATCATTTGTCAATCAACAAATAATCTCAAAACAGTTTTTAACCTGGGGGTCTCACAAAGATAATTTCAATAGGATGTTAATCATCAGGACAGAATATCTAATCATCTAGAGAATTCTTATACGACGTTGAATATCAAATTTCTGTTCCACATCTGTAGGACATTTGTTAAAAGGATGTGAGGTGGTGAGAGGAAGCTGGATTCATGCCAAGTGTAAACCCTTGTTTTTAGATCAAGGATTGTTACCAATTCAAATGTTGGCAGAGGCCCCTTGCAGATGAAGACCTGAAAAAGCACCAGACAGTCAACTAAGATTCAACAGAAGTCTCCTAGGAGTCAGACATTATTCACTGTTATGACTCAATAGTCCCTGAATAACAACATCACTTTCATTCTTAAAAACAGAGATTGGATCGTACCACGAAGAAAAAAATGCCTTTATACATCATGTAAAAAGGTGTCAGTCTTGTGAATGATTGATGTGAACAATCTTCCTATCAATCCGATGATTTTACAATTGCTATTGTCAATCATTGTAGATTTTGTAAGTCAAAACATCAGGACTATCAACTTGGTAGACCATTGGGTATGTTATAAAGGTTAATACAATGGAAAACAACTTATGCCTTAAGAATAATAAGACTCATTTATACAAATGCATTTGTGGCTAATAAACCTGAACGAGATCACATCAACTTTCCTAGCATCAGTCAAATTTCACATAAGTTGGAAAAATAGGATGCAGCATTCACATCCTGTCGAAGTGATGCCATAGTTTAGGATCTTTTGGCCAACATGAACCAGAGTTTAGTGGTGGGGATAAAAAGAAAGGGGGGAGATTGGGAAAGATCCATTCTTTTCATAAATGGAATATTAAAGAAAATATCTTCAAGATCAGCATTAAAAGTGAGGTGTTCGATCCCGAATTCATGGTAGTTTGTGCCAGTACGCCAAGCTTTGGAAATAAGGCCACAATTCCAAAATTATTACTTTAGTCAGGAGATTGGTATTAAAGAGACAATGGCAGTGGAATGAAGACGACTGTGTGGCTAGCATGCAATATTTTTGAACGGTTATTCGAGAAGACAGTAAAAAGTCCATAGAATGAATTATGTCTCAGTGTTGACAGCTGAAAGACATCAGCCGGGTGAACAATCAATCTTCAAAGAAAAAGTTGGCCATTTTGGGAGACATTTTAGCAGTTCAAAATATTGCCAGGATACCTGAACAAGCTGTTTTTGCCAATTAGAAGCAATACCAAAATATTTGTGAATACTTTTTCGATGATATCGGCTGAGAATCCACTAGAGGAGAGTCATTCAATAAAAATTTCAATAGTTGACCATTTTGGGTGATATCATCTCAGTATCTCGATATGAACTGTCATGAGCATGTCAATAGTCATCAAAAGCCCTTGTTTATGCTGAACGACGAATTCTTACAATTTGACCTACTAAGATATTGGTCTTATGCAAGAAAAATACAAAGGCTATCGAAGAAAGTAAATGATTGTGTGGCTGGCATCTGTGAAAGTGAGGGTTTCATCTTTTTCGAAAGCTGTTTCAGTGGACAGTGAAGAAGTCAAGAGAATGGATGTTTACCCGGTGATGATAGCAAAAGACATTTGCCGGGTGAATATCATTCAATCGAAATCTCTAGAGAACGAGTTTGCCATCAGGGGAAAAAAAATATTGTAACATTTCAAATTTTGTTGCCATGATCACAACCAATAATACCCATAAGAAGTACTTTTTAGACTCCAATAAAGTAACAATACTGAAATATTTCTTATGAATGCTAACCTATCAGTTATACAGTGAAGAAGTCCAGAGAATGAATGTTCCAGTAATAACTAAATAACAGTAGCTGGGTGAACATCATTCAATCGAAGGATTCAAACAACAGTTTGAGGAGAAGACATTAATTGCCAAGATCATGCCAATAAAGCAACAATAGTGAGGTTTTGTGAATATTAAGCAAATAACAGAAAAGCCACAAGTACCAAGCCATTCAAAGGATTTACTTTTACTTTCAAGAGGGCTAAACTTTCGAGCAATACCATTTGAGTAGTTCGGTTTTACATTGGCATGCCAATACTCAAAGCCTTCATTAATGGTCAAAAACGAATTTCAAAATAAAGCAGAGTGCTTTCCTCACTTTAAGCTCCAATTTATAGTTGTATCATCAATAACCTTAGAACTAGTTTTTAACCTGGTCTTGCCCCTACCATGAAAGAAATTTCAAAATGACACGACCAACGGGGAAGAATATCTACTAATTTATAAAAATCTATATTATAATGAATATTAAATATCAGTTCCGGATTTGCAAAACATTACTTCGGTTAAAATGATGTGAAGTAGTTTGTAGAAGCCAGATAGATGCCAAAAGAAAGAGTCCAAATGTTAATGAAGCAAGCTAAGAGGTAAAAACTTTCCAGAACCTTAAAACCATTAAAATAATTAGTCTTTGAATGAACTCTGATGGAGTCCAGCTAATGAATATAAGCCGGTCATAAAAAAAAAAAACCTGACCGATTAAATGATTCAATGGACTTATTCGAAGACAACGCTGGTCATTTCAAGGAACAGTTTTAGTACATCTTTATTTAATGGCATTATCCTGCCAATAGTGAACAAAGAAAGACATTAAGCCCTTGATTATTGGTCAAAGATTCGAACCAACCACAGGAAAGACGGTTGTATGCACTGGTTAGAGCGTAAGTGGCATGATGCATTGATGGAGAGGTTGGTTCTAATCAGTTTGATATTTATGTACCCTCACGAAGTCCCTCCCTTGGCTATTTGTGTGTTCAATGCTGACGAGTACCCGAGTGGGGTGACAGCTTGACACCAGCCAGTTAGATATTGATCAATTGAAATTTTCAGAAATTGAGTGTGACAGTGGTATTAGGATATATATCACCATTGTCCAGCTAACATTTCTACTTTAATGTTTGTACCTGTTATCTTCAGGGGTATTGCATACCAATTCAAAGCTTCTAAATAGGCCTTCGTACAGACCTGAAAAATCACCAGCCGGTTATCAAGCATACAATAGAAATTTTCCGAGATAGAGTTAGCCATTATGTATTGTCATGATTCAGTCAGTCACTTTATGCCAACATCATGCAGCTTCCTTTATCAAAAATAAGATCATGCCACAGAGAAAAAGATGCCTTTATACATCGTACGAAAGAGTCAGTGGAGTGAAACATTGATGTAAACAATATTCTATCAAACTACACTAATTTTATAATTGGTATCGTCCATCAGTTACTAACCGTGTCATGTAGGTTTTTTCGAATCAAAGTTTTAGGACTGGCCAACCGGTAGACCATTGGGGATTGTATAAGTGTTAAAACAATGGAAAACAACCATGTTACGTAATAACATACTTAATTCAAACAAAGGCATATTTACAAGTCCATATCGGCTTCCTTGTAACGGTGAAATTCTATTCAAGTTGAACAAATAAGATACAGTACTCACATTTGGTTGGAGAACAACTACAGTCAAAGGTCTTTCTGGCTAACGTTGGTCAGAAACTCGTAGCAGGAAATATGGAGAAAGGGACCTGTTCCTTTTTGTTAGGATTTCGAGGAAGTGACGTTACGGCACTTCCTAGGGACTAAGCTGGACCTTTAGGGAATGTAACATCCTACGGTGGTAAACTCTGCAAAAGGAACACTATCGAATATTGATCATCAAGGCTATATTGGTAGATTTCTGGTATCTGGAAGGATTTCTTCGTTGTGGAGTAACGTCAATGAGCTGGTCTCAAAATCAGCATTGAACAGTTCGATCTTAATCCAATCGATACCAGTTTTGTGCACCAACTCAGCCAACTTCGAAAATATGGCCAACAACCCGACACTTTAGTCAAGGCATTATTGGTATCAAGTGACCATTGGATGTCAAACAAAATTGTGTGACTAGAATTTAATATTTCTTCAAAAGTCTATTCGGGTAGACAGTGAAAAGTCCAGAGAATGAATATTGTCCTGGTGATGAGGGCTAAAGACATTAGCTGGGTGAGCACTATTCAATTGAAATCTTCAGAGAATTAGTGTTATTTTTGGAAAACATTTTTATATTTCAATACTTATTGAAATTCTGCCAATGATACCAAGACAAACCTCTGTTGCTAATGGAAAAGATAAAAGGAATACCGAAATATTCTGTGAATGAATACCCGATGATGAACGCTGGGAAGTCAACAGAACAAATTTTAAAGAGCCAACCATTGTGGGCAATATCATCTCAGTACTTTGTAATGCATTGCCATGAGCATGTTAATAGTCAAAGCCATTGTTTAGGAGTCAACAATGAATTCCCACGACAAGTCGACACTTAGTACACAAGATACAATTGCTGTTGAATAAAGACGATTCAGCAGCTAGCATTTCTCAGCAAAAGTGGGAATTTGGTATCTTTATAAAAAAGGTCATTTGAGATGACGGTGAAGAAGTCCAAAGAATGAATGTTTACCCGGTGATGATAGCTAAAGACATCTGCCGGGTGAAGATCATTCAATCGAAATCTCCAAAGGACAAAACTGTTTTGGGGAGGGGTTAAAGATTGATATTCATCACCATGATCATGCCGATACCGACACAAACCACTTTTACCAATAAAGAAGCAACAATGCTGAATATCATTTCAGTTGTTCGAATTGTATTGACTACGTTTGCTAGTCACAAAAGCCCCTATTTATGGCCAAAGACGAATTTTAAATATCATTACGCATTGGTTGAGGTATTGAAGGTGTCAACTATTGGTGCAGAGTACTTTGCTCGCCTTAAGCCCCTATTTGTAGTCTGAATCATTCATCAATCAACCAATAACTTTAAAACAGTTTTTTGTTGAACTGAGGTCTCACCAAAAAGACATTCAAATGGAAGTGTAAATCCTTTTTTCTTGATCAGAGACTATTACCGATTCAAATGTTTGCAGTGGCCCCTTGCAGATAAAGACCTGAAAAAGCACCCGACTGGGTTTCAATGGAAGTCTTCTGGGAGTCAGCTATCATGTACTGTCAGTCAATGAATGCCAACATCGTTTTTTATTTTTTAAAATCAAAGACTGGATAGTACCAAGAAGAAAAAGAACCTTTATACATAGTATAAAAAGGTGTCAGTTTCGTGAACCATGTTCCTATAAATCCACTGATTTTACAATTGGTATTGTCAATTATGGTACGTTCTATTAGTCAAAGCATCAGGAATAGCCACTTCGTAGACCACTAGGTATGGTATATAGGTTAAAACAATGGAAAACAACTTATGCATTGGGAATAATGAATAAGACTCATTTATTCATACGAAAACTTTTCTGGCTAATACCCTGTACGAGTCCACATCAGTTTTCCTCACATCAGTCATATTTCATATCATTGGGGAAAAAAATAGGATGCAGTTCACACCTGTTGGAGTGCAGCCATAGTTTAGGGTCTTTTTGGCCAACATGGGCCAGAGATTAGTAGTGGGGGTAAAAAAAAGTGGGTGGGGAAAGAGCCATTCCCTTCATAGTTGGAATGAAAAGATCTTGTAGATCAGCATTACAAAGCAAGGTGTTCAATCCTGAATTTATGGTAGTTTTATGCCAATAAGCCAAGCTTTGGAAATAAAGCCAACGATTCGAAAATTGTTACTATAGTCAGGAGATTGATATTAAAGAGACCATGGCTGTGGAATAAAGACGATTGAGTGGCCAGCATGCAAGGGGGCTTGCATACTAATCGAGATGTTCTAAGCTGATCCTCGTAGAGACCCGAAGAAAAAAAAAAGCTAGTTATCGAGCATTCAATTGAAATTTTCCGAGAGAGTCATTTATTTATGTCATATGGTCAATAGTCTGTAAGTGTCATCAAGCAACTTTTATCGAAGAACAGATCATGCCACAAAGAAAAATGCCTTTATCCATGGTATAAAAGTGTCAGTGGTGTGAAACATTGATGTGAACGATGTTTTATCGAAACGGCTCTAATTCTATAATCGGTATCGTCCATCACTTATCAGCCGGGTTACGTTGCAGGTTTTTCGAATCAAGGTTTTAGGACAGGCCAACTAGTAGACCGTTGGGGATGGTACACGTGTTAAAACAATACAAAACAACCGCGTTACGTAATGAGAAACAAAGATAAAATTCATCAGAGGCATATGCAGTGAATAACCTTTACGAGTGCACATCGGCTTCCCTCGTAAAGGACCATTTCTATTCAAGTTGAACAAAAAAAGACAGTACTAACATCCAGTCGGAGAACAACCAGTAGAAAAATCTTTCTGGACAACATGGGTCAGAGACTGGTAGCAGGGAATACAGAGAAAGAAGGGACCTGTTCCTTTTAGTTGGGAACTTGAGGAAGTGACGTAACGGCACTTCCCATGGACTAAGCTTGACTTTTAGGGAATGTAACATCCTACGGTGGTAAACTCTGCAAAAGGAACACTGTCGAATATTGATCATCAAGGCTATATTGGTAGATTTCTGGTACCTGGAATGATTTCTTCGTTGTGGAGTATGAGACTATTTGAGTAAACGGTGAAGAAGTCCAGGGGCTATTTTTGGAAAACATTTTTATATTTCAATACTTATTTTAATATTCAAAGCCCTTGTTTAGGAGTCAACGATGAATTTCCACGACAATTCGACACATCGTACACAAGATACAATTGCTGTTGAATAAAGACGATTTTCAGCAGGAGTGGGAATTTGGTATCTTTATGAAAAGGTTATTTGAGATGACGGTGAAGAAGTCCAGAAAATGAATGTTTACCCGGTGATGATAGCTAAAGACATTTGCCAGGTGATCATCATTCAATCGAAATCTCCAAAGGACAAAATCGTTTTTTGGGAGGGGGTTAAAGATTGATATTTATCACGATGATCATGCCGATACCGACACAAACCACTTTTACCTATAAAGAAGCAACAACGGTGAATATTTATGATTACTTTGCAAATGATAACCAAAAAACCATAAGTTGTCAGTCATTCAGCAGGAATCTTTAGAGGGCCAACCACTGAGGGATATCATTTCAGTAGTTCGAAGTATATTGACTACTTATGCTAATGACAAAGCCCTTATTTATGGCCAAAGATGAATTTCAAATATCGTCACATTTAAGCATTGGTTAAGGCATTGAAGGTGTCAACCACTGGTGCAGAGTACTTTGCTTGCTTTAAGCCGCAATTTATAGTTTGAATCATTCGTCAATCAACCAATAACGTTGAAAGTTTTTCAACCTGGGGTCTCACCAAAAAGACTTTTTAAAAAGGAAGTGTAAATCCTTGTTTCTTGATCAAAGATGGTTACCGATTCAAATGTTTGCAGTGGCCCTATGTAGATAAAGACCTGAAAGAGCGCCCGACAGTCGACTAGGTTCCAATGGAAGTCTTCTGAGAGTCAGCTATCATGTACTGTCAATAGTCACTGATTGCCAACATTGTTTTTTTCATTTTTTAAATCGAAGAGTGGATCGTACCAAGTAGAAAAACGCTTCTATACATCGTATAAAAAGGTGTTAGTTTTGTGAACGATGTTCCTACAAATTCGCTAGTTTTACAATTGGTATTGTCAATCATGGTACGTTTTGTAAAAAAAGCATCAGGACTAGCCACTTCGTACACCATTAGGTATGGTATAAGGGGTAAAACAATGGGAAACTTGTGCATTAAGAATAATGAAAGTCCACATCAACTTTCTTTTCAGTCATATTTCATATAAGTGTAAAAAAATACGATGCAATACTCACATGCCGTTGTGTGCAGCCATAGTTTAGGATCTTTTTGGCCAACATGGGCCAGAGATTAGTAATGAGAATAAAAAAAGTGGATGAGGGAAGAGCCATTCCTTCCAAAGTTGGAATATAAAAGAAAAGATCTTGTAGATCAGCATTACAAAGTGAGGTGTTCGATCCTGGAGGTCGAGCAGTTTTGTGCCAGTACGCCAAGCTTTGGAAATAAGGCGAACAATTCGAAACTTGTTGCTTTAGTCGGGAGATTGGCATTAAAAAGACCATGGCCGTGGAATAAAGACCATTGTGTGGCTAGCATGCAATATTTCTTCGATGGGGCTATTTGAGAAGACAGTGAAAAAGTCCATTGAATGAATGTTATACCGGTGATGACAGCTGAAAGACATCAGCAGGGTGAACATCTTTCAATCGAAATCTTCAAAGAAAAAAGTCAGCCATTTCAGTATTAGCAAGTACATGGTAAGAGTTTGCAAAGCACCTATATTGGTATAAAAAAAAATTAAAAAAATAAAATAAATAAAGACTCATATGCCAAAGTATCTCATGCATTACTTAGCACATTGGTGTGACCTGTTGATGCACGTTCCTTGCCAGTGGTGGAGTGTGGAATTTTCACTCATTTTTTGGTCATATGCAATGTTTCCGTGAAGTTTACCTCCTTGGGCCATTAATGTGTGATTGAAAAGTCAAAAACAAAAAAAAACAAAAACAGAACATTTCAGTGGACAGTGATGAAGTCTATGGAATGGATATTGTCCCAGTTTTGACAGCTAAAAGACATCAGCCGGATGAACATCAATCAATCGAAATCTTCAAAGAAAGTAGTCAGCCATTTTGGCATTCTGAAATACTGCCAAGATACCTGAACGAGATGTTTTTGCGATTAAAAATAAAATACCAAAATATTTGTGAATACTTATTCGATGATAGGCTGAGAATCCACTAGGGGAGAGTCGATAGAAATTTCCAAAGCTGGCCATTTTGGGTGATATCATTTCATTAACTCAATATCAATTGTCATGAGCTTGTCAGAGGTCATCAAAAGCCTTTGTTTATGATAAACGATGAATACCTACAACATTTTGACGTACTATGAGATTGAACTTATGCAACAAAGATACAAGAGCTATCGAAAAAAGTAAATAATTGTGTGGCTGGCAAGCGTGAAAGAAAGGGTTTCATTTTTTTCCAAAAGCCGTTTGTGTTGACAGTGAAGAAGTTCAGACAATGAATGGTGACCCAGTGAAAATCAAAATATCCAATGATGAACACTGGAAAGTCAATAGTGAACAAATTCTAAAGAGCAAACCATTGTGGGCAATATCATCTCGGTACTTTGACTTGCATTGCCATGAGTATGTCAATGGTCAAAGCCCTTGTTAAAAAAGGTCAATGATGAATTCCTACGACGATTTGACATTTGGTGCATGGGTGATTAGCAAGGAAAATACAATTGCTGTTGAATAAAGACGATTGAACGGCAAGCATTTCTAAGCAAAAGTGACGATTTGGTATCTTTTTAAAATGGTCAAATGAGAGGACGGTGAAGAAGTCCAAAGAATGAATGTTTGCCCGGTGATGATAGCTAAAGACATCTGCCGGGTGAACATCATTCAGTCGAAATCTCCAAAGGACAAAACTTTCTTTGTGGGGGGGGGATTAGTATTTATAACCATGATCATGCTAACACTTACACACGGCACTTTTGCCTATAAAGATGCAACATTCTGAATATTTATGAATACTTAGCAAATGATAACAGAAGAACCACAAGTCATGAGTCACTCAATTGAAATTTTCAGACGGCTAACCATTTTTAGCGATACTATTTCAGTAGTTCTATATGCATTGACTACTTATGCTAATGAGCGCTTTTATTAATGTCCAAAGATGAATTTTTAAGAGTCAGATTTATGCATTGGTTAAGGTATTGATGGTGTCAACCGTTGGCTCAGAGTACTTTCCTCACCTTTAGCTCATATTTATAGTTTGAATCATTTGTCAATCAACAAATAATCTCAAAACAGTTTTTAACCTGGGGGTCTCACCAAACATAATTTCAATAGGATGTTAATCCACAGGACAGAATATCTAATAATCTAGAGAATTCTTATACGACGTTGAATATCAAATTTCTGTTCCACATCTGTAGGTCATTTGTTAAAAGGATGTGAGGTGGTGAGAGGAAGCTGGATTCATGCCAAGTGTAAACCTTTGTTTTTAGATCAAGGATTGTTACCAATTCAAATGTTGGCAGAGGCTTCTTGCAGATGAAGACCTGAAAAAGCACCAGACAGTCAACTAAGATTCAACAGAAGTCTCCTGGGAGTCAGACATTATTCACTGTTATGACTCAATAGTCACTGGATAACAACATCACTTTCATTCTTAAAAACAGAGATTGGATCGTACCACGAAGAAAAAAATGCCTTTATACATCATGTAAAAAGGTATCAGTCTTGTGAATCATTGATGTGAACGATGTTCCTATCAATCCGATGATTTTACAATTGCTATTGTCAATCATTGTAGATTTTGTAAGTCAAAGCATCAGGACTATCAACTTGGTAGACCATTGGGTATGGTATAAAAGGTTAATACAATGGAAAACAACTTGTGCCTTAAGAATAATAAGACTCATTTATACAAATGCATTTGTGGCTGATAAACCTGAACGAGATCACATCAACTTTCCTAGCATCAGTCGTATTTCACATAAGTTGGAAAAATAGGATGCAGCATTCACATCCTGTCGAAGTGATGCCATAGTTTAGGATCTTTTGGCCAACATGAACCAGAGTTTAGTGGTGGGGATAAAAAGAAAGGGGGGAGATTGGGAAAGATCCATTCTTTTCATAAATGGAATATTAAAGAAAATATCTTCAAGATCAGCATTAAAAGTGAGGTGTTCGATCCCGAATTCATGGTAGTTTGTGCCAGTACGCCAAGCTTTGGAAATAAGGCCACAATTCCAAAATTATTACTTTAGTCAGGAGATTGGTATTAAAGAGACAATGGCAGTGGAATGAAGACGACTGTATGGCTAGCATGCAATATTTTTGAGCAGTTATTCGAGAAGACAGTGAAAAAGTCCATAGAATGAATGTTGTCCCAGTGTTGACAGCTGAAAGACATCAGCCGGGTGAACATCAATCAATCAATCTTCAAAGAAAAAGTTGGCAATTTTGGGAGACATTTTAGCAGTTTAAAATATTGCCAAGATACCTGAACAAGCCGCTTTTGCCAATTAGAAGCAATACCAAAATATTTGTGAATACTTTTTCGACGATATCGACTGAGAATCCACTAGAGGAGAGTCATTCAATAGGAATTTCCATAGTTGACCATTTTGGGTGATATCATCTCAGTATCTCGATATGAACTGTCATGAGCATGTCAATAGTCATCAAAAGCCCTTGTTTATGCTGAACAACGAATTCTTACAATTTGACATACTAAGATATTGGTCTTAGGCAAGAAAAATACAAAGGCTATCGAAGAAAGTAAATGATTGTGTGGCTGGCATCTGTGAAAGTGACGGTTTCATCTTTTTCGAAAGCCGTTTCAGTGGACAGTGAAGAAGTCAAGAGAATGGATGTTTACCCGGTGATGATAGCAAAAGACATTTGCCGGGTGAATATCATTCAATCGAAATCTCTAAAGAACGAGATTGCCATCGAGGAAAAAAAAAATATTGTAACATTTCAAATTTTGTTGCCATGATCACAACCAATAATACCCATAAGAACTACTTTTTAGACTCCAATAAAGTAACAATACTGAAATATTTCTTATGAATGCTAACCTATTATCAGTTATACAGTGAAGAAGTCCAGAGAATGAAACAGTAGCTGGTTGAACATCATTCAATCGAAGGATTCAAACAACAGTTTGAGGAGAAGACATTAATTGCCAAGATCATGCCAATAAAGCAACAATAGTGAGGTTTTGTGAATATTAAGCAAATGATAACAGAAAAGCCACAAGTACCAAGCCATTCAAAGGATTTACTTTTACTTTCAAGAGGGCTAAACTTTTGAGCAATACCATTTGAGTAGGTCGGTTTTACATTGGCATGCCAATACTCAAAGCCTTCATTAATGGTCAAAAACGAATTTCAAAATAAAGCAGAGTGCTTTCCTCACTTTAAGCTCCAATTTATAGTTGTATCATCAATAACCTTAGAACTAGTTTTTAACCTGGTCTTGCCCCTGCCACGAAAGAAATTTCAATATGACACGACCAACGGGAAAGAATATCTACTAATTTATAAAATTCTATATTATAATGAATATTAAATATCAGTTCCGGATTTGCAAAACATTACTTCGGTTAAAATGTGAAGTAGTTTGTAGAAGCAGGATAGAAGCCAAAAGAAAGAGTCCAAATGTTAATGAAGCAAGCTAAGAGGTAAAAACTTTCCAAAACCTTAAAACCATTAAAATAATTAGTCTTTGAATGAACTCTGATGGAGTCCAGCTAATGAATATCAGCTGGTCATAAAAAAAAAATAAAAAAATAAAAAAAATAAAAAAAAACTGACCGATCAAATGATTCAATGGACTTATTCGAAGACAACGCTGGCCAGTTTTAGTACATCTATATTTAATGGCATGATCCTGCCAATAGTGAACAAAGAAAGACATTAAGCACTTGATTATTGGTCAAAGATTCGAACCAACCAAAGGAAACACAGTTGTATGAACTGGTTAGAGTGTAAGTGGCATGAAGCATTGATGGAGAGGTTGGTTCTAATCAGTTTGATATTTAAGTACCCTCACGAAGTCTTTCCCTTGGCTATTTGTGTGTTCAATGCTGACGAGTACCCGAGTGGGGTGACAGCTTGACACCAGCCAATTAGATATCGATCAATTGAAATTCAGAAATTGAGTGTGACAGTGGTATTAGGATATATATCACCATTGTCCAGCTAACATTTCTACTTTAATGTTTGTACCTGTTATCTTCAGGGGTATTGCATACCAATTCAGAGGTTCTAAATAGACCTTTGTACAGACCTGAGAAACCACCAGCCCGTTATCAAGCATTCAATAGAAATTTTCTGAGATAGAGTTAGCCATTATGAATTGTCATGATTCAGTCAATAGTCACTTTATCCCAACATCATGCAGCTTTCTTTATCAAAAATAAGATCACGCCACAAAGAAAAAAATTCCTTCATACATCGTACAAACGAGTCAGTGGAGTGAAACATTGATGTAAACGATATTCTATCAAACTACACTAATTTTATAATTGGTATCGTCCATCAGTTACTAACCGTGTCATGTTGTAGGTTTTTTTGAATCAAAGTTTTAGGACTGGCCAACTAGTAGACCATTGGGGATTATACAAGTGTTAAAATGGAAAACAACTGTGTTACGTAATGACAAACATACTTATTTCAAACAAAGGCATATGCAGTGAATAGCATTTACAAGTCCACATCGGCTTCCTTGTAACGGTGAAATTCTATTCAAGTTGAACAAATAAGATACAGTACTCACATTTGGTCGGAGAACAACAGTCAAAGATCTTTCTGGCTAACATTGGTCAGAAACTCGTAGCAGGAAATATGGAGAAAGGGACCTGTTCCTTTTAGTTGGAATTTAGAGGAAGTGACGTTACGGCACTTCCTATGGACTAAGCTGGACTTTTAGGGAATGTAACATCCTACGGTGGTAAACTCTGCAAAAGGAACACTATCAAATATTGATCATCAAGGCTATATTGGTAGATTTCTGGTACCTGGAAGGATTTCTTCGTTGTGGAGTAACGTCAATGAGCTGGTCTCACGAAATCAGCATTGAAAAGTTCGATCTTAATCCAATCGAAACCAGTTTTGTGCACCAACTCAGCCAACTTCGAAAATATGGCCAACAACCCGACACTTTAGTCAAGGCATTATTGATATTAAGTGACAATTGGATGTCAAACAAAATTGTGTGACTAAAATTTAATATTTCTTTAAAAGTCTATTTGGGTAGACAGTGAGAAGTCCAGAGAATGAATATTGTCCTGGTGATGAGAGCTAAAGACTTTAGCTGGGTGAACACTATTCAATTGAAATTGAAATTCTGCCAATGATATCTAGACAAACCTTTGTTGCTAATGGAAAAAATAAAAGGAATACCGGAATATTCTGTGAATGAATACCCGATGATGAACGCTGGGAAGTCAACAGAACAAATTTTAAAGAGCCAACCATTGTGGGCAATATCATCTCACTACTTTGTCATGCATTGCAAGGAGCATGTTAATAGTCAAAGCCCTCGTTTAGGAGTCAACTATGAATTCCTATGACAATTAGACATTGGGTACACGGATAGATATAATATCTGATGAATAAAGACGATTAAGCGGCAGACATTTCTCAGCAAAAGTGGGAATTTGGTATCTTTATGAAAAGGTCATTTGAGATGACGGTGAAGAAGTCCAAAGAATGAATGTTTACCCGGTGATGATAGCTGAAGACATTTGCCGGGTGAACATCATTCAATCGAAATCTCAAAAGGACAAAACAGTTTTTGGGAGGGGTTAAAGATCGATATTTATCACCATGATCATGTCAATACTTACACAAACCACTTTTACCTATGAAGAAGCAACAATGCTGAATATCATTTCAGTAGTTCGAAGTGTATTGACTACTTTTGCTAATGACAAAAACCCCTATTTATGGCCAAAGACGAATTTTAAATATATTACGCATTGGTTAAGGTGTTGAAGGTGTCAACCAATGGTGTAGAGTACTTTGCTTGCCTGAAGCCCCTATTTATAGTCTGAATCATTCGTCAATCAACCAATAACTTTAAAACAGGGCCTCACCAAAAAGACATTCAAATGGAAGTGTAAATCCTTTCTTGATCAGAGACTATTACCGATTCAAATGTTTGCAGTGGCCCCTTGCAGATAAAGACCTGAAAAAGCACCCGACTAGGTTTCAATGGAAGTCTTCTGGGAGTCGGCTATCATGTACTGTCATGATTCTGTCAATAGTCAATGAATGCCAACATCGTTTTTTCATTTTTAAATCAAAGATTGGATCATACCAAGAAGAAAAAGAGCCTTTATCCTTGTATAAAAAGGAGTTAGTTTCGTGAACGATATTCCTATAAATCTGCCGATTTTACAATTGGTATTGTCAATTGTTAAAACAACTTATGCATTAGGAAAAATGAATAAGACTCATTTATTCATACGAATACTTTTCTGGCTAATACCCTGAACGAGTCCACATCAGCTTTCCTTGCATCAGTCATATTTCTTATAATTGGGGAAAAAATAGGATGCAGTACTCACCTTCTGTTGAAGTGCAGCCATAGTTTGGGATCTATTTGGCCAACATGGGCCAGAGATTAGTAGTGGGGTTAAAAAAAGTGGGTGGGGGGGAAGAGCCATTCCTTTCATAGTTGGAATGAAAAGATCTTGTAGATCAGCATTACAAGGAGAGTTGTTCGATCCTGAATTCATGTTACTTTTGTGCCAGTACGCCAGGCTTTGGAAATAAGGCCAACAATTCGAAGAGGCTATTTGAAAAGACGGTGAAGAAATCCATCGAATGAATGTTGTATGGGAGATGACAGCTAAAAGATACCAGCCGGGTGAACATTCCATCGAAATCTTCAAAGAAAAAAGCCAGCCATTTTAGGAGACACTTAAATATTAGCAGGTCCATGGAAAACAGAACATTTCAGTGGACAGTGATGAAGTCTATGGAATGGATATTGTCCCAATGTTGACAGCTAAAAGACATCAGCCGGATGAACATCAATCAAAATCTTCAAAGAAGTAGTCAGCCATTTTGGGAGACATTTTGGCATTCTGAAATACTGCCAAGATACCTGGACAAGCTGCTATTGCCAATAAGAAGCAATACCAAAATATTTGTGAATACTTATTCGACGATATCAGCTGAGAATCCACTAGGGGGGAGTTATTCAATAGAAATTTCCATAGCTGACCATTTTGGGTGATATTTCATTAACTCAATATCAATTGTCATGAACTGGTCAAGGGTCATCAAAAGCCTTTGTTTATGGTGAACGATGAATACCTACAACAATTTGACGTACTATGAGATTGAACCTACGCAATAAATATACAATGGCTATCGAACAAATTAAATGATTTTGTGGCTGGCATCCGTGAAAGAAAAGGTTTCATTTTTTTCGAAAGCAGTTTGTGTTGACAGTGAAGAAGTCCAGACAATGAACGGTGACCAAACAAACAAAAAAAAATCGAAATCTCCAAGGAACAAGTTCGCCATATGGGAAGAAAATATTGTCGCATTTCAAATTTTGTTGCCATGATCACACCAATAATACTCGAGCAAACATCTTTTTAGACTAAAAGATAAACAGTCCTGAAATATTTCTCATGATGCTTACTTACTATCAGTTATACAGTGAAGAAGTCCAAAGAATGAATATTGTCCCGATGATAACTGCATCAGTAGCCGGGTGAATATTCAATCGAAGGATTCAAATAACGAGTTTTGGGGAGAAGATATTTATTGCCTAGATTATGTCAATAGTACTTAAGCTACTTTTGCCAATGAAGCAATGATTCTTGGTCAAAGATTGGAACCAACCAAAGGAAACACAGTTGTGTGCACTGGTTAGAGCGTAAGTGGCATGAAGCATTGATGGAGAGGTTAATTCTGATCAGTGTGATATTTAAGTACCTTCACGAAGTCCTTCCCTTGGCCAATTGTGTGGTTGGTGCTGACGAGTACCCGAGTGGGATGACAGCTTGACACCAGCCGGTTAGATATCAATCAATTGAAATTTTCGGAAATTGAACCAGACATTGAGTGACAGTAGTAGGATATATATCACCATTGGCCAACTAACATTTCTACTTTAATGGTTGTACGCGTTATTTTCAGGGGGTTTGCATACAAATCGAGGTTCTAAACAGATCCTCGTAGAGACCCGAGAGAAAAAAAAAAAAAAAAAAAAAAAAATGGTTATTGAGCATTCAATTGAAATTTTCTTAGAGAACCATTATGTAATGTCATGATTCGGTCAATAGTGTCTAAATGTCATCAAGCAGATTTTATCAAAGATCAGATCATGCCACAACGAAAAATACCTTTATCCATCGAATAAAAGCGTCAGTGGCGTGAAACATTGATGTAAACGATGTTTTATCAAACAGCTCTAATTTCATAATTGGTATCGTCCATCACTTCTCAACTGGGTTACGTTGCAGGTTTTTTTAATCAAGGTTTTAAGACTGGCCAACTAGTAGACCATTGGGGATGGTACATGTGTTAAAATAATAGAAGACGCCGGATTACGTAATGAGAAACGAATAGTTAATTCATAAAAAGGCATGTGCACTGAATAACTTTTACAAATCCACATCGGCTTCCCTCAAAATGGACCACTTCTATTCAAGTTGAACAAACAAGATACGGTTCTCACATTCAGTCAGAGAACAACTATAGTTACAGATCTTTCTGGACAACATGGGTCAGAGACTGGCGGCGGGGAAGAGGGAAAAAGAGCCGTTTCTTTTAAAGCGGGGATTCCGAGGAAGTGACATCACGGAACCTCCTAGGGACTAAGCTGGGATTTTAGGGGAATGTGACATCCTGTGGTGGTAAACTTTGCAAAAGGAACACTATCGAATATTGATCATCAATGCTTTATTGGTAGATTGCTAGAAGGATTGCTTTTTTGTGGGGTAATGTTGGAGAGCTGGTCTCACAAAATCAGCATTGAAATGTTCGATCTTAACTCAATACTAGTTTTGTTGACCAACTCAGCCAACTTCGAAAATATGGCCAACAACTCGACACTTTACTTTATTCAAGGCATTATTGGTATTAAAAAGTGAAAAAGTGGTCAAACGAAGACGATTGTGTGATTAGAATTTAATATTGCTATAAAGGCCGTCTCAGTAAGAGAAAAAAATGGAATACCGAAATATTCTGTGAATGAGTACCCAATGAACACTGGGAAGTCAATAGTGATTGAATAAATTTTAAAGAGCAAACCATTGTGGGCAATATCATCTCGGTACTTTGACATGCATTGCCATGAGTATGTCAATGGTCAAAGCCCTTGTTAAAAAGTCAACGATGAATTCCTACGACGATTTGACATTTGGTGCATAGGTCACAAGCAAGGAAAATACGATTGCTGTTGAATAAAGACGATTGAACGGCTAGCATTTCTAAGCAAAGGTGACGATTTGGTATCTTTTTAAAATGGTCAATTGAGAGGACGGTGAAGAAGTCCAAAGAATGAATGTTTGCCCGGTGATGATAGCTAAAGACATCTGCCGGGTGAACATCATTCAGTCGAAATCTCCAAAGAACAAAACTTTTTTTGTGAGGGGGGGGGTTAGTATTTATAGCCATAATCATGCTAACACTTACACGAGGCACTTTTGCCTATAAAGATGCAACATTCTGAATATTTATGAATACTTAGCAAATGATAACAGAAGAACCACAAGTCATGAGTCACTCAATTGAAATTTCCAGACGGCTAACCATTTTTAGCGATACTATTTCAGTAGTTCGATATGCATTGACTACTTATGGTAATGAGCGCCTTTATTAATGTCCAAAGATGAATTTTTAAGAGTCAGATTTATGCATTGGTTAAGGTATTGATGGTGTCAACCGTTGGCTCAGAGTACTTCCCTCACCTTACATTTATAGTTTGAATCATTTGTCAAACAAATAATCTCAAAACAGTTTTTAACCTGGGGGTCTCACCAAACATAATTTCAATAGGATGTTAATCCACAGGACAGAATATCTAATAATCTAGAGAATTCTTATACGACGTTGAATATCAAATTTCTGTTCCACATCTGTAGGTCATTTGTTAAAAGGATGTGAGGTGGTGAGAGGAAGCTGGATTCATGCCGAGTGTAAACCCTTGTTTTTAGATCAAGGATTGTTACCAATTCAAATGTTGGCAGAGGCCCCTTGCAGATGAAGACCTGAAAAAGCACCAGACAGTCAACTAAGATTTAACACAAGTCTCCTGGGAGTCAGACATTATTCACTGTTATGACTCAATAGTCACTGAATAACAACATCACTTTCATTCTTAAAAACAGAGATTGGATCGTACCACGAAGAAAAAAATGCCTTTATACATCATGTAAAAAGGTGTCAGTCTTGTGAATCATTGATGTGAACGATGTTCCTATCAATCCGATGATTTTACAATTGCTATTGTCAATCATTGTAGATTTTGTAAGTCAAAGCATCAGGACTATCCACTTGGTAGACCATTGGGTATGGTATAAAGGTTAATACAATGGAAAACAACTTATGCCTTAAGAATAATAACACTAATTTATACAAATGCATTTGTGGCTAATAAACCTGAACGAGATCACATCAACTTTCCTAGCATCAGTCAAATTTCACATAAGTTGGAAAAATAGGATGCAGCATTCACATCCTGTCGAAGTGATGCCATAGTTTAGGATCTTTTGGCCAACATGAACCAGAGTTCAGTGGTGGGGATAAAAAAAAAGGGGGGAGATGGGGAAAGATCCATTCTTTCATAAATGGAATATTAAAGAAAATATCTTCAAGATCAGCATTACAAAGTGAGGTGTTCGATCCTGAATTCATGGTAGTTTGTGCCAGTACGCCAAGCTTTGGAAATAAGGCCACAATTCCAAAATTGTTACTCTAGTCAAGAGATTGGTATTAAAGAGACAATGGCAGTGGAATGAAGACGACTGTGTGGCTAGCATGCAATATTTTTCGAACGGTTATTCGAGAAGACAGTGAAAAAGTCCATAGAATGAATTATGTCCCAGTGTTAACAGCTGAAAGACATCAGCCGGGTGAACATCAATCAATCAATCTTCAAAGAAAAAGTTGGCCATTTTGGGAGACATTTTAGCATTTCAAAATATTGCCAAGATACCTGAACAAGCTGTTTTTGCCAATTAGAAGCAATACCAAAATATTTGTGAATACTTTTTCGACGATATCGACTGAGAATCCACTAGAGGAGAGTCATTCAATAAAAATTTCCATAGCTGACCATTTTGGGTGATATCATCTCAGTATCTCGATATGAACAGTCATGAGCATGTCAATAGTCATCAAAAGCCCTTGTTTATGCTGAACGACGAATTTTTACAATTTGACATACTAAGATATTGGTCTTACGCAAGAAAGATACAAAGGCTATCGAAGAAAGTAAATGATTGTGTGGCTGGCATCTGTGAAAGTGACGGTTTCATCTTTTTCGAAAGCTGTTTCAGTGGACAGTGAAGAAGTCAAGAGAATGGATGTTTACCCGGTGATGATAGCAAAAGACATTTGCCGGATGAATATCATTCAATCGAAATCTCTAAAGAACGAGTTTGCCATCGAGGAAAAAAAAATATTGTAACATTTCAAATTTTGTTGCCATGATCACAACCAATAATACCCATAAGTACTTTTCAGACTCCAATAAAGTAACAATACTGAAATATTTCTTATGAATGCTAACCTATTATCAGTTATACAGTGAAGAAGTCCAGAGAATGAATGTTCCAGTAATAACTAAATAACAGTAGCTGGTTGAACATCATTCAATCGAAGGATTCAAACAACAGTTTGAGGAGAAGACATTAATTGCCAAGATCATGCCAATAAAGCAACAATAGTGAGGTTTTGTGAATATTAAGCAAATGATAACAGAAAAGCCACAAGTACCAAGCCATTCAAAGGATTTACTTTTACTTTCAAGAGGGCTAAACTTTAGAGCAATACCATTTGAGTAGTTCGGTTTTACATTGGCATGACAATACTCAAAGCCTTCATTAATGGTCAAAAACGAATTTTAAAACAAAGCAGAGTGCTTTCCTCACTTTAAGCTCCAATTTATAGTTGTATCATCAATAACCTTAGAACTAGTTTTTAACCTGGTCTTGCCCCTACCATGAAAGAAATTTCAAAATGACACGACTAACGGGAAAGTATATCTACTAATTTATAAAATTCTATATTTTAATGAATATTAAATATCAGTTCCGGATTTGCAAAACATTACTTCGGTTAAAATGATGTGAAGTAGTTTGTAGAAGCCAGATAGATCCCAAAAGAAAGAGTCCAAATGTTAATGAAGCAAGCTAAGAGGTAAAAACTTTCCAAAACCTTAAAACCATTAAAATAATTAGTCTTTGAATGAACTCTGATGGAGTCCAGCTAATGAATATAAGCCAGTCATAAAAACAAAAAAACCTGACCGATTAAATGATTCAATGGACTTATTCGAAGACAACGCTGGCCATTTCAAGGAACAGTTTTAGTACATCTATATTTAATGGCATGATCCTGCCAATAGTGAACAAAGAAAGACATTAAGCCCTTGATTATTGGTCAAAGATTCGAACCAACCACAGGAAAGACAGTTGTATGCACTGGTTAGAGCGCAAGTGGCATGAAGCATTGATGGAGAGGTTGGTTCTAATCAGTTTGATATTTATGTACCCTCACGAAGTCCCTCCCTTGGCTATTTGTGTGTTCAATGCTGACGAGTACCCGAGTGGGGTGACAGCTTGACACCTGAAAAATCACCAGCCGGTTATCAAGCATACAATAGAAATTTTCTGAGATAGAGTTAGCCATTATGTATTGTCATGATTCAGTCAGTCACTTTATGCCAACATCATGCAGCTTCCTTTATCAAAAATAAGATCATGCCACAGAGAAAAAAAATAGCCTTTATACATCGTACGAAAGAGTCAGTGGAGTGAAACATTGATGTAAACGATATTCTATCAAACTACACTAATTTTATAATTGGTATCGTCCATCAGTTACTAACCGTGTCATGTAGGTTTTTCGAATCAAAGTTTTAGGACTGGCCAACCGGTAGACCATTGTGGATTGTATAAGTGTTAAAACAATGGAAAACAACCGTGTTACGTAATGACAAACATACTTAATTCAAACAAAGGCATATTTACAAGTCCATATCGGCTTCCTTGTAACGGTGAAATTCTATTCAAGTTGAACAAATAAGATACAGTACTCACATTTGGTCGGAGAACAACTACAGTCAAAGATCTTTCTGGCTAACATTGGTCAGAGACTGGTAGCAGGAAATATGGAGAAAGAAGGGACCTGTTCCTTTTAGTTGGAATTTAGAGGAAGTGACGTTACGGCACTTCCTAGGGACTAAGCTGGACCTTTAGGGAATGTAACATCCTACGGTGGTAAACTCTGCAAAAGGAACACTATCGAATATTGATCATCAAGGCTATATTGGTAGATTTCTGGTACCTGGAAGGATTTCTTCGTTGTGGAGTAACGTCAATGAGCTGGTCTCAAAATCAGCATTGAACAGTTCGATCTTAATCCAATCGATACCAGTTTTGTGCACCAACTCAGCCAACTTCGAAAATATGGCCAACAACCCGACACTTTAGTCAAGGCATTATTGGTATGAACTGACCATTGGATGTCAAACAAAATTGTGTGACTAGAATTTAATATTTCTTTAAAAGTCTATTCGGGTAGACAGTGAAAAGTCCAGAGAATGAATATTGTCCTGGTGATGAGAGCTAAAGACTTTAGCTGGGTGAGCACTATTCAATTGAAATCTTCAGAGAATTAGTGCTATTTTTGGAAAACATTTTTATATTTCAATACTTATTGAAATTCTGCCAATGATACCAAGACAAACCTCTGTTGCTAATGGAAAAGATAAAAGGAATACCGAAATATTCTGTGAATGAATACCCGATGATGAACGCTGGGAAGTCAACAGAACAAATTTTAAAGAGCCAACCATCGTGGGCAATATCATCTCAGTACTTTGACATGCATTGCCATGAGCATGTTAATAGTCAAAGCCCTTGTTTAAGAGTCAACAATGAATTCCCACGACAAGTCGACACTTAGTACACAAGATACAATTGCTGTTGAATAAAGACGATTCAGCAGCTAGCATTTCTCAGCAAAAGTGGGAATTTGGTATCTTTATAAAAAAGGTCATTTGAGATGACGGTGGAGAAGTCCAAAGAATGAATGTTTGCCCGGTGATGATAGCTAAAGACATCTGCCGGGTGAACATCATTCAATCGAAATCTCCAAAGGACAAAACTGTTTTGGGGAGGGGTTAAAGATTGATATTTATCATCATGATCATGCCGATACCGACACAAACCACTTTTACCAATAAAGAAGCAACAACGCTGAATATCATTTCAGTTGTTCGAAGTGTATTGACTACTTTTGCTAATGACAAAAGCCCCTATTTATGGCCAAAGACGAATTTTAAATATCATTACGCATTGGTTAAGGTATTGAAGGTGTCAACTACTGGTGCAGAGTACTTTGCTCGCCTTAAGCCCCTATTTGTAGTCTGAATCATTCATCAATCAACCAATAACTTTAAAACAGTTTTTTGTTGAACTGAGGTCTCACCAAAAAGACATTCAAATGGAAGTGTAAATCCTTTTTTCTTGATCAGAGACTATTACCAATTCAAATGTTTGCAGTGGCCCCTTGCAGATAAAGACCTGAAAAAGCACCCGACTGGGTTTCAATGGAAGTCTTCTGGGAGTCAGCTATCATGTACTGTCAGTCAATGAATGCCAACATCGTTTTTTATTTTTTTAAAATCAAAGACTGGATAGTACCAAGAAGAAAAAGAGCCTTTATACATAGTATAAAAAAGGTGTTAGTTTCGTGAACCATGTTCCTATAAATCCACTGATTTTACAATTGGTATTGTCAATTATGGTACGTTCTATTAGTCAAAGCATCAGGAATAGCCACTTCGTAGACCACTAGGTATGGTATATAGGTTAAAACAATGGGAAACAACTTATGCATTGGGAATAATGAATAAGACTCATTTATTCATACGAAAACTTTTCTGGCTAATACCCTGTACAAGTCCACATCAGTTTTCCTTGCATCAGTCATATTTCATATAATTGGGGAAAAAATAGGATGCAGTTTACACCTGTTGGAGTGCAGCCATAGTTTAGGGTCTTTTTGGCCAACATGGGCCAGAGATTAGTAGTGGGGGTAAAAAAAAAGTGGGTGGGGAAAGAGCCATTCCCTTCATAGTTGGAATGAAAAGATCTTGTAGATCAGCATTACAAACTGAGGTGTTCAATCCTGAATTTATGGTAGTTTTATGCCAATACGCCAAGCTTTGGAAATAAGGTGAACTATTCGAAAATTGTTACTTTAGTCAGGAGATTGATATTAAAGAGACTATGGCCGTGGAATAAAGACGATTGAGTGGCCAGCATGCAAGGGGGTTTGCATACTAATCGAGAGGTTCTAAGCAGATCCTCGTAGAGACCTGAAGAAAAAAAAATAGCTGGTTATCGAGCATTCAATTGAAATTTTCCGAGAGAGTCATTTATTTATGTCATGATATGGTCAATAGTCTGTAAGTGTCATCAAGCAGCTTTTATCGAAGAACAGATCATGCCGCAAAGAAAAATGCCTTTATCCATAGTATAAAAGTGTCAGTGGTGTGAAACATTGATGTAAACGATGTTTTATCGAAACAGCTCTAATTCTATAATTGGTATCGTCCATCACTTATCAGCCGGGTTACGTTGCAGGTTTTTCGAATCAAGGTTTTAGGACAGGCCAACTAGTAGACCGTTGGGGATGGTACACGTGTTAAAACAATACAAAACAACCGCGTTGCGTAATGATAAACAAAGATAAAATTCATCAGAGGCATATGCAGTGAATAGCCTTTACGAGTGCACATCGGCTTCCCTCGTAAAGGACCAATTCTATTCAACTTGAACAAAAAAAGACAGTACTAACATCCAGTCGGAGAACAACCAGTAAAAAAATCTTTCTGGACAACATGGGTCAGAGACTGGTAGCAGGGAATACGGAGGAAGAAGGGACCTGTTCCTTTTAGTTGGGAACTTGAGGAAGTGACGTTACGGCACTTCCCATGGACTAAGCTTGACTTTTAGGGAATGTAACATCCTACGGTGGTAAACTCTGCAAAAGGATCACTATCGAATATTGATCATCAAGGCTATATTGGTAGATTTCTGGTACCTGGAAGGATTCCTTCGTTGTGGAGTATAAGACTATTTGAGTAAACGGTGAAGAAGTCCAGGGGCTATTTTTGGAAAACATTTTTATATTTCAATACTTATTTTAATATTCAAAGCCCTTTTTTAGGAGTCAACGATGAATTCCCACGACAATTCGACACTTCGTACACAAGATACAATTGCTGTTGAATAAAGACGATTCAGCAGCTAGCATTTTTCAGCAAGAGTGGGAATTTGGTATCTTTATAAAAGGTCATTTGAGATGACGGTGAAGAAGTCCAGAAAATGAATGTTTACCCGGTGATGATAGCTAAAGACATTTGCCAGGTGAACATCATTCAATCGAAATCTCCAAAGGACAAAATCGTTTTTTGGGAGGGGGTTAAAGATTGATATTTATCACGATGATCATGCCGATACCGACACAAACCACTTACCTATGAAGAAGCAACCATGCTGAATATTTGTGAGTGCTTTGCAAATGATAACCGAAAAACCACAAGTTGTCAGTCATTCAACAGAAATCTTTAGAGGGCCAACCATTGAGGGATATCATTTCTGTAGTTCGAAGTATATTGACTACTTATGCTAATGACAAAGCCCTTATTTATGGCCAAAGATGAATTCCAAATATCGTCACATTTACGCATTGGTTAAGGCATTGAAGGTGTCAACCACTGGTGCAGAGTACATTGCTCGCTTTAAGCCACTATTTATAGTTTGAATCATTCGTCAATCAACCAATAACATCAAAATAGTTTTTCAACCTGGGGTCTCACCAAAAAGGCTTTTTAAAAAAGGAAGTGTAAATCCTTGTTCCTTGATCAAAGATGGTTACCGATTCAAATGCTTGCAGTGGCCCTATGCAGATAAAGATCTGAAAAAGCACCCGACAGTCGAGTAGACTTCAATGGAAGTCTTCTGAGAGTCAGCTATCATGTACTGTCAATAGTCACTGATTGCCAACATTGTTTTCTTCATTTTTTAAATCGAAGAGTGGATCGTACCAAAAAGGAAAACGCCATTATACATCGTATAAAAATTGTGTTAGTTTTGTGAACGATGTTCCTACAAATCCGCTAGTTTTACAATTGGTATTGTCAATCATGGTACGTTTTGTAAAAAAAAGCATCAGGACTAGCCACTTCGTACACCATTAGGTATAGTATAAGGGGTAAAACAATGGGAAACTTGTGCATTAAGAATAATGAAAGTCCACATCAACTTTCTTTTCAGTCATATTTCATGTAAGTGTAAAAAAATACGATGCAGTACTCACATTCCGTTGTGTGCAGCCATAGTTTAGGATCTTTTTGGCCAACATGGGCCAGAGATTAGTAGTGAAAATAAAAAAAGTGGACGAGGGAAGAGCCATTCCTTTCAAAGTTGGAATATAAAAGAAAAGATCTTGTAGATCAGCATTATAAAGTGAGGTGTTCGATCCTGGAGATCGAGCAGTTTTGTGCCAGTACGCCAAGCTTTGGAAATAAGGCCAACAATTCGAAACTTGTTGCTCTAGTCGGGAGATTGGCATTAAAGAGACCATGGCCGTGGAATAAAGACCATTGTGTGGCTAGCATGCAATATTTCTTCGATGGGGCTATTTGAGAAGACAGTGGAATTTTCACTCATTTTTTGGTCATATGCAATGTTTCCGTGAAGTTTACCTCCTTGGGCCATTAATGTGTGATTGAAAAGTCAAGTGAATGGAGGTTTACTCGATGACGACAACACCGACCAATTAATCATTCAATGCAGTCATTGGAAGATCAAGCCAGCCATTTTAAGGAATGTCGTTTTAGTACTCTAGTACTGCCAATAATAGCAATGTCAACGGCAAGCATTCTTGTTTCTTATACATAGATTGGAGCCTACTATAGAAAGCTCCAGTTCATTCACTTCTTAGAGCCTCTATGGTATAAAATATTGACGGAAAGATGTTCCTCAAATCCTAATTCAGTATTTTCAGTGATATTCGATCTTTTGGAGTGTCCTTCAATCGACCAAAGCAAATAAAAGTTTACTTGGCTGGTGTTTTTCAGCAGTCATTAACGATAAACAAAAATGGAGACGGAGCAAGGCATTGAGCGACATCTAGATGTTTATAAATGTGCTAGCATTATCAGACTAAAATTTATCCTCTGAAGTTAAATTTGTTTTTTTTTTCTGAAGTTTCTCTAAAGTGAATCAAAAGTGTTTGCAGTGCAACCTTACAAGTCTGGGTTAAAGGGAGTCATGAAAAAGCACTAGCAGGTTAACTAGTCATTCAATCGAAGTCCCAAGAGTCATTTTGGGCTACATAGATTAGAGATTATGTGTACATAACTTATCAATATTTCAAGTATGATCCAACCCATGGTCACAAAATAGATGTGCACTTTTACCAAAAGATTGGATCTCATGGAAACAATGACTTTAGAAACAAAACTAAAGCGTGTTCTAAACATTAGCACAATATCTGAATTTGTATTTGATATTGTCAGTCGACTGACATTCCCCCTCCCTCAAAGCTTGGTTGTTTGATTCTTTGAGCATAAATGAATTGCTTAGTTATGGAGTAATGGCTAGCAAGCTGTTGTCGCAGATTTGCACTATTGAGAGAGATTGGTCTTTTGCACCCACCAACCAAAGGAAAAAACAAAACAAAAACAGAACATTTCAGTGGACAGTGATGAAGTCTATGGAAACAGATATTGTCCCAGTGTTGGCAGGTAAGAGACATCAGCCGGATGAACATCAATCAATCGAAATCTTCAAAGAAAAAGTTGGCCATTTTGGAAGACATTTTGGCATTCTGAAATACTGCCAAGATACGTGAACAAGATGCTTTTGCAATTAAAATCGATACCAAAATATTTGTGAATACTTATTCGATGAATTCGACTGAGAATCCACGAGAGGAGAGTCGATAGAAATTTCCAAAGCTGACCGTTTTGGGTGAACAAATTAAATTGTTTTGTGGCTGGCATCCGTAAAAGAAAAGGTTTCATTTTTTTTTTAAAGCAGTTTGTGTTGACAGAGAAGAAGTCCAGACAATGAACGGTGACCCAGGAAAAAAAAAAAAAAAAAAAAAAAACGAAATCACCAAGGAACAAGTTCGCCATATGGGAAGAAAATATTGTTGCATTTCAAATTTTGTTGCCATGATCACACCAATAATACTCGAGCAAACATCTTTTTAGACTAAAAGAGAAACCGTCCTGAAATATTTCTCATGAATGCTTACTTACTATAAGTTATACAGTGAAGAAGTCCAAAGAATGAATGTTGTCCCGATGATGATAACTGCATTCAACGATGAATTCCTACGACAAGTCGACACTTGGTACACAAGATACAATTGCTGTTAAATAAAGACGATTCAGCAGCTAGCATTTCTCAGCAAGACTAGGAATTTGGTATCTTTATAAAAATGTCATTTCAGATGACAGTGAAGAAGTCCAAAGAATGAATGTTTACCCGGTGATGATAGCTGAAGACATTTGCCGGGTGAACATCATTCAATCGAAATCTCCAAAGGACAAAACTGTTTTTAGGAGGGGGTTAAAGATCGATATTTATCACCATGATCATGTCAATACTTACACGAACCACTTTTACCTATAAAGAAGCAACAATGCTGAATATCATTTCAGTAGTTCGAAGGGTATTCACTACTTTTGTTAATGACAAGCCTCATTTATGGCCAAAGACGAAATTTAAATATCACATTACGCATTGGTTAAGGTATTGAAGGTGTCAACCACTAGTGCAGAGTACTTTGCTCGCCTCAAGCCCCTATTTGTAGTCTGAATTATCCGTCAATCAACCAATAACTTTAAAACAGTTTTGTTAAACTGAGGACTAGCCAAAAAGACTTTCAAATTGAAGTGTAAATCCTTTCTTTATCAGAGACTATTACCGATTCAAATATTTGCAGTGGCCCCTTGCAGATAAAGACCTGAAAAAGCACCCGACTGGGTTTCAATGGGAGTATTCTGGGAGTCAGCTATCATATACTGTCATGATTCTGTCAATAGTCACTGAATGCCAACATCGTTTTTTATTTTTTAAATCAAAAATTGGATAGTACCAAGAAGAAAAAGAGCCTTTGTACATGGTATAAAAAGGTGTTAGTTTCGTGAACCATTGACGTGAAGTATGTTCTTATAAATCCACTGATTTTACAATTGGTATTGTCAATCATGGTACGTTCTGTAAGTCAAAGCATCAGAACTAGCCACTTCGTAGACCATTAGGTATGGTATATAGGTTGAAACAATGGAAAACAACTTATACATTGGGAAGATTAATTTATTCATACGAAAACTTTTCTGGCTAATACCCTGTACGAGTCCACATCAGCTTTCCTCGCATCAGTCATATTTCATATAATTGGGGAAAAAATAGGATGCAGTTCACACCTGTTGGAGTGCAGCCATAGTTTAGGATCTTTTTGGCCAAAATGGGCCAGAGATTAGAAGTGGGGGTAAAAAAGTGGGTGGGGAAAGAGCCATTCCTTTCATAGTTGGAATGAAAAGATCTTGTAGATCACCATTACAAAGTGAGGTGTTCAATCCTGAATTTATGGTAATTTTATGCCAATACGCCAGGCTTTGGAAATAAGGCCAACAATTCCAAAATTGTTACTTTAGTCAGGAGATTGGTAATAAAGAGACCATGGCCGTGGAATAAAGACGATTGTGTGGCCAGCATGCAATATTTCTTCGAAAAGGCTATTTGAAAAGACAGTGAAGAAATCCATCGAATGAATGTTGTACCGGAGATGACAGCTAAAAGATACCAGCCGGGTGAACATTCCATCGAAACCTTCAAAGAAAAAAGCCAGCCATTTTAGGAGACATTTTAATATTAGCACGTCCATGGCAAACAGAACATTTCAGTGGACAGTGATGAAGTCCATGGATTGGATATTGTCCCAGTGTTGACAGCTAAAAGACATCAGCCGGATGAACATCAATCAATCAAAATCTTCAAAGAAGTAGTCAGCCATTTTGGGAGACATTTTGGCATTCTGAAATACTGCCAAGATACCTGAACAAGCTGCTATTGCCAATAAGAAGCAATACCAAAATATTTGTGAATACTTATTCGACGATATCGGCTGAGAATCCACCAGGGGAGAGTTATTCGATAGAAATTTCCATAGCTGACCATTTTGGGTGATATTTCATTAACTCAATATTAATTGTCATGAGCTTGTCAGGTCATCAAAAGCCTTTGTTTATGGTAAACAATGAATACCTACAACAATTTGACGTACTATAAGATTGAACTTACGCAAGAAAGATACAATGGCTATCGAAAAAAGTAAATAATTGTGTGGCTGGCAAGCGTGAAAGAAAGGGTTTCATTTTTTTTCAAAAGCCGTTTGTGTTGACAGTGAAGAAGTTCAGACAATGAATGGTGACCCAGTGAAAATCAAAATATCCAATGATAAACAATGGAAAGTCAATAGTGTTTGAACAAATTCTGAAGAGCAAACCATTGTGGGCAATATCATCTCGGTACTTTGACATGCATTGCCATAAGTATGTCAATGGTCAAAGCCCTTGTTAAAACGGTCAACAAAGAATTCCTACGACGATTTTACATTTGGTGCATAGGTCATAAGCAAGGAAAATACAATTGCTGTTGAATAAAGACGATTGAACGGCAAGCATTTCTAAGCAAAAGTGACGATTTGGTATCTTTTTAAAATGGTCGATTGAGAGGACGGTGATGAAGTCCAAAGAATGAATGTTTGCCCGGTGATGATAGCTAAAGACATCTGCCGGGTGAACATCATTCAGTCGAAATCTCCAAAGGAAAAAACTTTGTGAGGGGGGGGATTAGTATTTATAGCCATGATCATGCTAACACTTACACGAGGCACTTTTGCCTATAAAGATGCAACATTCTGAATATTTATGAATACTTAGCAAATGATAACAGAAGAACCACAAGTCATGAGTCACTCAATAGAAATTTTCAGAGGGCTAACCATTTTTAGCGATACTATTTCAGTAGTTCGATATGCATTGACTACTTATGCTAATGACAGCCTTTATACATAGTCAAAGATAATTTTTTTAAGAGTCATATTTATGCATTCGTTAAGGTATTGATGGTGTCAACCATTGGCTCAGAATACTTCCCTCACTTTAAGCCCATATTTATAGTTTGAATCATTTGTCAATCAACAAATAATCTCAAAACAGTTTTTAACCTGGGGGTCTCACCAAACAATTTCAGTAGGATGTTAATCCACAGGACAGAATATCTAATTATCTAGAGAATTCTTATACTACGTTGAATATCAAATTTCTGTTCCACATCTGCAGGACTTTTGTCAAAAGGATGTGAGGAAGCTGGATTCATGCCAAGTGTAAACCTTTGTTTTTAGATCAAAGATTGTTACCAATTCAAATGTTGGCAGAGGCTTCTTGCAGATGAAGAACTGAAAAAGCACCAGACAGTCAACTAAGATTCAACACAAGTCTCCTAGGAGTCAGCCATTATTTACTGTTATGACTGTCAATAGTCACTGATACCAACATCACTTTCATTCTTAAGAGAGATTGGATCGTACCACGAAGAAAAAATGCCTTTATACATCATGTAAAAAGGTGTCAGTTTTGGGAATCATTGATGTGAACGATGTTCGTATCAATTCGCTGATTTTACAATTGCCAATCATTGTAGATTTTGTAAGTCAAAGCATCAGGACTAGCCAATTGATCGCCCATTAGGTATGGTATAAAGGTTAATACAATGGAAAACTTATGCCTTAAGAATAATAAGATTCATTTATTCAAATGCATTTGTGGCTAATAAACCTGAACGAGTCCATATCAACTTTCCTAGCATCAGTCAAATTTCACATAAGTTGGAAAAATAGGATGCAGCATTCATATCCTGTCGAAGTGATGCCATAGTATAGGATCTTTTGGCCAACATAGACCAGAGTTTAGTGGGGGAGGAAGGGGGGAGATGGGGAAAGATCCATTCTTTTGATAAATGGAATATTAAAGAAAATATCTTCAAGATCAGCATTAAAAGTGAGGTGTTCGATCCTGAATTCATGGTAGTTTGTGCCAGTATGCCAAGCTTTGGAAATAAGGCCAACAATTCCAAAATTATTACTTCAGTCAGGAGATTGGTATTAAAGAGACAATGGCTGTGGAATGAAGACAACTGTGTTGCCAGCATGCAATATTTGTTCGAACAGTTATTAGAGAAGACTAAAAAGTCCATAGAATGAATTATGTCCCAGTGTTGACAGCTAAAAGACATCAGCCGGGTGAACATCAATCAATCGAAATCTTCAAAGAAAAAGTTGGCCATTTTGGGAGACATTTTAGCATTTCAAAATATTGCCAAGATACCTGAACAAGCTATTTTTGCCAATTAGAAGCAATACCAAAATATTTGTGAATACCTTTTCGACGATATCGGCTGAGAATCCACTAGAGGAGAGTCATTCAATAAAAATTTCCATAGTTGACCATTTTGGGTGATATCATTTCAGTATCTCGATATGAACTGTCATGAGCATGTCAATAGTCATCAAAAGCCTTTGTTCATGGTGAACGACGAATTCTTACAATTTGACATACTAAGATATTGGTCGTACGCAAGAAAGATACATAGGCTATCGAAGAACGTAAATGATTGTGTGGCTGGCATCTGTGAAAGTGACGGTTTCATCTTTTTCGAAAGCTGTTTCAGTGGACAGTGAAGAAGGCAAGAGAATGGATGTTTACCCAGTGATAATAGCAAAAGACATTTGCCGGGTGAATATCATTCAATCGAAATCTCTAGAGAACGAGTTTGCCATCAGGGGAAAAAAATATTGTAACATTTCAAATTTTGTTGCCATGATCACAACCCATAATACCCATAAGAAGTACTTTCCAGACTCCAATAAAGTAACAATACTGAAATATTTCTTATGAATGCTAACGTATTATCAGTTATACAGTGAAGAAGTCCAGAGAATGAATGTTCCAGTAATAATAACTAAATAACACTAGCTGGGTGAACATCATTCAATCGAAGGATTCAAACAACAGTTTGAGGAGAAGACATTAATTGCCAAGATCATGCCAATAAAGCAACAATAGCAAGGTTTTGTGAATATTAAGCAAATAACAGAAAAGCCACAAGTACCAAGCCATTCAAAGGATTTACTTTTACTTTCAAGAGGGCTAAACTTTTGAGCAATACCATTTGAGTAGTTCGGTTTTACATTGGCATGCCAATACTCATCAAAGCCTTCATTAATGGTCAAAAACGAATTTCAAAATAAAGCAGAGTGCTTTCCTCACTTTAATCTCCAATTTATAGTTGTATCTTCAATAACCTTAGAACTAGTTTTTAACCTGGTCTTGCCCCTACCATGAAAGAAATTTCAATATGATACGACCAACGGGAAAGAATATATACTAATTTATAAAATTCTATATTATAATGAATATTAAATATCAGTTCTGGATTTGCAAAACATTACTTCGGTTAAAATGATGTGAAGTAGTTTGTAGAAGCCAGATAGATCCCAAAAGAAAGAGTCCAAATGTTAATGAAGCAAGCTAAGAGGTAAAAACTTTCCAAAACCTTAAAACCATTAACATACCTAGTCTTTGAATGAACTCTGATGGAGTCCAGCTAATGAATATCAGCCGCTCATCAAAAAACAAAAAACAAAAAACAAACAAAAAAAAAAAACTAAATAAAAAAACAAAAAAAACTGACCAATTAAATGATTCAATGGACTTATTCGAAGACAACGCTGGCCATTTCAAGGAACAGTTTTAGTACATCTATATTTAATGGCATGATCCTGCCAATAGTGAACAAAGAAAGACATTAAGCCCTTGATTATTGGTCAAAGATTCGAACCAACCACAGGAAAGACAGTTGTATGCACTGGTTAGAGCGCAAGTGGCATGAAGCATTGATGGAGAGGTTGGTTCTAATCAGTGTGATATTTAAGTACCCTCACGAAGTCTTTCCCTTGGCTATTGGTGTGTTCAATGCTGATGAGTACCCGAGTGGGGTGACAGCTTGACACCAGCCAGTTAGATATCGATCAATTGAAATTTTCAGAAATTGTGTGTGACAGTGGTATTAGGATATATATCACCATTGTCCAGCTAACATTTCTACTTTAATGTTTGTACCTGTTATCTTCAGGGGTATTGCATACCAATTCAGAGGTTCTAAATAGACCTTTGTACAGACCTGAAAAACCACCAGCCGGTTATCAAACATACAATAGAAATTTTCTGAGATAGAGTTAGCCATTATGTATTTTCATGATTCAGTCAATAGTCACTTTATGCCAACATCATGCAGCTTCCTTTATCAAAAATAAGATCGTACCACAAAGAAAAAAAAAAGCCTTTATACATCGTACGAAAGAGTCAGTGGAGTGAAACATTGATGTAAACGATATTCTATCAAACTACTCTAATTTTATAATTGGTATTGTCCATCAGTTACTAACCGTGTCATGTTGTAGGTTTTTTGAATCAAAGTTTTAGGACTGGCCAACTAGTAGACCATTGGGGATTGTACAAGTGTTAAAATAATGGAAAACAACGGTGTTACGTAATGACAAACATACTTATTTCAAACAAAGGCATATGCAGTGAATTGCCTTTACAAGTCCACATCGGCTTCTTTGTAACGGTCAAATTCTATTCAAGTTGAACAAATAAGATACAGTACTCACATTCGGTCGGAGAACTACAGTCAAAGGTCTTTCTGGCTAACATTGGTCAGAGACTGGTAGCAGGGAATACGGAGATTATAATCTGAATCGTTCGTCAATCAACCAATAACTTTAGAACAGGGTCTCACTAAAATGACATTCAAATGGAAGTGTAAATCTTTCTTTATCAGAGACTATTACCGATTCAAATGTTTGCAGTGGTCCTTCGCAGATAAAGACCTGAAAAAGCACCCGGCTGGGTTTCAATGGAAGTCTTCTGGGAGTCAGCTATCATGTACCGTCATGATTCTGTCAATAGTCAATGAATGCCAACACCGTTTTTGTTTTTTTTAATCAAAGATTGGATTGTACCAAGAAGAAAAAGAGCCTTTATACATCGTATAAAAAGGTGTTAGTTTTGTGAACCGTTGACGTGAAGTATGTTCTTATAAATCCACTGATTTTACAATTGGTACTGTCAATCATGGTACGTTCTGTAAGTCAAAGCATCAGAACTAGCCACCTCGTAAACCATTAGGTATAGTATAAAGGTTAAAACAAGGGAAAACAATTTATGTATAGGGAATAATGAATAAGACTCATTTATTCATACGAAAACTTTTCTGGCTAATACCCTGTACGAGTCCACATCAGCTTTCCTCGCATCAGTCATATTTCATATAATTGGGGAAAAAATAGGATGCAGTTCACACCTGTTGGAGTGCAGCCATAGTTTAGGATCTTTTTGGCCAACATGGGCCAGAGATTAGAAGTGGGGGTAAAAAAGTGGGTGGGGAAAGAGCCATTCCTTTCATAGTTGGAATGAAAAGATCTTGTAGATCACCATTACAAAGTGAGGTGTTCAATCCTGAATTTATGGTAGTTTAATGCCAATACGCCAAGCTTTGGAAATAAGGCGAACTATTCGAAAATTGTTACTTTAGTCAGGAGATTGGTAATAAAGAGACCATGGCCGTGGAATAAAGACGATTGTGTGGCCAGCATGCAATATTTCTTCGAAGAGGCTATTTGAAAAGACAGTGAAGAAATCCATCGAATGAATGTTGTACCGGAGATGACAGCTAAAAGATACCAGCCGGGTGAACATTCCATCGAAACCTTCAAAGAAAAAAGCCAGCCATTTTAGGAGACATTTTAATATTAGCACGTCCATGGGAAGCGTTTGCAAAGCATCCCTATAGGTGTGTAAAAAAAAAAAAAAAAAAAAAAAAAAAAAAGGAAAAAAAGAGATATGCCAAAGTATCTTTCATGCATTATTTAGCACATTGGTGTGACCTGTTGATGTAGATCACATTCCCTACCGGTAGTAAAGTGTGGAATTTTGACTCTGGTAATATGCAATGTATCTGTGAATTCTACCTCCCTGGGCCATTAATGTGTGATTGAAAAGCCAAGTGAATAGAGGTTTACTCGATGATGACAACACCGACCAATTAGTCATTCAATGCAATCATTGGAAGATCAAACAAGCCATTTTAAAGAATGTTGTCATAGTACTTTATTTACTGCCAATAATAGCAATGTCAACAGCAAGCATTCTGGTTTCTTATCCAAAGATTGGAGCCTACTACAGAATGGTCCAGTTCATTCACTTCTTAGAGACTATGGTATGAAATATTGACGGAAAGATGTTCCTCAAATCCTAATTGAGTATTTTCCAGTGATATTCGATCTTTTGACGTGTCCTTCAATCGACCAAAATGAAGGAAAGTTTACTTGGCTGGTGTTTTTCAACAGTCATTAACGATGAACAATCAAAACTGGAGACAGAGCCAGACATTGAGCGACATCTAGATATTTCTAAATGTGCTAACATTATCAGACTTGAAATTATCCTCTGAAGTTAGATTTGTTTTTTTTTTTTCTGAAGTTTCTCTAAAGTGAATCAAAGCTGTTTGCAGTGCAACATTACAAGTCCGAGTTAAATGAAGTCATAAAAAAGCACCAGCAGGTTATATAGTCATTCAATCGAAGTCTTCTGAGAGTCATTTTGGGTTACGTAATTTAGAGATTATGTGTACATAACGTATCAATATTTCAATAAGTATGATCCGACTCATGGTCACAAAATAGATGTGCACTTCCCACCCAACGATTGGATCTTATGGAAACAATGTCTTTAGAAACGAAAGACGAGCGTGTTCTAAACATTAGCACAATATCTGAATTTGTATGATTTTGTCAGTCACCTGACATTCCCCCTCCCTTAAAGCTTCGTTGTTTGATTCTTTGAGCATCAATGAATTACTTAGTTATGGAGTAATGGTTAGCAAGCTGTTGTTGCAGATTAGCACTACTGGGAGAGTTGTGCGATCCCACTTGATCTAAAAAGAGGGTCATGTGCTCAAAGTGGAATGAGATTAGCAAATAAAGCCAACAGTTCGACACTAAGAGATTGGTCTTTTACGAGAAAAATATATTGGCTGTTGGACAAAGTAAACGAATGAGTGGCTAGCATTTCTGAGAAAAGTGATTTAATCCCCATCAACCAAAAGAAACAAAAAAAACAAAAACAAACAGAACATTTCAGTGGACAGTGATGAAGTCTATGGAATGGATATTGTCCCAGTGATGACAGCTAAAAGACATCAGCCGGATGAACATCAATCAATCGAAATCTTCAAAGTAGTCAGCCATTTTAGAAGACATTTTGGCATTCTGAAATACTGCCAAGATACCTGAACAAGCTGCTATTGCCAATAAGAAGCAATACCAAAATATTTGTGAATACCTATTCGACGATATCGGCTGAGAATCCACCAGGGGAGAGTTATTCAATAGAAATTTTCATAGCTGACCATTTTGGGTGATATTTCATTAACTCGATATCAATTGTCATGAGCTGGTCAAGGGTCATCAAAAGCCTTTGTTTATGGTGAACGATGAATACCTACAACAATTTGACGTACTATGAGATTGAACTTACGCAAAAAATATACAATGGCTATCGAACAAATTAAATGATTTTGTGGATGGCATCCGTGAAAGAAAAGGTTTCATTTTTTTCCAAAGCAGTTTGTGTTGACAGTGAAGAAGTCAAGACAATGGACGGTGACCCAGGAGAAAAAAAAAAAAAAAAAAAAAAAAAAAAACAAAAAACAAAACAAAACAAAACAAATTTCCAAGGAACAAGTTTGCCATATGGGAAGAAAATATTGTTGCATTTCAAATTTTGTTGCCATGATCACACCAATAATACTCGAGCAAACATCTTTTAAGACTAAAAGAGAAACCGTCCTGAAATATTTCTCATGAATGCTTACTTACTATAAGTTATACAGTGAAGAAGTCCAAAGAATGAATGTTGTCCCGATGATAACTGCATCAGTAACCGGGTGAATATTCAATCGAAGGATTCAAATAACGAGTTTTGGGGAGAAGATATTTATTGCCGAAATTATGTCAATAGTAACTTAAGCTACTTTTGCCAATGAAGCAATGATTCTTGTTCAAAGATTGGAACCAACCAAAGGAAACAGGTGTGTGCACAGGTTAGAGCGTAAGTGGCATGAAGCATTGATGGAGAGGTTAATTCTGATCAGTGTGATATTTAAGTACCTTCACGAAGTCCTTCCCTTGGCCAATTGTGTGGTTGGTGCTGACGAGTACCCGAGTGGAGTGATAGCTTGACACCAGCCAGTTAGACATTAATCAATTGAAATTTTCGGAAATTGAACCAGACATTGAGTGACAGTAGTAGGATATATATCACCATTGGCCAACTAACATTTCTACTTTAATGGTTGTACGTGTTATCTTCAGGGGGTTTGCATACTAATCGAAAGGTTATAAGCAGATCCTCGTAGAGACCCAAGAAAAAAAAAAAAGAAAAAAAAAAAAAAAAAAGCTATGGTTATCGAGCATTCAATTGAAATTTTCTGAGAGAGCCATCATGTAATGTCATGATTCGGTCAATAGTGTCTAAATGTCATCAAGCAGATTTTATCAAAGATCAGATCATGCCAGAAAGAAAAATGCCTTTATCCATCGAATAAAAGCCTCAGTGGCGTGAAACATTGATGTAAACGATGTTTTATCAAACAGCTCTAATTTCATAATTGGTATCGTCCATCACTTATCAACTGGGTTACGTTGCAGGTTTTTTGAATCAAGGTTTTAGGACTGGCCAACTAGTAGACCATTGGGGATGGTACACGTTAAAATAATATAAACAACCGGATTACGTAATGAGAAACGAATAGTTAATTCATAAAAAGGCATGTGCACTGAATAACTTCTACAAGTCCACATCGGCTTCCCTCAAAACGGACCACTTCTATTCAAGTTGAACAAACAAGATACGGTTCTCACATTCGGTCAGAGAACAACTATAGTTAGAGATCTTTCTGGACAACATGGGTCAGAGACTGGCGGCGGGGAATAGGGAAAAAGAGCCGTTTCTTTTAAAGCGGGGATTCCGAGGAAGTGACATCACGGAACCTCCTAGGGACCAAGCTGGGATTTTAGGGGAATGTGACATCCTGTGGTGGTAAACTTTGCAAAAGGAACACTATCGAATATTGATCATCAATGCTTTATTGGTAGATTTCTAGAAGGATTGCTTTGTGGGGTAATGTTAGAGAGCTGGTCTCACAAAATCAGCATTGCAATGTTCGATCTTAACTCAATACTACTTTTGTGGACCAACTCAGCCAACTTCGAAAATAAGGCCAACAACTCGACACTACTTTATTCAGGGCATTATTGGTATTAAAAAGTGAAAAAGTGGTCAAACGAAGACAATTGTGTGATTAGAATTTAATATTGCTATAAAGGCCGTCTCAGTAAGAGAAAAAAAAATGGAATACCGGAATATTCTGTGAATGAGTACCCAATGAACACTATGAAGTCAATGGTGATTGAATGAATTTTAAAGAGCAAACCATTGTGGGCAATATCATCCCGGTACTTTGACATGCATTGCCATGAGCATGTCAATATTCAAAGCCCTTGTTAAAACGTCAACGATGAATTCCTACAACGATTTGACATTTGGTGCATGGGTCAAAAGCAAGGAAAATACGATTGCTGTTGAATAAAGACGATTGAACGGCTAGCATTTCTAAGCAAAAGTGACGATTTGGTATCTTTTTAAAATGGTCAATTGAGAGGACGGTGATGAAGTCCAAAGAATGAATGTTTGCCCGGTGATGATAGCTAAAGACATCTGCTGGGTCAACATCATTCAGTCGAAATCTCCAAAAGACAAAACTTTTCTTTAGGGGGGGGGGATTAATATTTATAGCCATGATCATGCTAACACTTACACGAGGCACTTTAGCCTATAAAGATGCAACATTCTGAATATTTATGAATACTTAGCAAATGATAACAGAAAAACCACAAGTCACTCAATAGAAATTTTCAGAGGGCTAACCATTTTTAGCGATACTATTTCAGTAGTTCGATATGCATTGACTACTTATGCTAATGACAGCCTTTATTTATGGTCAAAGTTTAATTTTTAATAGTCATATTTATGCATTGGTTAAGGCATTGATGGTGTCAACCATTGGCTCAGAGTACTTTCCTCACCTTAAGCCCATATTTATAGTTTGAATCATTTGTCAATCAACAAATAATCTCAAAACAGTTTTTAACCTGGGGGTCTCACCAAACAATTTCAATAGGATGTTAATCCACAGGACAGAATATCTAATCATCTAGAGAATTCTTATACGACGTTGAATATCACATTTCTGTTCCAGATCTGCAGGGCATTTGTTAAAAGGATGTGAGGTGGCGAGAGGAAGCTGGATTCATGCCAAGTGTAAACCTTTGTTTTTTGATCAAAGATTGTTACCAAATGTTGGCAGAGGCTTCTTGCAGATGAAGACCTGAAAAAGCACCAGACAGTCAACTAAGATTCAACAGAAGTCTCCTGGGAGTCAGACATTATTTACTGTTATGACTGTCAATAGTCACTGATACCAACATCACTTTCATTCTTAAGAGAGATTGGATCGTACCAGGAAAGAAAAAAATGGCTTCACACATGTAAGAAAGGTGTCAGTCTTGTGAATCATTGATGTGAACGATGTTCCTATCAATTTGCTTATTTTACGATTGGTATTGTCAATCATTGTAGATTTTGTAAGTCAAAGCATCATGACTATCCACCATTAGGTATGGTATAAAGATTAATGCAATGGAAAACAACTTATGCCTCAAGAATAATAAATAAGACTCATTTATAGGATTGCATTTGTGGCTAATTCCCCTGGACGAATCCACATCAACTTTCCTAGCATCAGTCGTATTTCACATAAGTTGGAAAAATAGGATATTTTGGCCAACATGGGCCAGAGATTAGTCGTGGGGATAAAAAAAAGGGGGGGGGACGAGGAAGGAGCCATTCTTTTCATAAATGGAATATCAAAAAAAACATCTTGTTGATCAGCATTGCAAAGTGAGGTGTTCGATCCTGAATTCATGGTAGTTTGTGCCAGTATACCAAGCTTTGGAAATAAGGCCACAATTCGAAAATTGTTACTTTAGTCAGGAGATTGGTATTAAAGAGACGATGGCAGTGGAATGAAGACAACTGTGTTGCCAGCATGCCATATTTTTCGAACGGTTATTCGAGAAGACAGTGAAAAAGTCCATAGAATGAATGTCGTCCCAGTGTTGACAGTTGAAAGACATCAGCCGGGTGAACATCAATCAATCAATATCTTCAAAGAAAAAGCTGGCTATTTTGGGAGACATTTTAGCATTTCAAAATATTGCCAAGATACCTGAACAAGCTGTTTTTGCCAATTAGAAGCAATACCAAAATATTTGTGAATACTTATTCGACGATATCGGCTGAGAATCCACTAAAGGAGAGTCATTCAATGAAAATTTCCATAGTTGACTATTATGATGATATCATCTCAGTATCTCGATATGAACTGTCATGAGCATGTCAATAGTCATCAAAAGCCCTTGTTTATGCTGAACGACGAATTCTCACAATTTGACATACTAAGATATTGGTCTTACGCAAGAAAGATACATAGGCTATCGAAGAAAGTAAATGATTGTGTGGCTGGCATCTGTGAAAGTGACGGTATCATCTTTTTCGAAAGCTGTTCCAGTGGACAGAGAAGAAGTCCAGAAAATGAATGTTTACCCGGTGATGATAGCAAAAGACATTTGCCGGGTGAACATCATTCAATCGAAATCTAAAAAACGAGTTTGCCATCGGGGAAAAAATAATATCGTAACATTTCAAATTTTGCTGCCATGATCACAACCAATAATACCCATAAGAAGTACTTTTTAGACTCCAATAAAGTAACAATACTGAAATATTTCTTATGAATGCTAACGTATTATCAGTTATACAGTGAAGAAGTCCAGAGAATGAATGTTCCAGTAATAATAACTAAATAACACTAGCTGGGTGAACATCATTCAATCGAAGGATTCAAACAACAGTTTGAGGAGAAGACATTAATTGCCAAGATCATGCCAATAATACCTAAACAAGCTACTTATTTGCCAATAAAGCAACAATAGTGAGGTTTTGTGAATATTAAGCAAATGATAACAGAAAAGCCACAAGTACCAAGCCATTCAAAGGATTTACTTTTACTTTCAAGAAGGCTGAACTTTTGAGCAATACCATTTGAGTAGTTCGGTTTTACATTGGCATGCCAATACTCATCAAAGCCTTCATTAATGGTCAGAAACGAATTTTAAAATAAAGAAGCAGAGTGCTTTCCTCACTTTAAGCTCCAATTTATACTTGTATCATCAATAACCTTAGAACTAGTTTTTAACCTGGTCTTGCAGCTACCATGAAAGAAATTTCAATATGACACGACCAATGGGAAAGGATATCTACTAATTTATAAAATTCTATATTATGAATATTAAATATCAGTTCTGGATTTGCAAAACATTACTTCGGTTAAAATGATGTGAAGTAGTTTGTAGAAGCCAGATAGATCCCAAAAGAAAGAGTCCAAATGTTAATGAAGCAAGCTAAGAGGTAAAAACTTTTCAAAACCTTAAAACCATTAAAATAATTAGTCTTTGAATGAACTCTGATGGAGTCCAGCTAATGAATATCAGCCGCTCATAAAAAAAAACAAAAAAACTGACCGATTAAATATGATTCAATGGACTTATTCGAAGACAACGCTGGCCATTTCGAAGAACTGTTTCAGTACATCTATATTTAATGGCATGATCCTGCCAATAGTGAACAAAGAAAGACATTAAGCCCTTGATTATGGGTCAAAGATTGGAACCAACCACAGGAAAGACAGTTGTATGCACTGGTTAGAGCGCAAGTGGCATGAAGCATTGATGGAGAGGTTGGTTCTAATCAGTTTGATATTTAAGTACCCTCACGAATTCCCTCCCTTGGCTATTTGTGTGTTCAATGCTGACGAGTACCCGAGTGGAGTGACAGCTTGACACCAGCCAGTTAGATATCGATCAATTGAAATTTTCAGAAATTGAGTGTGACAGTGATATTAGGATATATATCACCATTGTCCAGCTAACATTTTTACTTTAATGTTTGTACCTGTTATCTTCAGGGGTATTGCATACTAATTCAGAGGTTCAAAATAGACCTTTGTACAGACCTGAAAAACCACCAGCCGGTTATCAAGCATACAATAGAAATTTTCTGAGATAGAGTTAGCCATTATGTATTTTCATGATTCAGTCAATAGTCACTTTATGCCAACATCATGCAGCTTCCTTTATCAAAAATAAGATCGTACCACAAAGAAAAAAAAAAGCCTTTATACATCGTACGAAAGAGTCAGTGGAGTGAAACATTGATGTAAACGATATTCTATCAAACTACACTAATTTTATAATTGGTATCGTCCATCAGTTACTAACCGTGTCATGTTGTAGGTTTTTCGAATCAATTTTAGGACTGGCCAACTAGTAGACCATAGGGGATTATACAAGTGTTAAAATAATGGAAAACAACGGTGTTACGTAATGACAAACATACTTAATTCAAACAAAGGCATATGCAGTGAATAGCCTTTACAAGTCCACATCCGCTTCCTTGTAACGGTCAAATTCTATTCAAGTTGAACAAATAAGATACAGTACTCACATTTGGTTGGAGAACAACCACAGTCAAAGATCTTTCTGGCTAACATTGGTCAGAAAGTGGTAGCAGGAAATATGGAGAAAGAAGGGACCTGTTCCTTTTAGTTGGAATTTCGAGGAAGTGACGTTACGGCACTTCTTATGGACTAAGCTGGACTTTTAAGGAATGTAACATCCTACGGTGGTGAACTCTGCAAAAGGAACACTATCGAATATTGATCATCAAGGCTATATTGGTAGATTTCTGGTACCTGGAAGGATTTCTTCGTTGTTGAGTAACGTCAATGAGCTGGTCTCACAGAATCCGCATTGATGAGTTTGATCTCAACTCAATCTATTCAGTCGGAGAATAACCACAGTCAAAGATCTTTCTGGACAACATGGGTCAGAGACTGGTAGCAGGGAATAGGGGAAATGAAGGGAGCCGTTCCTTTTAGTTGGGATTTCGAGGACGTGACGTCACAGCACTTCCCAGGGACTAAGCTGGGATTTTAGGGGATGCAACATCTTGCAGTGGTTAACTTTGCAAAAGGAACACTATCGAATAGTAATCATCAAGGCTTTATTGGTAGATTTCTGGTAACTGGAAGGATTTCTTCGTTGTGGAGTAACGTTAGCGAGCTGGTCTCACAGAATCAGCATTGAACAGTTCGATCTTAACTCAATCTATGCTAGTTCGGTGCACCAACTCTGCCAACTTCGAAAATAAGGCCAACGACTCGACACTTTACTTTAGTCAGGGCATTATTGGTATTAAAGTGACAAATGGATGTCGAACAAAAACAATTATGTGACTAGAATTTAATATTTTTTTTATAAGACTATTTGAGTAAACGGTGAAGTCTAGAAAATGAATATTGTCCCGGTGACGATAGCTAAAGACATTAGCTGGGTGAACACTATTCAATTGAAATCTTCAGAGAATGAGTGCTGTTTTCGGAAAACATTTCTATATTTCAATAATTATTTTAATATTCAAAGCCCTTGTTTAGAAGTCAACGATGAATTCCTACGACAATTCGACACTTGGTACACAAGATACAATTGCTGTTGAATAAAGACGATTCAGCAGCTAGCATTTCTCAGCAAGAGTGGGAATTTGGTATCTTTATAAAAGGTCATTTGAGATGACGGTGAAGAAGTCCAGAAAATGAATGTTTACCCGGTGATGATAGCTAAAGACATTTGCCAGGTGAACATCATTCAATCGAAATCTCCAAAGGACAAAATCGTTTTTTGGGAGGGGGTTAAAGATTGATATTTATCACCATGATCATGCCGATACCGACACAGACAACTTTTACCTATGAAGAAGCAACAATGCTGAATATTTATGAGTGCTTTGCAAATGATAACCGAAAAACCACAAGTTGTCAGTCATTCAACAGAAATCTTTAGAGGGCCAACCATTGAGGGATATCATTTCAGTAGTACGAAGTATATTGACTACTTATGCTAATGACAAAGCCCTTATTTATGGCCTAATATGAATTTCAAATGTCGTCACATTTACGCATTGGTTAAGGCATTGAAGGTGTCAACCACTGGTGCAGAGTACTTTGCTCGCTTTAAGTCACTATTTATAGTTTGAATCATTCGTCAATCAACCAATAACATCAAAACAGTTTTTCAACCTGGGGTCTCACCAAAAAGACTTTAAAAGGAAGTGTAAATCCTTGTTCCTTGATCAAAGATGGTTACCGATTCAAATGTTTGCAGTGGCCCCTTGCAGATAAAGACCTGAAAAAGCACCCGACAGTCGAGTAGGCTTCAATGGAAGTCTTCTGAGAGTCAGCTATCATGTACTGTCAATAGTCACTGATTGCCAGCATTGTTTTTTTCATTCTTTAAATCGAAGATTGGATCGTACCAAAAAGGGTAAACGCCATTATACATCGTATAAAAATTGTTAGTTTTGTGAACAATGTTCCGACAAATCCGCTGGTTTCACAATAGGTATTGTCAATCAGGGTACGTTTTGTAAAAAAAGCATCAGGACTAGCCACTTCGTACACCATTAGGTATAGTATAAGGGGTAAAACAATGGGAAACTTGTGCATTAAGAATAATGAAAGTCCACATCAACTTTCTTTTCAGTCATATTTCATATAAGTGTAAAAAAATACGATGCAATACTCACATGCCGTTGTGTGCAGCCATAGTTTAGGATCTTTTTGGCCAACATGGGCGAGAGATTAGTAGTGAGAATAAAAAAAGTGGATGAGCGAAGAGCCATTCCTTTCAAAGTTGCAATATAAAAGAAAAGATCTTGTAGATCAGCATTACAAAGTGAGGTGTTCGATCCTGGAGATTGAGCAGTTTTGTGCCAGTACGCCAAGCTTTGGAAATAAGGCCAACAATTCGAAACTTGTTGCTTTAGTCGGGAGATTGGCATTAAAGAGACCATGGCCGTGGAAGAGAGACCATTGTGTGGCTAGCATGCAATATTTCTTCGATGGGGCTATTTGAGAAGACTGTGGAATTTTCACTCATTTTTCGGTCATATGCAATGTTTCCGTGAAGTTTACCTCCTTGGGCCAATAATGTGTGATTGAAAAGTCAAGTGAATGGAGGTTTACTCGATGACGACAACACCGACCAATTAATCATTCAATGCAGTCATTGGAAGATCAAGCCAGCCATTTTAAGGAATGTCGTTTTAGTACTCTAGTACTGCCAATAATAGCAATGTCAACGGCAAGCATTCTTGTTTCTTATACATAGATTGGAGCCTACTATAGAAAGGTCTAGTTCATTTACTTCTTCGAGCCTCTATGTTATAAAATATTGACGGAAAGATGTTCCTCAAATCCTAATTGAGTATTTTCCAGTGATATTCGATCTTTTGGAGTGTCCTTCAATCGACCAAAGCAAATAAAAGTTTACTTGGCTGGTGTTTTTCAGTCATTAACGATAAATAAAAATGGAGACGGAGCAAGGCATTGAGCGACATCTAGATGTTTATAAATGTGCTAGCATTATCAGACTAAAATTTATCCTCTGAAGTTAAATTTGTTTTTTTTTTTCTGAAGTTTCTCTAAAGTGAATCAAAGCTGTTTGCAGTGCAACCTTACAAGTCTGGGTTAAAGGAAGTCATGAAAAAGTACCAGTAAGTTAACTAGTCATTCAATCGAAGTCCCAAGAGTCATTTTGGGCTACATAGATTAGAGATTGTGTACACATAACTTATCAATATTTCAAGTATGATCCGACCCATGGTCACAAAATAGATGTGCACTTTTACCAAAAGATTGGATCTCATGGAAACAATGACTTTAGAAACAAAACTAAAGCGTGTTCTAAACATTAGCACAATATCTGAATTTGTATTTGATATTGTCAGTCACCTGACATTCCCCCTCCCTCAAAGCTTCGTTGTTCGATTCTTTGAGCATAAATGAATTGCTTAGTTATGGAGTAATGGTTAGCAAGCTGTTGTCGCAGATTAGTACTATTGGGAGAGATTGGTCTTTTGCACCCACCAACCAAAGGAAAAAACAGAACATTTCAGTGGACAGTGATGAAGTCTATGGAAACATTGTCCCAGTGTTGACAGATAAGAGACATCAGCCGGATGAACATCAATCAAAATCTTCAAAGAAAAAGTTGGCCATTTCGGAAGACATTTTGGCATTCTGAAATACTGCCAAGATACGTGAACAAGATGCTTTTGCAATTAAAATCGATACCAAAATATTTGTGAATACTTATTCGATGAATTCGACTGATAATCCACGGGAGGAGAGTCGATAGAAATTTCTAAAGCTGACCGTTTTGGGTGATATCATTTCATTAACTCAATATCAATTGTCATGAGCTTGTCAGAGGTCATCAAAAGCCTTTGTTTATGGTAAACGATGAATACCTACAACAATTTGACGTACTATGAGATTGAACTTACGCAAGAAAGATACAATGGCTATCGAAAAAAGTAAATAATTGTGTGGCTGGCAAGTGTGAAAGAAAGGGTTTCATTTTTTTCCAAAAGCCGTTTGTGTTGACTGTGAAGAAGTTCAGACAATGAATGGTGACCCAGTGAAAATCGAAATATCCAATGATGAACACTGGAAAGTCAATAGCGTTTGAACAAATTCTAAAGAGCAAACCATTGTGGGCAATATCATCTCGGTACTTTGACATGCATTGCCATGAGTATGTCAATGGTCAAAGCCCTTGTTAAAACGTCAACGATGAATTCCTACAACGATTTGACATTTGGTGCATAGGTCATAAGCAAGGAAAATACAATTGCTGTTGAATAAAGACGATTGAACGGCAAGCATTTCTAAGCAAAAGTGACGATTTGGTATCTTTTTAAAATGGTCGATTGAGAGGACGGTGAAGAAGTCCAAAGAATGAATGTTTGCCCGGTGATGATAGTTAAAGACATCTGCCGGGTGAACATCGTTCAGTCGAAATCTCCAAAGGACAATTTTTGTGAGTGTGTGTGTGGGGGGGGGGTAGTATTTATAGCCATGATCATGCTAACACTTACACGAGGCACTTTTGCCTATAAAAATGCAACATTCTGAATATTTATGAATACTTAGCAAATGATAACAGAAGAACCACAAGTCATGAGTCACTCAATTGAAATTTTCAGACGGCTAACCATTTTTAGCGATACTATTTCAGTAGTTCGATGTGCATTGACTACTTATGCTAATGACAGCCTTTATTTATGGTCAAAGTTTAATTTTTTAATAGTCATTTATGCATTGGTTAAGGCATTGATGGTGTCAACCATTGGCTCAGAGTACTTTCCCCACCTTAAGCCCATATTTATAGTTTGAATCATTTGTCAATCAACAAATAATCTCAAAACAGTTTTTAACCTGGGGGTCTCACCAAACAATTTCAATAGGATGTTAATCCACAGGACAGAATACCTAATTATCTAGAGAATTCTTATACTACGTTGAATATCAAATTTCTGTTCCACATCTGCAGGACATTTGTTAAAAGGATGCGAGGTGGTGAGAGGAAGCTGGATTCATGCCAAGTGTAAACCTTTGTTTTTTGATCAAAGATTGTTACCAATTCAAATGTTGGCAGAGGCTTCTTCAAACGAAGACCTGAAAAAGCACCAGACAGTCAACTAAGATTCAACAGAAGTCTCCTGGGAGTCAGCCATTATTTACTATTATGACTGTCAATAGTCACTGATACCAACATCATTTTCATTCTTGAGAGATTGGATCGTACCAAGAAGGAAAAAATGGCTTCACACGTGTAAGAAAGGTGTCAGTCTTGTGAATCATTGATGTGAACGATGTTTCTATCAATTTGCCTATTTTACGATTGGTATTGTCGATCATTGTAGATTTTGTAAGTCAAAGCATCAGGACTATCCACTGGGTAGACCATTAGGTATGGTATAAAGGTTAATACAATGGAAAACAACTTATGCCTCAAGAATAATAAATAAGACTCATTTATAGGATTGCATTTGTGGCTAATTCCCCTGGACGAATCCACATCAACTTTCCTAGCATCAGTCGTATTTCACATAAGTTGGAAAAATAGGATATTTTGGCCAACATTGGCAAGAGATTAGTCGTGGGGATAAAAAAAAGGGGGGGACGAGGAAAGAGCCATTCTTTTCATCAATGGAATATCAAAGAAAACATCTTGTTGATCAGCATTGCAAAGTGAGGTGTTCGATCCTGAATTCATGGTAGTTTGTGCCAGTACACCAAGCTTTGGAAATAAGGCCACAATTCCAAAATTGTTACTTCAGTCAGGAGATTGGTATTAAAGAGACAATGGCAGTGGAATGAAGACGACTGTGTGGCTAGCATGCAATATTTTTCGAACGGTTATTTGAGAAGACTGAAAAAGTCCACAGAATGAATATTGTCCCAGTGTTGACAGCTGAAAGACATCAGCCGGGTGAACATCAATCAATCTTCAAAGAAAAAGTTGGCCATTTTGGGAGACATTTTAGCATTTCAAAATTTTGCTAAGATACCTGAACGAGCCGCTTTTGCCAATAAAAAGCAAAACCAAAATATTTGTGAATACTTATTCGACGATATCGGCTGAGAATCCACCAGAGGAGAGTCATTCAATAAAAATTTCCATAGGTGGCCATTTTGGGTGATATCATCTCAGTATCTCGATATGAACTGTCATGAGCATGTCAATAGTCATCAAAAGCCTTTGTTTATGCTGAACGACGAATTCTCACAATTTGACATACTAAGATATTGGTCTTACGCAAGAAAGATACATAGGCTATCGAAGAAAGTAAATGATTGTGTGGCTGGCATCTGTGAAAGTGACGGTTTCATCATTTTCGAAAGCTGTTCCAGTGGACAGAGAAGAAGTTCAGAGAATGAATGTTTACCCGGTGATGATAGCAAAAGACATTTGCCGGGTGAACATCATTCAATCGAAATCTCTAAAGAACGAGTTTGCCATTGGGGAAAAAAAAATATTGCAACATTTCAAATTTTGTTGCCATGATCACATCAATAATACCCATACAAACTACTTTTTAGACTCCAATTAAGTAACAATACTGAAATATTTCTTATGAATGCTAACCTATCAGTTATACAGTGAAGAAGTCCAGAGAATGAATGTTCCAGTAATAACTAAATAACAGTAGCTGGGTGAACATCATTCAATTGAAGGATTCAAACAACAGTTTGAGGAGAAGACATTAATTGCCAAGATCATGCCAATACCTAAACAAGCTACTTATTCGTCTATTAAACAATACTGAGGTTTTGTGAATATTAAGCAAATAAAAACAGGGAAACCACAAGTGCCAAGCCATTCAAAGGATTTATTTTTCCTTTTAAGAGGGCTAAACTTTTTCAACAATACCATTTGAGTAGTACGGTTTTACATTGGCATGCCAATACTCAAAGCCTTTAATGGTCAAATCGAATTTTTAAAATGAAGATGCAGAGTGCTTTCCTCACTTTAAGCTCCAATTCATAGTTGTATCATCAATAACCTTAGAACTAGTTTTACCTTGTCTCGCCCCTACCATGAGAGAAATTTCAAAATGACACGACCAACGGGAAAGAATATGTAGTAATTATAGAATTTTATATTATGTTGAATATTAAATCTCAGTTCCAGATTTACAAAACATTAATTCGGTTAAAACTATGTGAGGTAATAGGTGGGAGCCAGACAGATGCCAAAAGTAAGCTTCCAAATGTTAGTGAAGCAAGCTAAAGAAAAAAAACTTTCCAAAACCTTAAAATTTAAATCTCCATAATTAGTCTTTGAATGGACTCTGAAGGAGTCCAGCTAAATGAATATCAGACGGTCATATAAAAAACTTGACCGATTAAATATCATTCAATGGACTTATTCGAAGGCAATGCTGGCCATTTCGAAGAACTGTTTTAGAACATCTATATATAATGGTATGATCCTGCCAATAGTGAACAAAGACATTAAGCCCTCGATTATAGGTAAAGGTTGGAACCAACCAAAGGAAAGACAGTTGTATGCACTGGTTAGAGCGTAAGTGAAATGAAGCATTGAGAAATTGGTTCTAATCAGTGTGATATTTAAGTACACTCACGAAGTCCTTCCCTTGGCCATTTGTGTGTTCAATGCTGACGAGTACCCGAGTGGGATGACAGCTTGATACCTGCCAGTTAGATATCGATCAATTGAAATTTTCAGAAATTGAGTTAGACATTGAGTGTGACAGTGGTATTAGGATATATATCACCATTGTCCAGCTAACATTTCTACTTTAATGTTTGTACCTGTTATCTTCAGGGGTATTGCATACCAATTCAGAGGTTCTAAATAGACCTTTGTACAGACCTGAAAAATCACCAGCCGGTTATCAAGGATACAATAGAAGTTTTCTGAGATAGAGTTAGCCATTATGTATTGTCATGATTCAGTCAATAGTCACTAAATGCCAACATTATGTAACTTTATTAAAAATAAGATCATGCCACAAAGAAAAAAAGCCTTTATACATCGTATGAAAGAGTCAGTGGAGTGAACCACTGATGATATTCAATCAAACTACTCTAATTTTATAATTGGTATCTTCCATCAGTTACTAAACGGGTCAAGTTGTAGGTTTTTTGAATCAAAGTTTTAGGACTGGCCAACTGGTACACCATTGTGGATTATACAAGTGTTAAAATACTGGAAAACAACGGTGTTACGTAATGACAATATACTTAATTCAAACAAAGGCATATGCAGTGAATAGCCTTTACAAGTCCACATCGGCTTCCTTGTAACGGTGAAATTCTATTAAAGTTGAACAAATAAGATACAGTACTCACATTTGGTTGGAGAACAACCACAGTCAAAGATCTTTCTGGCTAACATTGGTCAGAGAATGGTATCAGGAAATATGGGGAAAGAAGGGACCTGTTCCTTTTAGTTGGGATTTCGAGGAAGTGATGTCACATTACTTCCTAGGGACTAAGCTGGTATTTTAGGGGAAGTGATATCCTGTGGTAGTAAACTTTGCAAAAGGAACACTATTGAATATTGATGATCAATGCTTTATTGGTAGATTTCTGGAAGGATTGCTTTGTTGTGGGGTAATGTTAGCGAGCTGGTCTCACAAAATCAGCATTGATGTGTTCGATCTTAACTCAATACAAGTTTTCTGCATCAACTCAGCCAACTTCGAAAATATGGCCAACAACTCGACAAGTTACTTTAGTGAGGGCATTATTGTATTAAAAAGTGAAAAATTGGTCCATCAAAGACAATTGTGTGATTAGTATTTAATATTTCTATGAAGGCCGTCTCAGTAAGGGAAAAAATGGAATACCGAAATATTCTGCGAATGAGTACCTAATGATGAACACCGGAAAGTCAATAGTGATTGAACAAATTCTAAAGAGCAAACCATTGTGGGCAATATCATCTCGGTACTTTGACATGCATTGCCATGAGTATGTCAATATTCAAATCCCTTGTTAAAATGTAAACGATGAATTCCTACAACGATTTGACATTTGGTGCATAGGTCATAAGCAAGGAAAATACAATTGCTGTTGAATAAAGACGATTGAACGGCAAGCATTTCTAAGCAAAAGTGACGATTTGGTATCTTTAAAATGGTCGATTGAGAGGACGGTGAAGAAGTCCAAAGAATGAATGTTTACCCGGTGATGATAGCTAAAGACATCTGCCGGGTGAATATCATTCAGTCGAAATCTCCAAAGGACAATTTTTGTGCGTGTGTGTGGGGGGGGGGGTAGTATTTATAGCCATGATCATGCTAACACTTACACGAGGCACTTTTGCCTATAAAAATGCAACATTCTGAATATTTATGAATACTTAGCAAATGATAACAGAAGAACCACAAGTCATGAGTCACTCAATTGAAATTTTCAGACGGCTAACCATTTTTAGCGATACTATTTCAGTAGTTCGATGTGCATTGACTACTTATGCTAATGACAGCCTTTATTTATGGTCAAAGTTTAATTTTTTAATAGTCATATTTATGCATTGGTTAAGGCATTGATGGTGTCAACCATTGGCTCAGAGTACTTTCCTCACCTTAAGTCTATATTTATAGTTTGAATCATTTATCAATCAACAAATAATTTCAAAATCTGGGGGTCTCACCAAACATAATTTTAATAGGATGTTAATCCACAGGACAGAATATCTAATAATCAAGAGAATTCTTATACTGCGTTGAATATCAAGTTTCTGTTCCACATCTGCAGGACATTTGTTGGAAGGATGTGAGGTGGTTGGAGGAAGCTGGATTCATGCCAAGTGTAAACCCTTGTTTTTTGATCGAAGATTGTTACCAATTCAAATGTTGGCAGAGGCCCCTTGCAGATGAAGACCTGAAAAAGCACCAGACAGTCAACTAAGATTCAACACAAGTCTCCTGGGAGTCAGCCATTATTTACTGTTATGACTGTCAATAGTCACTGAATACCAACATCACTTTCATTCTTAAGAGAGATTGAATCGTACCATTAAGAAAAAAAATGGCTTTACACATGTGAAAAAGGTGTCAGTCTTGTGAATCATTGATGTGAACGATGTTCCTATCAATCTGGCTATTTTACAATTGGTATTGTCGATCATTGTAGATTTTGTAAGTCAAAGCATCAGGACTAAACACTTGGTAGACCATTAGGTATGGTATAAAGGTTAATACAATGGAAAACAACTTATGCCTCAAGAATAAATAAGACTCATTTATACGAATGCATTTGTGGCTAATACCCTGTACGAGTCCACATCAATTTTCCTAGCATCAGTCGTATTTCACACGAGTTGGAAAAATAGGATGCAGCATTCACATCTTGTCGAAGTGCAGCCATAGTTCAGGATCTTTTGGCCAACATGGACTAGAGATCAATAGTGGGGATAAAAATAAAAAAATAAAAAAGGGGGGGATGGGGAAAGAGCCGTTCTTTTCATAGATGGAATTTTAAAGAAACATCTTGCAGATCAGCATTACAAAGTGAGGTGTTCGATCCTGAATTCATGGTAGTTTGTGCCAGTACACCAAGCTTTGGAAATAAGGCCACAATTCCAAAATTGTTACTTTAGTCCGGAGATGGGTATTTGAGAGACAATGGCTGTGGAATGAAGACGACTGTGTTGCCAGCATGCAATATTTTTTCTGACAGTTATTAGAGAAGACGGTGAAAAAGTCCATAGAATGAATGTTGTCCCAATGTTGACAGCTAAAAGACATCAGCTGGATGAACATCAATCAATCTTCAAAGAAAAAGTTGGCCATTTTGGGAGACATTTTAGCATTTCAAAATATTGCAAAGATACCTGAACAAGCCGCTTTTGCCAATAAGAAGCAAAACCAAAATATTTGTGAATACTTATTCGACGATATCGGCTGAGAATCCACCAGAGGAGAGTCATTCAATAAAAATTTCCATAGCTGACCATTTTGGGTGATATTTCAGTATCTCGATATGAACTGTCATGCGCATGTCAATAGTCATCAAAAGCCTTTGTTTATGCTGAACGACTAATCTTTACAATTTGTCGTACTAAGATATTGGTCTTACGCAAGAAAGATACAAAAGCTATCGAAGAAAGTAAATGATTGTGTGGCTTACATCTGTGAAAGTGAGGGTTTCATCTTTTTTAAAAGCCATTTCAGTGGACAGTGAAGAAGTCCAGAGAATGAATGTTTACCCGGTGATGATAGCAAAAACAATTTGCCGGATGAACATCATTCAATCAAAATCTCTAAAGAACGAGTTTGCCATCAGGGAAAAAAATATTGCAACATTTCAAATTTTGTTGCCATGATCACATCAATAATACCCATACAAACTACTTTTTAGTCTCTGGTCTTGCCCCTACCATAAAAAAAATTTCAAAATGACACTACCAACGGGAAAGAATATCTAGTTTATAAAATTCTATATTATGTTGAATATTAAATATCAGTTCCAGATTTGCAAACATTAATTTGGTTAAAATGATGTGAGGTAGTTTGTAGAAGCCAGATAGATGCCAAAAGTAAGCTTCCAAATGTTAATGAAGCAAGCTAAGAGGTAAAAACTTCCCAAAACCTTAAAATCATTAGTCTTTGAATGAACTCTGACGGAGTTCAGCTAATGAATATCAGCCGGTCATAAATGAATATTGTCCTGGTGATGACATTTATAATTCAATACTTATTGAAATTCTGCCAATATTATCTAGACGAATCTGTTGCTAATGAAAAAATTAATACCGAAATATTCTGTGAATGAATACCCGATGATGAACGCTGGGAAGTCAACAGAACGAATTTTAAAGAGCCAACCATTGTGGGCAATATAATCTCACTACTTTGACATGCATTGCCATGAGCATGTAAATAGTAAAAGCCCTTATCTAGGTGTCAACGATGAATTCCTACGACAATTCGACACTTGGTACACAAGAAAGATAATAGCTGTTGAATAAAGACGATTGAGCGGCTAGCATTTCTCAGCAAAAGTGGGAATTTGGTATCTTTATAAAAAAAGTCATTTGAGATGACCGTTAAGAAGTCCAAAGAATGAATGTTTACCCGGTGATGATAGCTAAAGACATCTGCCGGGTGAACATCATTCAATCGAAATCTCAAAAGGATAAAACTGTTTTTGGGAGGGGGTTAAAGATTGATACTTATCACCATGATCATGTCAATACTTACACAAACCACTTTTACCTGTAAAGAAGCAACAATGCTGAATATCATTCCAGTAGTTCGAAGTATATTGACTACTTTTGCTAATGACAAAAGCCCTTATTTATGGCCAGAGATGAATTTTAAATATCGTCACATTATGCATTGTTACGGTATTGATGGTGTCAACCACTGGTGCAGAGTACTTTGCTCGCCTCAAGCCCCTATTCATAGTCTGAATCATTCGTCAATCAACCAATAACTTTAATACAGTTTTTCAACCTGGGATCTCACCAAAAAGACTTTTGAAAGGGAGTGTAAATCCTTCTTGATCAAAGATGGTTACCAATTCAAATGTTTGCAGTGCCCCTTCGCAGATAAAGACCTGAGAAAGCACCCGATGGTCGACTAGGTTTCAATGGAAGTCTTCTGGGAGTCGGCTATCAGGTACTGTCATGATTCTGTCAGTCACTGAATGCCAGCATTGTTTTTTATTTTTTCAAATCAAAGTTTGGATCGTACCAAGAAGAAAAAGAACCTTTATACATCGTATAAAGTGTTAGTTTCGTGAACCATTGACGTGAACTATGTTCCAAAAATCCACTGATTTTACAATTGGTACCGTCAATCATGGTACGTTTTGTAAGTCAAAGCATCAGGACTAGCCACTTCGTAGACTATTAGGTATGGCATAAAGGTTAAAACAATGGAAAACAACTTATGCATTAGGAATAATGAATAAGACTCATTTATTCATACGAAAACTTTTCTGGCTAATACCCTGTACGAGTCTACATCAGCTTTCCTTGCATCAATCATCATTCACATAAGTTGGAAAAATAGGATGCAGTATTCACATTCTGTTGAAGTGAAGCCATAATTTAGGATCTTTTGGCCAACATGGATCAGAGATTAGTAGTGGGGATAAACAAAGGGGGATGGAGAAAGAGCCCTTCTTTTCATAAACGGAATTTTAAAGAAAACGTTTTGCAGATCAGCATTACAAAGTGAAGTGTTCGATCCTGAATTCATGGTAGTTTGTGCCAGTACATCAAGTTTTGGAAATAAGGCCAACAATTTGGAAATTGTTACTTTAGTCAGGAGATTGGTATTAAATAGACCATGGCCGTGGAATAAAGATTATGTGGCCAGCATTCAATATTTCTTCGAGGGGCTATTTGAGTAGACAGTGAAGAAATCCATCGAATGATTGTTATACCAGTGATGACAGCTAAAAGACACTAGCTATTGGCTTGTCCATGGTAAGTGTTAACAAAGCATATTCAACTTTATCTAGCCAGAAGGTAATTGGCCAAAAATGAAATGAGATTAGCAAATAAAGCCAGCAGTTCGACTCAAGGATATTGGTCTTTTGCAAGAAAGATATAATGGCCGTTGGAGAATGTAAAGGAGTGAATGGCTAGCATTTCTGTTGAAAAGTGATTTGCCGGGTGGACATCAATCCAAATCTCCAAAGAACGATTTCGCCATTTGGGAAGAAAATATTGCAACATTTTAAATTTTGTTGCCATGATCACACCAATAATGCTCAAGCAAACTACTTTTTAGACTCCAATAAAGTAACAATACTGAAATATTTCTTATGAACGCCTACCTACTATCAGTTATACTGTGAAGAAGTCCAGAGAATGTATGTTGTCCCGGTGATGATAGCTAAAGTCATTAGCCGGGTGAATACTATTCAATTGAAATCTTCAGAGAATGAGTGCTATTTTTGGGGAGCATTTCAGTACTTCAGTATCTATTTAAATTCTGCCAATGATACCTCAAAAAACCTGTCGCTGAGAAAAAAATACTGCAATATTCTGGGAATGCATGCCCAATGATGAATGCTGGGAAGTCAGTGATTGAACAAATTTTAAAAAGACAACCATTGTGGGCGATATCATTTCACTACTTGACATGGTTTGCCATGAGCATGTCAATTGTCAAAGCCCTTGTTTGGGGGGTGTCAACGATGAATTCCTACGACTATTCAACTCTTGGCAGATTGGTCATACGCAAGGAAGATACAATTGCTGCTGACCAAAGACGATTGAGCGGCTACCATTTCTCAACGAAAGTGGGAATTTGGTATCCTTTTAAAAGGTCATTTGAGAGGACGGTGAAGAAGTCCAAAGAATGAATGTTTACCCGGTGATGATAGCTAAAGACATCTGCCGGGTAAACATCATTCAATTGAAATCTCCAAAAGACAAGATTGGAGGGGGGGCGGTCAGGGGATTATTTATTTCCATCATGCCGATACCTACATTAGCCAACGTTGGTCAGAGACTGGTAGCAGGTATTGAGAAATAAAAAGAGCTGGGGTAGCTGTTTCTTTCATAGTCGGAATTTTCAAGAAAGCATCTTGCAGTGATGATCTTAGAAGGAACATTATTGAATATTGTTAATCAATGCTTTATTTGGAAGATTTCTTGTACCTTGAAAGATTGCTTCGTTGTGGATTAACGTTAACAAAATTGTCAAGCTTTGGAAATAAGGCCATCTATTCGGAACTCGTTACTTTAATTAGGAGATTGGTATTAAAAAAGACCATGGCTGTAGAATAAAGACGAGGGGCTATTTGAGTAGATAGTGAAGAAATCCATCGAATGAATGTTATACCGGTGATGACAGCTAAAAGACTAACCAGGTAAACATCAATGGAAATCTTCAAAGACGAAGCATGCCATTTGGAATCATTTAGTATGAAAAAAGCACCAGCAGGTTAACTTGTCTTTCAATCGGGGTCTCCTGAGAGTCGCCTGTGGATTGGATCTTATGGAAACTAACGTAAAGCGTGTTTTAGCCATCTGCACAATATCTGAATTTGTTATTGTCAATCACCTGACTTTTTTAAAGCCTTGTTGGGAGAAGGAAGAGAACTGTTCCTCTTATAGTTGGGATTTTGGAGGAAGTGACTTCCTAGCACTTACCAGGGACTAAGCTTTGATTTTAGGGAATGCAACATCTAGCGGTGGTAAACTTTGTGAAAGGAACACTATCGAATGTTAAGCATCGAGGCTTTATCGGTAGATTTCTGGTACCTTTAAGGATCACTGTTGGAGTAAGGTTAGCAAACTAGTCTCACAAAATCAGCATTACTGAATGAGGTGTTCTTAACTCAGTCTGGGAAAATAAAGGTGAATAGGACAGTTCCCACATTCTGTCTAAGTGCAGCCGTCGTTCGAGATCTGTTTGGCCAACATAGGTCAGAAACTTGTGGGGATGAGAAAAGGAAGGGAGCCGTCCCTTTTGTTGTTTGGATTTCGAAAAACTGACGTCACATCACTTTCCTGGGACTTGGCTGGTATTTTATGAAAATCAACGTCTTGCAATGATCTTGGCATAGGGAATAATATAGCGTATTCTTAATTACCGACTATCTGGTAGATTTCTGGTACCTTACAAGATAGCTTTGAGTAAGACCACTAAATCGACAACGAATATCCATGAAACCCTCAAAAGAAATCGAGCAGAAAGTCTCCAGGATGCCAAGCCTTCAACATAGTAAGGTCAACCTTAAGCCACATGATCACATTAATCTTAAAGAGAAGGGTATAAAATTAATGCATCTTCTCGATAGTCGCCTCTGGGACTGAATTATGGAACATTACTAAGAGACTGACCCGCAGACAGAATCAATCTATGCTAGTTTTTTGCCCAAAATAAGCCAAGCTTCGGAAATAAGGCCAACAATTCATCACTTTAGTCATTGGTCTTAAAGACAAATGCTGTTGGATAAAAACGATTGTATGGCTAACGTTTGATATTTCTCCTTAAGGCAATTTGAGTAGACAGTGTAGAAGTCCATAGAATTGATATTTAACCCGTGATGACAGCTAAAAGACATCAGCGAGGTGAACATCATTCAATCGAAATCTCCAAAGATTGAGCATGCCATATGTGGTATCATGAACATGCCAATAGCGACTAAAAGTTGACAAAGCACCTTTGTTTATTGGCAACAGTTTCTTTCCAGGTAAAAACGTCTTTTATGTCTGATTTAACACTACTGGTGTGACTTGCTGAGGTAGGCCAAGTTCCTTACTAGAGTGGAAACCTGGAATTTTGACTGATATTCTTTGGAGATAGGTAGTGCATCTTGGGGCCATTTGCATAGACAGTGAAAAGGTAAACGAGCAAACGTTTACCCTTGGATGACAATTCTGGCCGGGTGAATATCAATCGAAATCTTCAATTTCAATGCATTGCTACTGTCAACGACATTTTTCGTAGAGGAAGTGTGATCAAAGATTTTGGGCAGTAATTCACGTTGTTTACGGTTGACCTTTGCAAACGAAGGTCTGGAGAAGAATCAACAGGTTAAAGATTCAGTCATCTCAGCTATTTCGAATGATATCATTTAAAAAACAAATGAAAAGGTACATCTTATAAGTATCGTGCATAACTCATTAACAGATTTCTTTCAAGTTTTATCGGTAGATTTTTAGAGGATAATTTTGGCGTAATAATTAAGATTCGTACTAGAAGTTCAGTCTTCACTACCACACTCGATTTGTGACAAAAATAAACTAACCTTAGTTATTAAAGCCAACAATTTGAGACTTGTTACTCAAGGAGACTGGTCTTAAGCCAGAGAGATACAATTGCTGTTAAAGTAAACGATTGTATAAGCAGCATTTCTCTTTAAAAAAAGGGGATTTTTTTCCACCCAAAACAATATGAGAAGACGGTCAAGAGGTCCAGAGAATGAATGCTGTCCCGGTGATGATTGCTTAGGACATTAGCCGGGTGAAAATTATTCAATGGAAACCTTCAGACAACGAGGCACCCATTTTTCGGAAAAATTTTGGTATTTCAAAATTTATTGAAATACAGCAAATGATAACTAAATAAACTACTTAGCAAGTGAAAAAGTAATACCAAAATATTTCTTGGGAATACGTACCGAGAAGCCAGTCATTGTACGGATTTTTTTTGAAGGCCAACCATATTGGGCGATATCATTTCAACAATCATCGAAGCCATTTTTTTTTATAGTAAAAGACAAATTTATATAAGTATAGTCCCCTTTAGGTATTGGTCAAGGCTTTGATTGCGTGAGTAGTTGGTGCAGAGTGCTTTCCTTACCTTCGACTCCAATTTATATTTAGTATCAGTCAATTAACCATAAGTTTTTAATAACCTGGTCTCGCCCATAGCATAAAGGAATTTCAAGAGGACGCAGCGCCACAGGAAAGAATATAATTCTTATATCGCGTTGAATATATATCCATTTCAGTTGGTGAAGCTAGCCAAGAGGCAGAAACTAAGACCTAATCAGCAATGCTTAGTGAGGTGATCGATCTTAAACTTAATCTATGCTAGTTTTGTGCGCAAAATATGCCAAGCTTCGGAAATAAGGCCAACAATTCTACACGGATTACTTCAGTCTGGAGATTGGTATTGAGAAAAAGACAATGGCTGTTGAACAAAGACGATTGTGTGACGAACATTTGATATTTCTTCAATAGGCTGTTTGAGTAGACAGTAAAGTTCATAGAATTAGTGTTGTCCGGGTGATGACTGTTAAAAGACTATACGGGTGAACATCAATCGAAATCTTCAAAGTCATGTGTTAGCATGGACATGCCAATAGTGACTAAAAGTTGACAAAGCAGCATTGTTTATCAGTAAAATGATTCTTTAAGAAAAAAAATCGCATCTAATATGCATTGGTTGGTGCGACCTCTAGACGTACACCACGTTCCTAACCAGTGTGAAAACCTAGAATTTCGACTTTATATTTTCAAGTGAATTTCAATGTGTCCATGAGCCATTTGCATGGACAGTGAAAAAGATTTTAGGCAGTATTCCAAGTTGTTCTCAGCTGAGCCTTGCAAATGAAGGTCTAAAGAACCAGCAGGTCAAATGGGATTCATTCCTCTCAGCAATTCTGAGCGATATCATTAAAAACAAATGTATTTTATAATTGGTATCTTGCATAACCCATTAACCGATTTCTTCCAAGCTTTTCAGTAGACTTTCGGTAACGTGGAGGATAGTTTCGTTTTGGCGTAATAGCTAAGATTCGCACTGGAGAGACGAGTTCAATCCTCACTACCATACACGATGTTGTGACAAAAATAAGCAAACTAGCTATTCGACACTTGTTACTAAGAGAATGATCTTGAGCCAGAAAGATACAATGGCTGTTAAACAAAGGAAACGATTGGGTGAGCAGCATGTCTCCTTAAAAGTAAGGATTTGTTTTCCTCCATAAACAAACTGAGAAGATGGTGAAGAAGTCCAGAGAATGAATGCTGCCCCGGTGATGATTGCTAAGGACATTAGCCGGGTGAACATCATTCAATAGAAGTCTTCAAAGAACGAGGTACCCATTTTTACATTTCAATATTTATTGAAATATTGCGAATGATATCTCAACCAGCTACTTAGCCAATAAGACGATACCAAAATATTTCTTTCAACATAGACTTTCCCCAAGATTCACCAGACTTCTCTATCTTGGGCGTCGCAGAGCCAGTGCTTTCTGAATTTCCGCATGTGATCTCGGAGGATCCATGTCATGAGTCGCAATGTCCATCAGTTGTCTGCCATTCGTGCAACATGGCCAGCCCACTGTCATTTGAGCTTCTTAATGGATTTTATGATGTCCCTGACTCCTGTCTTTTCCCATATGTACCGTGCTGTCTTGTGGTCTCTCCATGCGAGGCCTAGCATAATTTTCTCAAGTGCACGTTGCATAATTATGAATTTGCATATCTGTCTCTTGGTTTTGTTACATATTTCAGCTCCATAAGTGACTATTGGGAAGATGCATTGGTTACTCATCCTTTTTAGGATTAATGAGATCTTATTTTTGAAGGTTGAGTTTGCTCTGCCAAAGGCTTTGGGGATGTATACCCGATAACAGCTGAGAAGCCACCAGTCACTAAATGGATTTTTGTTTTTGAAAAAGCCCATCGTGTTCGATGATATTTCAATACTCCAATATCCATTATCATGAGCGTGTCATCAGTCGTCAAAGCCACTGTTTATGGTAGACGAAAATTCCCATCAATACAACACTAGGGAGACTAGTCTTACGTAAAATATACAACGTGTTGAATATAGACGATCAGTTGGCTAGCATTCCTCCGCGAAAGGAAGAGTAATTTTTTCCGGGCGAGATTTGATAGGAGAATGAATGTAGCCCCGGGTAATGATAGCTAAGTGACACTAGCCGAGTGAACATCAATTCAGTTCAAATCATTCAATCGGAAGCCTCTGAGAACGAGACTTGGGGGGGGGGTAGATGAGAAGAGGTTTACAAAGGATAACGCAAATAATACCTAAATAAGCCGTGTTTGCCTATGATACTGAATAATCTTTTGTGAAGGCTTAGCAGAGGACAGCAGAAAAGCCACTAGTCGGGAATCATTCGATGGAAATTTTTGTAGAAGGCTAAACATTTGAGTGATACCATTTTAGTTCTATATACATTGGCATACTCATGCCAATACTCAGAGCCAAAGTCAGTTCCATACACTGATAAGATCATAAATGGCAAGAAGCATTGAAGGAGGTTTCTAGTCAGTTTAAAAATTGAGGATATTCAAGTAATCTTACGAAATCTCCCTCGCTTGGTCTTTTGCGTGATTAGTGCCGAGAAGCGATTGAAGGTGACAGTGACATAAGGATATGTATCAACATTGTCCATCTAACATTTCTACTTGAACGCTGGTATGAGTTCCTTCAGGGTTTTGTACATAGTCTCTAATATGTTAGACCCTTGCAGATAAGAATCAAAGTTAAATGAAGACCTGAAAAAGCACCAGCCGGTTAACCAATTTTCAATAGAAGGTTGAGTTAGCCATTATGTACTATAACGATTCTGACGATAGTCACTGAAAGCGAACAGTGAATATTAGATTGTATCATAGTAAACCATTGACGTAAACGATGTTCCTGTCAATCTGCTGATTTTATAATTGGTATCGTCCATCTCAACCTGTTGCATTGTAGGTTTATGAATCAAGGTATTAAGACTGGCCACTTGGTAGACTATTAGGTATGGTGTAATTGATAAGACAATGAAAGACAACTTCTGCATTAAGAAAAATGAATATTGTGTTCATTCATACAAACGCAATCGTGGTGAATAGCCCTTACGAGACCACATTGGCCTCTCTCGTAACAGTTAACGTTGATAAAACTAAAAGAAAAAGGATACTGTACTCACATTCTGTCGAAGTGCAGCCGTAGTTTAGGATCCTCTGGGCCAACTTGGGTCAGAGACTAGTAGCAGGGGTGGAGAAAAAAAAAGGAAGCATTCCTTTTATAGTTGGGATTTCAAGGGAGTGACGTCACACCGCTTTCCAGGGACTAAGCTGGTATTTTAGGGAAAGTGACATCTTATGGTGATCTTAGCATAGGGAATACTATAGAGTATTGTTAACTTTGCTAGATTTCTGGTACCATAAAGTATTGGTTAGAGAATGTAGACCACTGTATCTACCAAAGACAACGAATCTCCATGAAACCCTCAAAAGAAATAGAGTGGGGAAGGGGGGAGAGAAAAAACTGTAGGATGGCAAGCCTTCGACAGAGCAAGCTCCACCTTCAATAACAAGATCCCATGAATCCTCAAGACAAAGGTATACAACAAATGCGTTCTCCTAATAGTCGCCTATGGTTCTGAAACATAACCTAGAAACTGACCTGCAGACAAGTATGCAGATGAAAGAATCATGCTCAACCTAGCATCGGGAGATTACAAGACAGCACAGTATATCACCGAGAAGACAGGAGTCCGGCTATTGAACAAAGACGATTGTATGGTTAGTTAAATCTTCAAAGACTAAGCATGCCATTGGTGTTAGCATGGACATACCAATAGCGACCAAAAGCTTACAGAGCACCTTTGTTTATTGGTAAAAATTTTGCACTATGTGAAAGTGTAGACGTTGACCACGTTCCTTAACAGTGTGAAACGTTGAATTTGACTAAATGCTTTTCGGGGATGTGCAATGTATCCGTGGGCCATTTGAACAGACAGCGAAAAAAGGTAAGCAAATGAACGTTTACCCGACGATAACACCAGCCGGGTGAACATCTATCGAAATCTTCAACGTTTCACTATTGCCCCTAGCATTTTTCGTAAGAAATTGCAAGCGAAGATTTTGGACAGTAATTCAAGTAATTTAGCTGACCCTCGCAAATCAAAGTGAAAGAGATCCAGCAAGTTAAAATGGGGTTGGTTCAATCCTCAGAGCCATTTCGGGCGATATCATTTAAACACAAATAAAAGGTGTATTTTATAATCGATATCATGCATAACTCATTAGTAGATTCTTTGAAGTTTTATTGGTATATTTTTTGTAGTTTGGAGGATCACTTCATTTTGGCGTAATGGTCAACAAGATTCGTACTAGAGTGAAGTGTTCGATCTTCACTACCATACTCGATGTCTTGACAAATATAAGCCGACTTTAGCAAATGTGGCCAACAGTTCGACACGTTGCTGAAGCAAGAAAGATAACTATTTTAAAAAAAAGTAGACGATTGTGAGAGTAACATTCCCCTTGAAAGTAAAGGTTTCATTTTCTTCATTGAGCACTTGAGGACAGTGAAGAAGTCCGAAGAATGAATGTTTACCCGGTGATGATAGCTAAAGACATCTGCCGGGTAAACATCATTCAATTGAAATCTTCAAAGAATGAGTCAGTTTTTGGAGGACATTTCAATATTTGTTAATCAACGCTTTATTTGGAAGATTTCTGGTACCTTAAAAGATTGCTTCGTTGTGGATTAACATTAGCCAACTAGACTTGCAGATCAGTATTACAACGCGAGATGTTCGATCCTGAATCTATGGTAGTTTTATGCCAATACGCCAAGCTTTGGAAATAAGGCCAACTATTCGGAACTTATCTCTTTAGTCAGGAGATTGTATTAAAGAGACCATGGCCGTGGAATAAAGAAGATTATGTGGCCAGCATTCGATATTTCTTCGAAGCGCTATTTGAGTAGATAGTGAAGAAATCCATCGAATGAATGGAATGAATGTTATACCGGTGATGACAACTAAAAGACACTAGCCGAGTAAACATCATTCAATCGAAATCTCCAAAGACTAAGCATGCCATTGAGGATCCGATTTTAGTATTTCAATAGGTTAGTTGCTATTGGCAGGTTCATGGTGAGTGTTGACATTTCAATATTTGAAATTTTGCCAATGAAAAAAAACAAAACAAAAAAAAAACAAAAAAAAACAAATAAAAAAAGCAATGCCGAAGTATTTCTTGTGAACGTGCCACCCATTGAACCGAAATTAGAACCCCACCCCACCCAAAAAGCTATTTTCTCAGTATTTCGATAAGCATTGTCATGAGGATGATAGTTATCAAAGCCCTTGTTTTTCAACGTTGAAAAACTACAAAAATTTTACACTGGTTGATCTTACGCAAGAGATACTACAATGGCTGTTGAACGATTGTGTGGCTAGCATTTCTCCGAAAGTAAGGATTTGATATCTTTTTAAACGCCATTTGAACAGAGTCAAGTCAAGAGAATGAAAGCTGTTCCAGTGATGATAGCTAAAGACATTTGCCGGGTGAACGTCATTCAATCAAAATTTTTAAAGGATGAGTCAGTCATTTGGGGAGAAAATATCGTAATATTTCAAATTTTATTGCCATCATGTAAATAATGCCCGATCAAACTACTTTTTAGATTCCAATAAAGTAGCAAAAATACTGAGGTATTTCTTAAAAATGCTTACCCAATAGCTGCTAGATAGTGAAGTCTAGAGAAGGAGTGTTGTCCTGGTGACGATAGCAAAACACTAGTCGGGTGAACAGCATGCAATAGAGATATTCGATATAAAGTTTAATCTTACTAGTCGCCTCTCCGTATTGTCAGGGCGTTGATAGCATAAAATTGTTGTAGTGGGCGTTCCTTACCTTCAGCTACAGTTCTGATTTCATAGTTATCAGTCACTTATCAATTAATGACGTTTAAAATTGGTTTTAAAGCTGGGATCTCGCCCCCAGCCTATAATTCGTCAAACTAACAGGAAATAATTTCCATTTGAGACTTTAGAATATTGTGTTCTAATTACTGTTTTATGTATTTGATTGAAAGATTGGTCAAAGCCGAAAATTAGCTACCAATTGTTGCTGAAGCTAGCTAAAAGGCAGAACATTTCCATAATTTGACCATTTAAGTGGACGGTGAAGATGTCCTTCGAATGAAGTTCTGTCGGTTATGACAGTTGAAAATGCCAGCCGGTTGTGCATCATTCATCGGAATTATTCGAAGATTTCAGCCATCGGTTAAGTAGTTTAAGTATTTTGATATGTACTGACATGATCCTGCCAATAGCAACTGAACGTCGCCATCATTCATTTTGGGCGTAAGTTTTGAGCCTACCGCTGTTTACTATCGCTCCAGCCAATGGATAAAATCTAGTGTGAAACCAGCTGGAAAACTTGAAAGTATTCCTAAGTGACACACATGTATCTTTGCCAAATGAGGTAGTCCTCAAGATTTATATGGATAACGAAGAGGTCCAGCGAATAATCGTGATGGTTATTGAAAGCACCTGCCTGATATACATCATTCAATAGAAATTGCCGAAGTCCGAGCCAGACATTTTGGGTAACATCGCATCATTGCAATATCAATTACCATTGTCCAGGTAGCGTTTCTCCACTAAATTTTGGTTTTGCGATTAAAGTCGTTTACAGCAGACTCTTGCAAATAAAGTCGGTCAAATGAGGCCTAAGTATTCAATGGAAGTCTTCAGTCACTTATCACTAAAGCTTTATTGGCGGATTTCTGGTACCTTAAGGAATCGCTTCCTTGTTGAGTAATGGTTGGCACGCTAGACGAGCAGATCCACTTAATCTACAATGAGTGTTGTAATATATAAGAAATAATTTTTTTTAAAAGTTTAGCAGATAAGGCCAACAATTCGAAACTCTAGGAGATTGGCTAAAATACAATGGCTATCGAACAAAATAGTGTGGCTAGCATTTTTCCTTGAAAGTAAAGGTTTCATTTTTTTTCTTCAGAGGCCATTTAGAGTGGATAATGAAGTCCAGAGAATGAATGTTGCCCTGTGATGATAGCTAAAAATATTCGCCAGAACATTCAATCGAAATCTTCAAATGAAGAAGCCATTTTGGGAGAAAATATCGTAGTATTTAAAGTTGTATTGCCATGATCATGTCCAAGCAAAGTACTTTTTAGACTACAATATAGCAGCTATACTAAAATTCTCATGAACGCTTACCAGATAAGAAGCCACCAGCAGTGAGAATCATTCAACCGAAGACGAAGCCAGATATTTTGGGCGATGTCTTTTCAGTAGTTCCATGTATTGAGCATGTTAATAGTTTTAGAACATCGGCAGCAAAGCCCATATTGCCAAAAATGCATTAGTTAGGGTATTGATGGCATGAACCATTGACGTAGAATGCGTTTCTCAACTTCAGTTCCAACTTCATCGTTGGTATCAACAAGTCACTTGGCTAAAAACCTTGAAATTGTGGTTCGTAAACTTGATCATGTCTCAAAATTTCATGAGTAATTTCAAGAGGATGTGAACCTACCGGAAAAATTTCTAATTATTTTAAGAAATCTCAATGATTGATATTTGCAGAACCATTTCAAAATTGTTGAAGATATGGAGTAGGGTGTATAAGCAAGGTATAAGTGAAGGGTAAGTAACCGTAAAGTTTCCCTCCTTTAGCCATTGATGTAAATGAAAAAGTCAAACGAATCAATGTCTACCCGGTGATGATGATAAACACCAACCGGGTGAACATTATTCGATCGAAATCTTCCAAGACTGGGCTAGCACATTTTTCGTAGGGAAGGGAGGGTGCAGTATTTCAATATGTATTGCCACAGCATCTTTTTCAACAGTATACAATCCAAAGCAGTTATTTGGGGCGATATCATTTAAAGACCAAAGTAATTTCATTTTAGCATTTCAAAAGGTACGACAAACCCGATTGATATTTGCAGAACCATTTCAAAATTTTATTGAAGATATGGAGTAGGGTGTATAAGCAAGGTATAAGTGAAGGGTAAGTAACCGTAAAGTTTCCCTCCTTTAGCCATTCATGTAGATGAAAAAGTCAAGCGAATCAATGTCTACCCGGTGATGACGATAAACACCAACCGGGTGAACATTATTCGATCGAAATCTTCCAAGACTGGGCTAGCACATTTTTTGCAGGGAAGGGAGGGTGCAGTATTTCAATATGTATTGCCACAGCATTTTTTCTTGGAAATTTGATGTTTTCTTTTCAAAGACTTTTGTAGTTATTTGCAGTAGACCTTTATGGTAGAGGTTAAAAACCCTGAAAGAACCAGCTTGTTCAACAGTATACAATCCAAAGCAGTTATTTGGGGCGATATCATTTAAAGACCAAAGTAATTTCATTTTAGCATTTCAAAAGTTACGACAAACCTGTCGATAGTAACTGGTTTATAAGTCGACTTTTGTATCCTACCAAGGGAAAGTTTGTTTTTTTTTAATTAAATTGCCTGAACTATTGACGGAAGTGGCGCTCCTCACCATGAGCTACACGTCCGATTTCATAGTTGGTGTCAGTCAACTTTGAAACAGTCGTTCCTAGTATTGGGGCCTCCGCCTCCATTGGTTTGTGTATAATTCCAAGACGGAGCGCAAACGCACCGGGAGGGGGCCCCCCCATTTTTTAAGTCATAACATTAAGAATGCAACATTTAATTACTATTCATTCGAACTAATCATTTGGTTGGAAGACAAGTGGGTGCAAGATCAAGGGAGGAGCGAAAAGACAAAACTACCAAATATAGTTTGAAGTAAGCTAATAAGCAAACTCCCCAAGACCACTTTCAATCTAGTTCTCCGTAACGACGGATACAATACATAGAAGACTAGCTGGTTAATAATCATTGAAGGGAATGAAGCGAAGAGTCATCTTCGTACTTGAATACAATTTTGCCATGGCTCCCATCAATAATCGAACGTTGACACCAAATCCTTTCCTCTTTGTACCGTAGATCGGAGCCTACCACGGAAAGGTCTTTATGCATTGATTATAGTATTCCATAACTAAACCTGGGAATTTTAATCAAATATGTTTCGATGATATTCAAAGTATCCTTGCGAAGTGTCCCACATTTGTATGACTAGTGGAGTCAAGCGAATGAATCTTGATCTAGCGATAATAAAGACCAGCCAGGTAGAATTTTCGAAAACCAAAGCCAGACGTTTTGGGTGACATCTTAGTATTTCAGTATCAATTCCTATTGCCCGGATAACATTTCTCCTTACAAGTGGAGAATTTTCCCTAAGTTGTTACACAGATTTAAAATCGACTGTAGCAGAACCTTTGAAAATAAAGTTAATCGAATACAACCCAAAAGAAGCACCAGTCGGGTAACCAATATTCAATCGAAGTCTTCCGAGAGCAGTTTGGGCACCATCAAGATACAAGATTATACCATTTTAGTATGTATCGCCATGATCCTGCCAATAGTCACTTAACAGACAGCAAGCACCTCATTTCCCAGTCGAAGATTGGATCTTACCGTGGAAAAGAGATGCCTTTAGAAAGTTAATAGCGTGAATCATACGTTCAAACTCTCCGCTCTATGATCTTATCCGTCATTTAACCAATTACTTTAAATCTTTATAGGGGTTGTTTCTGGCACCATAATGAGTTGCTTTCTGAAGTAATGTTTAGCAAGCTAAACATTCAAGTCGGTACTACTGATAGAGTTGTAATCCCACTTAATCTACCATGCTTGTTAAGTGTCACAAATAAGCTAGACTAAGTTTAGCAAATGAAATCAATGATTACGCTCTTGTTACTCTAGGAGGTAGGTCTTACATGAGAGATACAATGAATATCAACGCTCGTGTGGCTTGCGTGAAAGTAAGGATTTCGTTTCCATTTGAGTGGACAATGAAGTCAAGAGAATGAATGTTGTCCCGGTGATGATAGTTAAACACTAACCGGGTGAACATTCAATCGAAATTGTCAAAGAATTAGTCACATCTGGGGGGGGGGGTATTGCATTTCGACTAAGGCCATGATCATACCAATAATACCCAAGCAAGCTACTTTAGACGCCAATGAAATGCTTACCAAATAACAGTCGCCTCGGTTATGACTAGATTAAATACGACAGAGTGTTTCAGTTGTCCGTTCAAGCTGAATCATTAAATTCTAATTATCAGTGGTGATACGTAGACTTGAGATTTCGGCCAAATATTAGACGGTTCAATTCAAAGTTTCCCGCGCGAAAGTTTTTTGGAAATAGATAGCCAAGAGCAAGCTACTGAATGTAAAGTTGGTGATGTAAGCTAAGAGGTAAAAAACGAAGATCATTTTCAGCTCAAAGTCTCCATTGTGCCATTTGTATAGCTAGTGGAGGAGTCAAACGAATGGATGTTAACCCAGCGATGACAGCTGAAGAAAAAAACCAAACGAATATAGTCGAAATCTTTGGAGCCAGCCACAAAAAAAAAAAAAAAAAAAAAAAAAGAAAAAAATAGATATCTTTATACGTTGTTTAGAATGTTAATGGCGTGAATCATTGACGTAGACTGCGCTCTTCAACAGCTCTACATCATTCGACCGAAATCTGTAGAGACGAGCACCCCATTTGAGGGGCACATTGTAGTATTTGATACTAGCATGGTCGTACCAACATCAACTAACGTTGACGTTAAGCACCTTCGTTTATTGGTAAAAAACATTTCCTCGTAGAAGCCCATGTATTGGTTAGAGCATCAATGTACGAATAGTGATTATTTGGAATTTCGACCAAATATTTTTCCGTGATAAAAGCATCTGTGAAATAATCCTCATCAGGCCATTTATGTAGACAATCAAAAAGTCAAGCGAATCAATGTCTACCCGGTGACGACGATAAACGCCAGCCGGGTGAACATTATTCGATCGAAATCTTCGAAGACTAGGCCAGCTATTTTGGGATTGGGGGGGGAGCTTTATATTTCTATATTTATTGCTACACCAGCATTTATTTTCAGAAATTGGATGTTTTTTCAAAAATTTAGGACTGTAGTCAAGTTGTTTGCAGTCGACCCTTGCAGTTTAAGTTAAGCCTGAAAAACAACCAACTTCAAAGACTGAGCATGCCATTTGGGGTCATATTAGTATTTCAATGTGCTAGCATGGACAAGGAACGAATCAGCCATTTAGAAAGAAAATATTGTACTTTGAGTTATATTGTCATGATAATGCCAATAATGCCCAAGCAAGCATCTTTCTAGAATCTCCGATATAGCAATACTGAAATACTTCGCATGAATACTAATCAAATAATAGCTGAAAAGGCCACCAGCTGTGAAAGTCATTCAACGGAAGTCAAAGCCAGTCATTTGGGGCAATATAATTTCAGTAGTTCCATGTGTATTATAATCATCTTAACGATCAAAAATCCGCATTAAAGCCTCCATTTATGGCCAAAGATGAATTCGCACGACGGATAGTTGCCTTGATGCATTGGTTAGAGCGTTATTGGCATGAACCATTGACGTAGAGTGCGTTCCTTAACTACAGCTCAGATTTCATTGCTGGTATCCTGTCACTTAATGACGTTAAATTTGTGGTTCGTTACCTGGGGGTCACGCCCCAATACTTCATGAATAATTTATGAAGACACGAACCTACAGGGAAAGTTTCTAATCAGCGAATTCTAACACGAAAGCTTTGAAAATAATTTCTATGGATTTACAAGACCATTTCATAATTTGGATTAAGATAAGAGGTATGGTGTATAAGCACAATATAAGTGAAGAACAAGCTATCAAAAGTTGAAACTAGCTAAGAGGCAGAAAGTTTAATTAATTTTTATCTAAATCACCATAATTGTGCCATTCGAGTGGACAGTGAAGAAGTCCTGCAAATTAACGTTTAACCAGTCATGACTCAAGACCAGCCGGTTAAACATTGAGTGGAATTAAGGTTTTAGGACTGGCCAACTAGTAGACCATTGAAGATGGTACATGTGCTAAAACAATAGAAAACAACCGTGTTACGTAATAAGGAACGAATAGTTAATTCATAAAGGCATGTGCAGTGAATAACTTTTACAAGTCCACATCGGCTTCCCTCGAAACAGACCACTTCTATTCAAGTTGAACAAACAAGATACGGTTCTCACATTCGGTCGGAGAACTACTATAGTTACAGATCTTTCTGGACAACATGGGTCAGAGATTGGTGGCGGGGAATAGGGAAAGAGAAACTTGGGATTTTGACCAAGCATTAGTCAGTGCTATTCAAACATTTTCAACCTGGAAAAATCCAAGTGAATGCAGGTCTGAGATGACTAAAAGACTCACTAGCCGAGTGAATATCAATCGAAACTTTTGAAAACGAGACAAATTTTTCACTGTGTATTGCTATGACCCCAATAGTGACTAAAGCTTCACCGATGCAACGACTGAAATATTTCTTGTGAAGTCAAGCGATTAAAAGTAAACCTGTGACGAGAGCTACGAAATACTAGACAGGTAAACACTTAATGGAAGTCTCCAAAGACCGAGCCAGCCAAGTCTTGGCCATATCTTTATCAGCAGGGCCCTGCTAGTAGCAACTAAAGCACCTTTGTAGGTGAAAAAAAAGGGGGGCGTATGTCTTTATGCATTCGTTAGAGTATTGATGGTGGCAATAGTTGACGTAGACTGCGTTCCTGACCAATGTAAAAACTTCCAGATATTTTTGTGATGTAACAAAATATCATTGGGGAGTCATTGGGCCACTTGTGTGGATTTGAAAAAAGTGGAGCGAATGAAAGTTTACCCAGTGATGAGGACAAACACTAGCCGGGTGAACATCATCCAACTGGAATTTCTGAATGACAGCCATTTATTTTTTTTTTGGGGGGGGGGGTTAATTTTTTCATTGTACCAGTGATTAAGTTAAGATCACTTATCTTCAAAAGTTTTGCTCAGTTATTTCAGTAAACCTTTACAAATAAAGCAGGGGTTAAACGAAGGTCTTAAGAGGTACCAGCTGCTTAACCAGAATTCAATCTTCAGAGAGCCATTTCGGACGATATCTTAAAGACAAAGCGAAGTGCATTTATTTCAGTATTTCAATGACCATATTCCTGCCAGTAGTAATCGAATGTAGACATCAATCACGGCAGTTTCCAGGTCAAAGATTGGATCCAACCACGGAACGGATGCATAGATTAGAGCGTTAATGACGTAACCCATTAACAGGGCGTTCCTCACCAGCAACTCCGTAGTTGATATAGTCAGTCACTGGGCAGATTACTATCTGGCAGTGACACTTAACCGAGGCCACGCGTGTAATTTCAAGGATTGAAAAAATTCAGGAGTTTTGTAACAGTATTGTTATATTGTTTACTTGCAGAATTTTGCGGGCGTACAAACTTGCATTTCTACAACCCTGTTCCGAACTCAATTCTGAATAGAACTTTTAAAGTGATAGAGTATAAGATTTTGATCTTCATGATCTCCAATAAGTACTTACCATATCCATTCTGAGCCAATTAAATAAAGACAAGCAAATAAGTTAATTGCAGGAAATTTGGACCCAAAGTGTAAGAAAAAAAAAAAAAAAAAAAAAAAAAAAAAAAAGTTACTGATCCTTACCAGAACCCATTAGAAAGAGTACTTGGAATTAAACTTAAGATAGACTTACTTTAGCCGAAGCGAGCCGAGATTGTCTTATTTAGTGGAGTACACAAAAGATTTATCCCTTAGGCGTAGTGTAGATGCACCACAGAATTGCATTATTAAGAGAGTATGAATTAGGTGAAGAATCAGAGTAGAAACGAAAACTGCCGAAGCAAACTAAGACTACTTTCAATCTCAATAAGTGGGCAATTTTAGTTGAAAGGATTGTCCTGCATATGAATGTTTAACCAGGTAATAAGTTATCATTCAATTGAAATTAATGGAATATTCGGACACCAGCTATTTTGGGAGACATTTTTCTATTTGGCGATTTGTCATGATCCTACTAATAGTGAATAGACATATACATAGAGTCTTTTGCTTGGTCACATATTTGAGTCCAACACAGAAAAGTCACTTATGCAGGATTAAAAGCATTGTTCTCTCACCATCAGCTACATGTCCGATTTCATAGTTGAGATCAAAGCAATGAAGTAAATCTAAGTAAACTATTGAATGTAAAGTTGGCGTAGCAAGCCAAAAAGCAGAAACTTCAAGACAAAAAAAAATTCAATCTAAAAATCTTCCTAATTGGGCCAGTTCGTATCCACAGAGAAAAAGCCAACCAAATTAATGTTTATCCAGTGATGATAAACACCAACCAGGTAAACATCATTCAATTGAAATTTTCGAAGGTCAAGACAGTTATTTTTGCGAACAGTCCTTGTACTTCAAATGTGTATTACCAGATTAGCATTTCTCCTCGTAAGTTTTCTTCGGAGATCTTGGACAGCGATTGAAGTTTGCAGTAGACCCTTGCAAATAAAGTGAATAAACGAAGATCTTAAAAACCACCAACCGGTTAGACAGTATTGAACGGAAGACTCTCAAGACAGTCACCATTTCAGGCGAAATCATTTAAATAATAAAGTTACCTTCTATAATAGTGCTTCGATACGCATTGCCAAAAGGATTCACAGCGGCCACCGGAACTCTTCCTTGTTTCTCGATCATTGGATAATTGTTCTTACAACGGAAAAGTCGCTTTTATATATTGCTCAAAGCGTTAATTGCTTAAACCATTGACGTGGAGGGTGTTCCTAATCACCAGCATCATGCCTGATTTAATGGCATCGTCCGTCAGTTATCAACAGATTACTTGAAAGCTTTATTAGCAGACCATTTAGTTAATTCCTGAAGAAAAAACATAAGGTCCTCTCCTCCTACCCGGATATTTAGCTTTCCTACAGAAACCTTTTGTAAGCCGAAATGGTGTAAAGGGAAGAAACAATTACCATTGATTTATATGTGAAAACTGACCATATCGTTACCCCCAGAATGGTTAGCTAACGGCATTAATATAGAACTATCAATATAAAAATTCTTTTCGCATCTTTTTAGAGCTATCTGTATCGTATGTTTGATAGTCTCCTTATTAACTGCGGATGACGGAAGTTCTCGTCATTGCAGTTTCTATGCCCAACAATAAAATTTCCGTTTTATTGTGATTTATGGTAACTGAGGTTTTATATTGCAATAGATTACTTACAAAGGAAGAGGGTTTTAATCTTGCAATGAATATCTACTATACTTGCCACCTTCCGCAGTTAATAGGTTAAGGCCGATGCAGTGCAATTCCTATCATTATCAATCAACACCTCGGGTCCTCACCCCGAAAAATGATCCGATGAAAAAATTGGTACTTTCAGAATTTTATGACAATCCCAACAGAGTCAACGCATTATGATTTCGTAATAAAAACGTTAGACCTATACTAAGAAGAGTTCCATTCTTATAGCAGAAAGCAACCTTGAAGACATAGGGTATATGTATGCATCATTATTCTCCACTCATGCCCTCGTCGTGAGTGTTAGAGGATTAAGGTACACGTGGGCAATTGTTGGTAAGCCTTACCTCCAGCTTGTCAGACCCGTCGAAGCTTCGTTCTGCTAGCAGCACTTGGTATTCCTCAATGGTCACCCTCCTCAGCTCGATGTTGCTTGACGTTGGTGATCGGTCATGGGAACCCTTGTATCTAATGTGATTTGTCCTTAAGCCCGAGTCTTGGAGGGCGGGGGGATCCTCAATCCTTGTCCCTCTGCTGAGGGGCATTGAGTACTAGTAGAAAACGTTAACAAAAACTGTCATTAAAACTGTCAACATAGGTTTCTCTTATTTTTTTTCCAAGCTGACTGGCTATGTATGTATCAAGCGTGCAGGTCGCACAATGTAGCTAGAGGGCTAAAAATTTAAGTATTAATTCCTCATTATACATAGAAAAAATCATTTGCGAAGTAGTTTTATGCTAAATTGATGTTAACCCGGTTTCTTTTTTGTTTTTGAAAATTAGGACTTTTTTTTAATCGATCATTGTCTTTTTTTCAAAAGTCTTCTCATGTCCATGGGGAACTTGACATTTGTCATCTTATGGCAGGGGAGGGTATACATAATGATCAACAATGTGTGGTACTAAAAAACTATCAAAAATTCGGCCAATGATCATACTTTTCGAGCCAAGTTACACCGTTTCAGAAACAAAGACTGGATCTATTCTACTTTATCTCGGGCAGTGTGGACGTGTCTTTCCAAGCATATAAGATCCTTGTTCCACAGAGTGCTTGGGCAGAAAATACAGGAAAACATTGGCATTTACTTCCGTCTGTTTGTATCTTTTTGATTTGGGATTATTATGTGTATTATGTTTTCGGGCAGTTGTCCTCATCTTAGTTCATCTTCGGAACACAACATTTTACGCTATGACCTCCTTCAGATGTGTGTCACGGGTACAACGGCCGAAACGTTGTGTTCAAAAGGTGAACCAAAACGAGAACAGCAGTCCGAAAACATTTACACTATTTTACCTTTATGTTGATGTACTGAGGTTAATTAAATAAAATGAATTAATCGTGTGATAAAAATTCATGGAAATTATGTATATTTCTTTCAGAAATCAGAATTACAAGTAGACTGGGTGAGCCTGTTATTCTCTGCGTAATTTCTCAAATCTTGGAATCAAACTGAAGACAGTTACCCTTACCGTTACCCTTAAATGTTGATTTTTGCGCTGTTTCCGTTGGATCACAACTGCCTGAAATAATTAAAATTTTCAAATATCCCTTGACGCCCCGAGGAGCTAACTGCGGCACTCCAGGGACTTATGACGCACACTTTGGGAAATACTGATGCCCCAAGTAGGCCACCAGTCGCCCGGAAGAAACAGATTCACCTTTGAACAATCCCTTCTAGCGCATCGGTCAGGTCACGACTCTCATTACAGCTAATAAGCCAAGAAACACATACAGCTTGCTCATAACGAGCAGTGGTACCACATAGCTCCAAATGGCGCCGTTTTCAAAGGCGGAAAACTGTTTGTAAACACGCGAACCATATAATCTTCAACAGGCTTGCACAGCTGGTGTTGGATCTTGCTGTGAAAGAAGGTGTGTTCCTAGATTCCTGCCACATCACCGTGACGGGGGCACTATGGCGAATCAAAAGGGCCTGCTGTGAAAGACAGTTCGCCGATCTAGAGAGTGTTCTGAATCACCAGTCAGGTGAGTGATGCCTTGACATTATTGAGACATTTGATTCCGAGCGCCAACGGCCAGAACAAGCGCTGCTCTTCTTTTGTTTAACCGAGCTCCTCGTTGAAATCCTCTCAAATGCCTCTCGCTAGTACTTGATATAATACCTTTCTCTGTCACTGCTATCAGTGTTGGTACATTAATACCAGATTTGGTTTGTTGATATGTTTGATATGTTTGGTAACTTGCCCGGAATATTTGGTAGATTTTACAATTTCTGACAATATATCTCTGTTTACTTTGTATTATACCATAGATTTCGTGTTGGTTCCAAAATTACCTCCATTGTCTTCTTTGTTGTTGAATCTCTTCTCGTCGCTACTTGCTTCGACTGCACCAAGAGAATAATCTCTTTATTTAGCAACATTGATGTGACAAAATGTATTTCGATACCCTAGATTTCTTTCTAGACTCAAAAGGTTTCCTTAGAAAAGCAGACGATACGAAATTGATCTGACTACTAGATCTGTGTAATAAGATGGAAGGAAAGAAATGCTATATTGTGAAAGAAGCAGAAGTTTTGTTTTTTTTATCAGAAAGGTTGTTGTTGTTTTGTTGGGGTTTTTTTTGTAATTTTTATTTTCAAGTTTTCAATAAAAGTGATATACTAACTTAACGTAATCATCATATTGATTGGCACATAATCATACCTGTAAGAAAAATGCATGTCTGTGCAATATCTTAATATGATTGTAAAATACCCAAGAATATTGTATAATAAAATAGAAGAAGAAATTTTAGTGCAGTACTACAAAATGGCTGTTTATAGCGACACGTAACCACATGTAACTCAACTTTGTAAAATAAGATTGTTCAATTTTGTCACAGCAATTTCTTTTGGCAACCCTGTTGTCGACAACGCCCGGTTTTCAGAGAAGTCTACTTTTACCCGAGAAAGAAACATCAACACGAGTCAATATTCATAGTAGGAGAAGCATCCGTTTCAGGGAAAATGGTACTCCCACCCCATTCGAAAGAACGCTACTCGAAGTCAGAAAGTTTTTTATGAAATCTCTCCAGAAGCGGTCTTTTTCGTCATATTGCATTCACACTCAGCAAATGTAACCGTTAAAGTGTGTCTGCGAAACTTCAAATTAGGTATTCGTGGGCCGCACTCAGAGGGATGAAGAAAACAGATCTCGCAATACACAATAGGACTTCTTACACTTAAACATAGCTGTTTCTTTAGTGGCTCGGTGCACGAGAGTGGGCCCAGGATGAGGGATAGATGTGCAAAACTCACACTTGACCCTTCTCTTCAAGTAAAGATTATTTCGCGACCACAGGTTCACTGCAACTTTGACCTGCTCCAATGTCTCTGTCCATCTTCTTTTTTTTTCACTCAACAAAGGTCAGGGCTTTAGTATCTTATTCAGCCCTGCCACCCGATCATCAAAACTGGGCAATGCCTCCACACATCCAATCTTAACCTGACGTAATTGTCGTGATTGATCTTGGAACACATTTCCGTCTGATACAATCTGATTTTTTGCAGACCTAATCGATCTGCATTGCTTCTCGGGCGTAAAGACGTCGTCGACATAGGCATTTGTCTGATTGATATGGTAGCACCAAGCAACGAAATACAGCATAGGATAGAATTCGCCCTCAACTTACACAAGAAAGGTTCCAGTACAAGGATGTAAAGCTTGGACAATAATGAACAACCTCAACAGATGGATCTGAACAAGCTGACCGGTTTGAACTCACTCTCTCTACTTCTAACACAGCATCAGCGGACGCATATAGAAGACAATTCAGGTCAAGATCGGCCGGAAGCTGGCCGTGGGAAAGGCAGCCTCAAGGAACTAGTGGTTAACCCGATGAACAGACTTGCACAGATTTAAATTCCTTGTCGCTGCTCTGAGCGAACCAAGTGCAAGTTGTCTTAAATAATCCATCCCTAAGTATGTCTGCTCAGGATCTATCAGACCTTCCAGTACAGCCTGCGAACAGCTTGATTAAGCCTCAGTCAAAATCCTCAACTCTACATCGTCAAAAACTGAAAAATACTGATCTCATCACCACTGTTTTTATTTTGATGTAACAAGATGAATTGCCGTGGAATATTACCCCGTGTCAACCAGTTTATAGATGATCACTATCAAAGTATGTACAACAGCTTCAAGTAAAATTTGTGGAGAAGACGGCCAGTCTCTGGTGACTAGTCGTATCCAACATTCTTTTGCGCCTCCTGAAAGGAGAAAAGTCTGCCGAAAAAGTAATTCAGATGCCACGTTCGTTATCTCTGAAAATATTCTATTTAATCTAGCTCTAACTGAATGGCCTACATTCTATCTCCACAGAAAATGGAACTCTCCAACCCCCAGTCGTCAGAATCCCCCTCTTGGCCTTGTTGATGTAATCCAGAGGGAGGCAGAGAGCGTCACGTCTGGCATCAACGGAACGGTGTCAAATTGAACGTCAAACAACCTTAAGGGGGATCCACTCCCTGTTTTGGAATCAGAGTTGTCCTTTTCCTAGACTGGTTGTCATCCCAAGCCTAGCCCAGCTATTTTACCCGTAGCTAGGCGGAGAAGAGATGAATGCATACATTCCCCAAGAGCATTAGTGCAAAGTGAACATAAATATCACCCCTAACCACCGAGGCCTGATCCTCCTTGATAAACTGAAAGGTCAATTCTTCTCCAATTACGACTACTTCATATGAATCACCCATTTTGACACCCTGTTTTAAACAGTCTTCTGGTGTTGTTTGAGCTGCTCGTCTCCCTAGGTCGAACCTTGCTACGATCAGTTGCAAAATGACGTAACACAAATTTTCAAACATCCTCACTATCTATTTGTATAGAAATACATTGTAAACGATTTTACTATAGAATTCCATTGCACCTGATTTTACTATAGAAATGCATTGCTTTTACAATAGAAATTAATTGAAAAGGCTGTTACATGCATAATGTGAATGCATCTTTAATTTACAATAGAAATGCATTGAAAATCAGGAAGAAAAGATTGTCGATGATCAGGTAATAATGCAAATATTACTGGCTGAATACGGCTATTATTTGTATAATTTAAATGCATCTCCTTTGTTAGTTTCAGCTGGTCCTATTTATTTTCAATATAGAAATTTTCAATTTCCAATATCCAGCTAGCCTAGTTTTAGCCTTTTCTAACTGTATTCTTATTCGGACAAGTCTATGATCTGAATACATTATCATATTAAAACTTGGATACCTTGAAAACATTCTGATAAATAGGATAGAATCAATTTAACTGGACAGTTGCTTTGAATCCGAGTTATTCCGAACGCTCAAGTCTACATTGCCATTTTGGATGTTGATTCCGAAACTTACCGACGTCGTCCAGGCCTTTTCTCCTACCCAATCATTTTCAAATAACAAATTAATCCTATATAAAAATGCATATATTTTTTCTGTATCGCTGCATGTGCTTTTCAAAAAGCTGCTTGAACCAGCGAAATGCATTAAGCCTATCCTTGTAAAAGTAATTTTTCTAGACATTTTTCTCAATATTTTTCACTCTCCACGTTGTCAAATTACCATCATATATATATATATATATATATATATATATATATATATATATATATATATATATATATTGGTAGTAAATTGACAATGTTGAAGTGAAAAATTGAGGATAGAATGTGTAACATTACCATTAAGATAAATCTTCATGCGTTTCGCGTCAAATGCATAAAGCCGTAATCTTTTTTTGTTTTTTAGATGTATTACACCTTATTCTCAATACTTCACTTCAACTTCGATTTAGAAGGCCCGTTGTGATTTCTGACCCGGTCGCTCGAACATGGTGACAAATCTGAAAAGTGCAAACCCTACCGGTGGAGGGATGCAACTTGCTTCATATTAAAAACAAGAGTCTATTTATTAAAAAAAAAGAAAAAGAATCCATGTTTTTTTTTGGTTCTCTCTGTGCGATGCACAGGTTATCCTCACCAACAGATTGAGCGGTGTTGATGATTCTTTCAACTCAATGCTACATAGATTTCATTGCGCATTTCTGACAAATTCATATTCATATTTAAGTACTTTTAGAGACTCAACATTCCCGTCCAACCCCCAGGGGTGTTGAGTGACAATTAACTCCTTACTACAAATAATAACTTCTACCCGCATCTAGCTCTTAGTCTATCTAAAATATGTATGCCCATCTTGCTCTAAATTCACGTTCTTTAACTCACACACATGCTTATCCACATATCTATCTGTGGGTCACTTTTAACACACACATGCCTATACCTAACTTCACATAATAGTATGTTTGATAATACACACACACACACACACACACATATTTTCACACCGAAATGTGTAACCCAATATGTAAACCCTCCTACGGTAACTCACGACCGAATGATTGTAAGCAGGCTGTCATAATGACTGAGCTAAATTATCAAGTCTTGGATATTAACGAAAATTTTTCACATACATACGCACAGGCTTATTTCAATCATATGAATAAATACATTTCTAAAATATATTTACACATACATACATACATACACACATAATATATATATATATATATATATATATATATATATATATATATATATATATTGTTCAATATATTAAAGACCATGCTTGTTATGTTGCTTGCATTTATTCATGTTATCTTGTGGGCCCTAGAATTTACATAGAACAGGTGGCGCTGACCTCCGAAGTCGCTAATGCCCTTTTTGCTGTTATTTGTAAGCTCCTATTTGGAGAATTATCAGTTTTTAAATCAACGGAAGTACCAATGACTTGGGGATTGGAAACACGGAAAATGGAATCAGCTGACTGACTTCAAATTCCAATAGACGAATTCGTATTTTTTTCTTTTTAATTTCAATCTATTATACTGCTTAGCCAACAAGAAAGTTGTTAGGTTAGAGGAGTTTTCAAAGGTTTTAGAGGATGGGTTCTATTAACAATATAACTAATTTTTCAAGCCTTTAGGAAGGTGCTAGGTGGATCTGCCTCTAATTTCAATAAAGCCTCATTTACTTTCCTGTGTTTGAAGTTTTTTCCCCGGTCAACGCTCGGTACCTTAGCTAACTTATTTATAAGACCAATTTCATTGTAAATGCTTATCAACATATTTTGGGAACCTAGCAGATACTCCATTGAGCCAGTGTAATATTATGATATATATGAAAGACGAATTTTTGTGTTGAAAGGGAAACTGTTGTTTGTATTGGGTCAAGAAAAAGATTAGCTAAAATTCGGGTCATGATTTCGGGACCAGGCCTACCGTTATGCTTTTATAGGTTTTAAGGCCACTTTGATGTTGTATAGATACTTTTGAATAAGAGTCATCTCGCAGTCCATTTGCCCGAGTAAGGAGTTCAATTCTCACTGTGTTTCTCACTACTATATGACTAACTGAGCAGAACAAAACATTGGATGAGTTATCAGTATATTTACATTATCACTTTTGTACCCGATAGATAGTATTGCGAAGAGTGAGAATTTAATAATGTAATTGCATTGTTTTGCAGATTTAATGTATGTAGAGATATAAATCTTTATCATTGGTGGTTTTTCAGTGCTTAAAAGCTACGTCATCCATTGGAGAAGTTACGTTGATTTTCAAGTACGATTTTAAAATAGGATACAATTTTGCTCAAGCTGCTGCTGACAAATCATTTAGTGTAAACACTAATACAGTTCAAACTATTCAGCATTGGTTCAATAGATTTAGGTTTTGAAAAATGGGTACCCATAATTAACCTCGAGGGAGGCCCAAACCATTTTTGATGAAGAATTATCGTCACTGGTGGTTAACTCAATAACAACGGTTCAGGCCATTTCTGGAAACTTTGTGACTTCAGCAGCAACCGTATCACGTTATTTCAAGCCCATAAGGAAATGGGAAGCACATTAGCTGAATGAAATGTTCCGTGATAGTTCTAGACTAAATATCTCATAGTAGATTGTGTCTATGCTTAGAGAATTGTGAAGTCTTACGTCAACTTCCATAATTACCTGACATTTTCTTCTACACATTATCATGTTTTCAAATATGTCGGTATCAATGATAATGAAGCCATGATCTGTGCCCTTACTAAATCTGTCACTACTAACCGAAAATAACTTTTAGAGACAGTATATTATTAGTAGAGGAAATGCGGTTTGCTTCAAATGGGTCATATTTTGATTAGATATGTATCGTTTTTGGTTTTTCTTTCTTTTGCTTACATCATCCTTCATCTTCCTATTCGAAAACAACCTTTCACGTGTTACCACCACATACAATGAATTTTCACAATGTCATACTCCTGTTCTAGCAGGAGGCTGAAGTTGATGCTATGCATTTCTCTGTACTGATTCACACACATGTATCGTATAGCCGACAAATACCTTTTGGTAGACATCTATCATCGCTGACGGGTCATAGATGAAACGGAGGAACAGGAGTGACGAATTTACTTCCATCTCCCAGGATACATGTTGACAACATTTGATGATAAATCTTTGAAGAGAAAGTTGGTTCCAAGAAGAACAAAACTCAATATTATTTAAATGAACATCCGGTTTATTGATTTCCTTTTAGATGGTGGATTTTTTTTTAAAGAACACGGGACATAGACGCCGCAGATTGTATTAACTCTACAAATTCAGGATTTAGTTAAGTTTTCAAATAGCTTTTAGCTACAATACATAGTTTCAAACGATCTATGTTTCCCTCTTCCGGCAAATAAATCAATACTACTGTCAGCCTCCTTTATACAGCATTTTTTGGGAATCAAAACCCGAAGTGTTACAGTAACTAGCATATAAAAATCTTGTCCTATTTACTAAAATGGAGGAATAATCATTTCTTCTTTCCTTCTTTCCTTCTTTTTTTTCTCGAACGTGAAGAATCTATCCAACGCGATCGTGTGGCATGATGGTGGATTTCGTCCGATCCTTCTCAAAGGGGCGCTTAACCCTTACATGTTGGGTATGTTGCAGTTTTCTGAATCTACCTACACCTACCCTGTGCACGCACATCGATGCATCTTCGGTGATCCAGAAAGCCCGTTGTGTTTGACTAGTCGCTGGAAACATTGTGACGGATCGGTAAAGGAAAACGCTACACCTGTGGAGAGACGCAACTGGTTCCATATTTAAAAACACAGCTTGTATATGGAAAGTAAATGAATGTTTTGGGTTTGTTTTTTTTCATGGTGTGTGTGTGTCGCTCTTTCAGGATGGTGCGCGGGTTATTTTACCACAAGAGACGAAATCGGTTTGTAGTGTACGATGCAAAAATTTTCATTTTGCATCTCAACAAACAATATGCAAAATTCAATTTCTAGTTAATTTCTTTGAGAGGCACAACATTCTTCCTCAAACACTCGAGAGGAGTTAGCCAGCCAAAGGCCTACAACTACATATCTCTTCTTCCACTCTCATTTTCTTCCCCTCACAAAAATGCGTTTCAATCCCTTAGTATATCTGAAGTACGTGTCCCATCTTTCTCTGAGTGCGTGTCCCTTATCACAACACACACACATATATCTATCTGCGAGTCATATATAAGAAATACATACCCACGCAAGTGAACACGATGTGTTTATCATATTACCTACTTACTCACTTACTCGTACTCACGCAAGCAAGAGGGCTGCTCCTTATCAGCCGGTCATTTCTAATTGAGACACACATCAAGCCCAGAAGATATTTACCAAACCCTTATGATAATGAATTGAATTATCTTAGTCATAATAACCTACCAGACCAGACAACAAGCAAGTGTAGCAAGGTGTTTTTCCCTTTTTACTCAGTTGTTTTTTGTCTCAGCACTACCGGATACACAAATCGGCCAAGAACCTTACGGATTCAAGAGTACCCAACTACACATCTGAAAATGCTTCTTTTTTGATTTTTGGAAATTGAAAAATAAAATGTTCATGGAATGTTTTGTTTGTTTGTTTGTTTGTTTGACCTTTTTAAAAATCCGGAGGCAGTGCTAGCGGATATACCATTTGGCCTATAACCTTGCAAACCCTTACGAATGCTCCACGAGACATCTAAAAATCATTTTTCGTAGTTTTGGAGATTTTCAATTTTTTTTATTTTTTTTTTATGGAAAACATTTTTTTAAATGCTTTTAAAAATCTCGTGTCAGCGCTGCCGAATACTCTTTCTAGGTTATAGCTAGAACACATGTACAAATGTCTTGCAGATGTCTTCTAAAAATATTTTTTGGTTTTGGGGGAAAAATGCTTTTGGTTTGTTTTTTTTTTGTTTCTTTTAAAGAAAGCAATTTCAGAATCAAAATACACATGTACGCACACACCTCCTTCCTATTTCTCGCAGGCAGAATCAGGCAAAAAATAACAGTGATTTATTATTATTTATTTTTCATTACAAAAAATATTGTAAGCCAGTAAAAGAATTTGGGAATGTCTTTAGATTCTTGAATAATTGTATCCGAGCTACCGGACATACTACATACATGATTCACTCGATGGCTGGTATGGCCTGTCTGTGTATTTTTAACCGCGAATACTCAGGTGTTCAGGCTGGAACAGCTTTGTCAGAAGAGCTGGTAGACCTCCAGTATAATTATCATACACGTGATGTATTTTCTTTGAATTATTTATGTGATTTTTGGTTTCGGATGTGAAACTCATACTAACAGAACCGGCTATTCGAGCACTGCCGTTATTTCCATCAACATGGCGTCGTGAGCCGATATTTTCGATATTATCGGGGATTAAATCAAAACACTGGTCGAATCTCAAAAGACCTGGACATGATCTTCGTTGTGTAGTCGCTAGAGTTCCCTCCAATATTAGTAAAGTTGTTGCCAAGAGATACAGACTCAACCACCTCAAACCTTAAGACTGACGTATCCGAAGAATTAATTACTGAGTATCTTATGAAGCTGGAAAAGAAACTTGAAGGATATTTCCCAAACCTTTCATTAAAAATAAATGGAGCTTTTATTAAAATCAATATAATTTTATGAATACATGAGCACCTGTTAACGGTACAGAGAAAGTAAGGTTTGGAAAACTCTTACGTAGAACAAGGCACTGTGGCTGGCGTATCCATTGAGGACAGAGCTGAATATTTATGATTTTTGAGATTGACTTGCTAACTATTACATAATGTAGATGGCGATAGATAGATAGATAGATAGATAGATAGATGTTGAATTAGCCTAGTTTGGCTCAAGGTCTCAATAATGAAGACAGAACTCCCTACCCTAAGGAATAGTGTGAAAAACGATTCTCAAACGGAGATCGAACACAAAGGTTGATATGAACAGACTTGGATAGATACACCTACACAGATGAAATTATTCAAGAAAACAGCGGCTGAGTAGTACGTGTAATTTTCCTGAAAATAAATGATAATGATTTCCAGTCTCTATGCATTGCATTGAGTTGGCCCAGTGCTCGACTTGGTTCAATCTGAAGAGATCTAAAAACACGTGCAAAACAATTCCACAGTTGAAATAGAGTTGTGTTTATACCACACAATACATTATAAGTAAAATAAAGAGTCCTCAAGTGTATTCTGATCTAGTGAACATTGGGTGTGAGCCCAATTATCACTGCATAGCCCAATGGAATGTGGGGCACTGGCTTGGGTGCTTGGTTCACAAGGCATTTCACGTGAGTTAGCTCCTCACAGAATCATGTATGATATGCTTATATGTATGTATATATATTATGTAAGTCAATTTCTCAAATACATAACCGTCACGTTGAAAAAAACGAATAGACCGAGGATAAACGAGCTTAGAATTCGTGTTGAAAGCAGTTATTTGGCCTATTGATATACTTACTGATCCCTTATCGTTAAAAACGTTTTTAGGGTAACCTACGTACGTAAGCCTTGTTTCAAGAAATTGATAAGTGGTACAAAATTAATATCAATACACAATACGCATAAAACCTTATATAATGACAAACTACATGTACGGCATAAAACTATATAATACAGGTAGATGGTGCCTTATTAACACTGCTCGGGGTACCATGTTGATATAACTATTTTGTTTATAAAATCCCTGAAATAGTTACATGGTAATCAACTGGTGATCCCAATAAGAGACAATTCATTCATTGTTCAATAATAACAAAGTATAGGAGAAACAGAAAAAAAAAACAGTTTGGCAGATTACATAAGTTGCATATAATGATATTTGGAAATGGATAACTGAAGTGACACAAAAATCTATTGAAACAGTTTTTTGATGTTTAGTGTTTAAAGTTGTAAAGCTTTCTGGATTATATATATCATTGAAAAAAATATTTTTTTTGTTTTCGGACAAGTGGATAGATCTCTGGTTTCAATGTATATAGATTCTTTCGGAGAGGTATATCAGCAACATCTTCTTTCATTCTCAATATCAGGGTGGAGTTATACTGTTCAATTTCATGGTAGGGTTGTATCGCGTTTTATGATTTTTACGATTTAATTTTACCGTTAAATTCGGCGTTTGCAGTTTGTTTGTTTCTGTAAGTCGCTATTAGTGTTCTAGTGACGTCCTTCGGCGATGTGTGAGCATAAGAGAATTTTTTTTTTGTTCGGAGGAATTTCTCTATTATCAACTATATTTAAGTAATCAACCAATAAATTAATTAAATAATTAATCGACTAAGTAATTATCAAATACATTTGATACATCAGTACCTTGTCTAAACTCAAGATGAGTTGAAGCTTTTAAAAAACTTGAAATTAGGATTTTTGTTAAAAAATGAATTACCAAATTGAATGGTTTTAGGCTCGTTAGTGCCAATCTATGCATAAATAACCCCGTCATTTCTGATGTGTATCCTGTGGTTGAAAATAAATGACCTAATAAAATAGCTTTAGGCTCCTTAGTTCCGATCCAAGCATAACATTTTCCTTTTGGGTGGGTATATTCTAGTAATCATAAAATGTACTTACATGCAATTTCTGATGATTGGTTTGTTTGTGCACAGATTGGATGATCTCATTGGTTAATTTATCTTCCAATTATGACTTGATAAAGATTACGTTATAGAAACTCTTACGACTCCATGTATGATCATAAATTAAAACAGCTTGAGGAGGGCTGAGACATTAAAAAAAAATTGAAAGAAGTCAAGGAATACATTTACCTGCGTCATGCGATAAAGCAAGAGAGAGACCATGAAAATGAAATAAGAATGTATATAACGATTGACTGGAAAGCATTTGGTATGAATAGGTACATGCCGAAAAGCGAATTGCCAATATTCTAAAAGCATGAAGTATAAAACCAACGCATAGTAACAGCTATTATGTACAGGTGCGAAACCTGGAAACTTACAAATAAAAGCAAAAAAACACTCGGAAACAAACTCAGAATAGCACAGAGGACAATGGAAAGAGCAATGTTAGGAATGACACTTACTGACAGAAAAAGATCGGCACGGATCTGGGGAGGACCAGGGTGGAGGTTTACTGTACAAATAATTAAGAAACAAAAATGGAGAATAGCAGGCCACAGAATATGAACAACAGATGGTACAAAAAGCTAACCGATTCGTTGCCGTAGAGCAGTAAACGCTGTAGGAGAAGCCCAGACACAAGATGGGGAGACGACATAGAGGGATTTGCCGGTAAGACACGGCAGAGATTAGCGCAGTCATGCCCATAGAAAGATATAGGAAAGGCCTTTGTCCAGCAATGGACTTATGTCGGCTGATGATTATGATGATGATAAAGTGAGTGAGTCTCATAGCAGATCCCATTCCTCAGTTGTCCACACTCAGGATTTGAAACCAGGATGTCTCTTTTCTCTCCTTGGGGGATCCTCCTTTTCCATGACACATGTATAGAAGACATTTGCAAAAACAAGTTGAGTGAAGAAAATAGAATAAGTACTGTTTTGAAGAAATTTTTTTTTTTTCAAAGTGGATGGGGTGTGGTGGCCTTGAAAATCAGCATTATAAATCCCGGTTTTCAGTCAATATCAAAATCCTTCGAAGAATTTTAACAGGTTAAAACTGTTCATTTGTCATATTTGTCTCATTCATTGATTTACCTTCCGATTATGACAAAATAAAACGAGTTACGTCATAGAAACTCTTGATACTTCATGTCTGATCATCGCACATTAAAACAGCTTGAGATGAGTCGAAATTTGAGTCATTCAAAATAAATTACCGAATAAACTAGGTTCAGGCTCCTCAGTGTCGATCCATACATAAATAACCTCGTCATTTAATCGAGTATATTCTAGTATATATCATAGAGCACAATTGTATGTATTTATGTTTTTACTCTTATAAATCGAGAACTATGAGTCACAGAGGGAAAACAAATACCTATTCGAAATCAGCAAGCCTTGATCGAATGTTGCACAAGAAAGCTTTGATTTCTGTTGGGTCAGCATTCATGCTCACGTAGAAATCTCCTTCTTTACTAAAAAATCAGTGAAAGCAGCGATAGATCGGTGTTTAGAAGTGGGATAAATACAATCAACGGACTGAGTTGAAAACCTGACGGAAAATTTTTACTTGAATTTCATATACTTACAAACTATTAAACCCTCTAGAAATGTGTCAGTTTTGAAATAGGAAATATTTGAAGTTCTAATTTGAGAAGGCATTCAATTCATTATATATCTATAATGCTGAACTTGTGACACTAGGGGGCCAGGAGTCCCCCGTGTCCTGAAAATTACTATGGCTGTTACCAAAAATTACTATGGTTATTACCAGTAATTACTATGGTTATTACAAAAGGAGTTATCTGTGTTAAAAGGGATAATGTGTTTTTTGAGGATACTGTGGAAAGTGAGGATTATGTGCTTCCAAGTGGGAGTCACCTGTACTTTCTCAATCTAATATCTTACGTCAAATCCTTGGGTTGCAAAAGACAGATACTTTTAGAGAAAGTTTTCTTCCCGATTCGATGACCAGATAAGGGCTTAATGTGTTTTTCGAGATACTATAGGAAGTTGAATCACCTGCACTTTCTCAATTTAATATCTTCTGTCAAATCCTAGGTTGCAAAAACAAGTACTTTTAGAGAAGTTCTCCTCCTGGTTAGATGGCCAGATATGGGGCCAGTGTCTGGGGTCTTGAGAGAAAGAGTAAAGCTTATGAAAGAAAAGTTATTTGCAGAGTCCTTGAGAGAGGGGGAGACTAATTTATGATCTTGGACGGACTTGCATCGCGAGATGGATGAGGGTCAATATTTGGGATTTTCTGGAAGGATCGAGATAACAGGAAAAAGAAAGAAAGGAAGTCAATTACAAAGAAATACAGTGTTGATACCAAGGGCTTAAATAGGAGGGATTTTCGTAACAGCAGCAGAGTAAAATTGGGTTTGGAGAAGAGAATCGCTGCCAGTCTCTCTCGTGTTAGCCGCCGCCCTTGGTAACCGTCAACCGCTGCTACCATTCAGTAGACTACCGTTCGTGACATGAGAGACCAGTCGTCAGTTTGACTAAGTTGAAAATCGGCCTCCTCTCTTTTAACTGTGAATAGGCATTTCCCGTCTCCAGAGATATTGATAATCAATATTCTATACAAAACATTTAAACGAAATACCGACTTGTTGCCTTCTTTTACTAACCCAGAACCACGGCTGGTTTAGTATAGTTTGTGAGGCCATCAACATAGGTGAAGCCCTACAAACTTACTTTTCGAGTGCGAATGTCTCTTGCTCTCAGTACTTACGTCAGTGTGGCAGTATTTTTCTTTTAGGTTTCCTAGTTAGTATAGAAGATGAAAAACGCAATTGTTTGCGTATCAATTGTTAAGTATGACACAGGGCCATGAATGTGGGGTGTCGATTGAGGACTACCGACTGGGTCTACCAAACGGGATTACACACCATCACGCCACGCTATGCAACCTAGCTTAGTCTGATACAGTAGTAAGTTACCCAGTTACCCAGTGAGGCTCGAATTCAATACAGTAGCAAATCGGTCTACAAGACGAGTTCGCTCCCCACTATTTCATTGTATTCATTTGTCACCGAACAAAAGAAAAATCTGACTCATTGACTTAATGTGGGTAACATGTATACCTACCCGATAAGCACAAGATTGATGGTCACAATTCATGATGGTTCATCCAGGCCCCCTTCGGCATATTGCCGCAGATGTCGAAATGTATTCTGACCCTGCTGCTCAGTGCAATGGAGTGAGGTCTGTGATGGGGACGGATCTCCGGTCACAATTCTATTTTAGCTATGAACTGATGACGAACAGAATGTAATTAACAGGTAAAACAAAAAAATAAATTATCTGATAGTAACTCAATTTTTCGATGCACTAGCATCTCTAGCAGTCATAGTTGTCATTGATAGACTAGTATACTGGAATGTGAGTTACATCCCTTGCTCAGTGTTGCCAATCTGGATGTTTTCCCTCTAAATCTTCATGTCTTTATCACGCCTTGATGTCAAGAATTCTTATTTAGTATGGGGCGTGAAGATTTGAGAAAAATTGTCACCCTTGCTCTCGATTTTGTGTTGTAATCTTATGTCCACATGGGGACACAGGTAAATAGAAACACTAGAAACATTTTTTTTCATGTTGTAGAAATTAGAGCGAGACACACGGGGTGAAAAATAGTTTGTTGTCAGTAATCTTCTGTTGTTTGTCGAAGTTGATGATACTATCATTACATCTCATCTCTGTTACTATACTGGTGGTTCTAACTCAATTTCTTCCAAAGTTAGATTGAGATTCAAAAAAGAATCAAGACATCAAAATGTACTTGAACTATTGGAAAAAAACGATGCTCATTTCGATGGTAGATACGAAAGAGTATGTATGAGAACATAAGGGCTGGTATATTGTGGGTATGGAACCTTAAAAAGGTTGAGAACCCCTGATCTGTAGAGTTGACTATAAAATATGTAATATTCTTGATAAATTGATCGACCGTAGTCACCAAAGGTGGCAAAGGGATCTATCCTTTTTTCATGTACATGTATGTTTAAGCACTCCTGGCCATACAGTTTTGTCTTCTGACTTGAAAATTGGCATCAATACATTACTAGATACCTTTGGGGTTTTTCAACCATTTTCGACCTCATTTTGACGGGTTTATTAATATTTTTTCTTCTCTATTTCAAGTGTTTACCAGTGGAAAACGCCAGTGATGTCATAAGTAGAATTGATTCTGGTACATGTATTTTATACCACTTAAAATTTTGACACTATGTTTGTTCAATTTCTGACTGTGAAGACGAGCCAAGTATTTTTTTAATCAAAATTCATGTTGAAGATGAAAGTCGCACGTAGATCATTGATGATATTATATATATTTCTTAGATTTCAGATATATCTGAATGAATTTAGGTGTTCTTGACACGATTTCAAGTTTTTGATTCAATTTTAAAACTTGGAAAAAAAGTTCTTCACCTCGCCCTTACAATATCTTCACACAAAAATGAACTAGCTCATCCATGGTCTGATTTTCAAGCTTCATTAAAATTGATGTAGCTGAGATCTACTGAGGGAAAATTTACATAAGATAACGATCTCTTACTCCCGACTGATATGATACAACATAATCAGACATGAACAGTAGATAAAAAGAGGTATTTTGTCTGATGATAGATTGTAAGTTATTTGATTATTTTGTTATCGAGGCTACTTAATTTGGTCTCAGGACAATATAAATTTGATCTTGAGCCATATCTGACAATCCCGGGCACAAGATGCAGGAAGGAATAGGGTTAGGAAGATTGCGCTAAGCCAATTTTCCAAGAACGAGGGTCTGTAAGTCTAGATAATCAGCATTTAAAATCCTGCCTTTACCCTTAGGTCGGCTTGTAAAGAAGTAACTATAGCATTGTTATATACGAGATGTAATTTTTCTCAACATGAAGATGATATGAATAACAAAAGCGATAAATATTTCACCATAATGACACATTTGAAACAATAACCTTTTTTCCAAGGATTCTCCAATAATATGCGATCTCAAAAGAAATATCCAAGTCTGATGGTGACATATTCAGAGAAAGCAGGAACTATAACCTCTCAATTATTAAAGCTTGCCCCTTTTCTGAACTAGAGGAGGATAATATAGAGGGGAATGTCAGCTGAATACGGAAGATGCTGCATTACTCCACACCTCAATTCTCTTGCTTTAACAGTCGGCTAAGAGATGTAAGGTGCAGAACTGTCAAGGAGCATTTCATTCAGTTCGTGTGGGACCGATTTTCCGACGTGATATCAATGAAGTCCCAAAACCCTCAAGAAAAATTTCGACACGAAGTTCGTAGCCGTCAGTAATTCTCCGTAATCAGAACAGGTTTGGGCCTCCTCTGAGGTTTATTGTTGCAACCCATAATTCCTAACCTAATCCTATTGAACCAACATTGAAGAGTTCGCGCTGTAGTGATGCTTCCTTCGAAACAGTTCGTCGACGTTTGAGCAGTATTACAAGTTGATTTGAAATAGGACTAGAAAAATTGTTCAATTTCTCGAGTAGATACTGTTGATGTTGAAGGTTTAAAAATCTCCAATAATAGTGAATCATATTTCACTGGGGGCTTATTCTAGAGCACTGATACATGATCTCCAGTCACTGCATTGGTCAATAACCCGAATCAGAGATAAAACTGCATCTACAATAAAGATGAAGGGAAAATAGACAAAAAGTTCAACTCCATCTCAAAAAATTCCTCTTTTAGCACCATTTACTATGTTAGTAACCCTTTCAAGAGAAGTATTGAGTGTCCTTCAATGACTACTTATAAGTAAATGAAGTCAAAATTGAGAGAGAATAAGTACTCTTGCACTGGGCATAGGCTTCGCATATCACAAATTTCTTCGAGATTTTCGAGATGTGAAATAAAGGCAACAAGCACAGAAAATAGCATCACTCACTCATTTTATCATCCCGTTATTCTCAGCTTATATCATTTACTTCAAACACCTCCAATCAAAATCCTATAAATCAATGATGTCTGGCGCTAGATACTGGTTATGGGGATTACAGATTCCAGCCTCATTTGAGTCAGGTGGCTTTTGTCATTGAATTTTTTTCTGCACAATAGAATCATCAAAAGATTCATGAGTTACGCAAATACAGTTCCCGCTACATTATGTGCCCTTTCCCCAGCTGCGTTACACTCCAGAAATCACCTTACACGTTATTTCCCCAAGATCGTAATTTGGGGTAGATCTATGGGTTGAGGTGACTGATGTCCATAAAACTTTATTCACCCTAATAGCCCTTAGACCAAAGTTTTTCAACCTTTTTCTTTCATCCATTTGAATGTAATAATCCCATGAATATATCATGCACAAATGTTCATTTTAAAAGCGCAGATGCGTTGAACGTACTCGTTGTACTGTACGCGTATCGTGCTTTGATAACCACTTTTCTCTCACCTCATATATGTTACCTTTTTTCAACCAAGATGAGGTTACTATTTCTGTTATGATTCAATAGTTCAACAGATGAATTATTGATGAAAAAAAATAATTAGTTATACCCATATGTCAAATTGTAATTATTGCATAGTTACCAATATTTCCTCACTTTCTCTTGATTCATCTATTTATCTACTATGAACCTGTGAACCAGTAATAGGTTGGGACTCGTACTTCAAAGAAATGCCTGCCTCGGTGAGCACTGTTTCTTGGGAAAGTGAGCTGTGAAAGTCAAGTCGAACTCATTCATGAAATAGTCCGGGCATTCGGCGCAATAAATGTTCAGTTGTTGATAAAAGTATGCAATTCGGCACAAATATTATTTGACAGGTACTCATCATTTTCAAACCCAGGAATTCGTTTCCCATAGCAACGGTCCAACTTGAGATTTCTCAACAGTTTATGTACCATTTGGTGTGCTCAATGACATACTAGAAGTCTTCTACAGTCTGACCACTGCAAAAGTATAATTTTCATGAAGGTGTAGAAAGACCCAATTGCAAACACTTCATAAGAACTTTCAGAAATATGGTATGGACAGTCAGGAGCGAATACAGAAACAGGGGAAAAAGAAAAAAGCGGCTAAACACCTTTCAATCCAAACTGATCGTTAGGGTCAACACCCAATTTTGATATTTTCCTTGGTGCATGCCTTACCTTTTCACGAAATTTCATCACAATTTATTGAGAACTTTTGGGAATATCGTGATGACAGACAGTAACGAATACAGAAATATAAGAAGAACAGAAATATTTCCCAATCGGAAACGATCTTTCAGGACCCACTCCAAGGTTTAATCACCCTTCCCTTGCAATCTGCCTTACACTTCCACGAAATTTCATCAAAATTTATTGGGTACTCTTGGTAGCTTATTGGGTACTCTTGGAGAGACAAAGAGCAAATACAGAAATGTATAAAATATGAAATTCCTTGGATTAGCCCCAATTTAGTTACTTCTAGCTTATGATGAGTTATACTCTTCCACATTTCATTGAAATTGATGGGAAACTTTCAGAGTTATTGTATCGAGAGTCTGGAACGAATCAAGAAATTTAGGACGTTTTTTCCAGGGGGTTTGTTCATTTTTTACATTTCTGTGCTCGTTGATGCCTTTCCAGAAGTTCAAAATTAAATTTTGTGAAAAAGTGGACAAGATAAAAAAAAGGGGGGAATGATCAAATTTTGGGATGGATCCAAGAATTTAGCAACTGTTACTAAGGAAAGTCAATCTCAGAATGTCTCTATATCTGAAATACTTCAAGATCACTATTTCATGCAGTGAGCTATTCCGACCAATTGCTGCATCGATCGACAAGAGTAAATAAGAGCAGTACGCACACAGTAGATAAGAGAGTCAGAAGGGAAATAATTGATAAATCAGAAAAAAAAGCTTTGCAGTCTTCGAGGGGCATAAGATTACGAGTTAAATTTCCATTTCAATCTTTTCCATATTCTCAAAATTTTTTCCAGCTAGGATATATATGTGTGGGTGTGAGCGAAAGAAAGTAAGGGAGATTTCCCCGGCTTTTACAAACACAAACCAATTAATTCGCCTTTCAAAAAGACGCCACTAATTTTTCATCGAATGTATTGGTAAATATTCAGTAAGAGAAACTTGAAATTATATTTTTAATTTCAACATCTTGGATAGCTCCATCCAAGGAGACATTTTGAAAGGGTCACGCAGTCCCATCAGTCTTCGTAATTTAGCGTAGTGGCAAGTAGACCAATATATGGACAGATTCGGTACGACGTCACGCACTAATGCTTCCTTAGCACGTAGTGTATTCAGACAGTCACGACGCTGAAGTTACATAGGAGTTTTTGATATATTTTCATCAGTATTTTGCATTAAGTTATCATTTACTAGTACGTACCCGGGAAAATGATGGATCAGAACTAAGGAGCATAAAAGCTGATCTATTTGGTAAAACATTTCATCATACAATAATAATAATTGAACGAAAGATGACGGCAGGACAGATAAATTATGTAAATTTTTTGACCGGTCAACTCATGCTAAATTAATACTAATTGTTAATATTGTTGTAAAAATTGAAGGCTTAGTAATCAGGGATGTCGATTGAAGCTAGGGAAATAAGCATTTTTTTCTTCGTCAATACTTTCGATGGACCTGTGGTTTCGAGACTGGGGACATTAACCCCTTGGAGCCCAACAAATAACGCTCTTGAAAAGCGATCATTGGACACAAGCCTCAAATTTGAATTCAAATAAAAGTAATCTATTTATGGTCATCAAATGCCAACACTTGTTAATTATTGTAGTTCAATAATTAAAATCTAAAAAAAATTGGGGGGGGGGGCATCACATTTCCAATATAGATGCAGCCCTCTAGTGTTCGAAGTTTCGAAACCACTGCATAAGGCCCTAACGATCTACTTGGAATTCGTCAAGTTTTCAGGAGAAAAAAAACAGAACATTTTTCAGGTTTTACAAGGAGGGAGGGAGGAGTCTGTTTACAGGTAACTGCAGTGGTGAACTCGACCGACACGTTCTGTCCATCGTAATGAATGAACGCTTCGAAGCTTGCATTTACCTTCAGGTATATCGTCAATAACTCCGTAATGGTTTCAAGGTGTACCACGCCAACGAAGTACTGGCCATTTTCGAAAGAAAAAAAAAAGTGGCTTCGATATCACCACGAGAAATCTTCGATACCCTGTGCATAGAAGAAGATAAAATAAAAGAAAGGTGTGTGTGTGACCGAAATTTCGAATGTTCCCTACACATGTGAACACATTTCTCATTCGTAGTCCACTTGCCCTCATCAGGAATTGCATAAAAGGTTTTACGGCCATTCTGTACCTCCCCAGTCAGTGAATCTACTTACCTTTGGACTCAACAGAATTACAGTTGAGACAATGAAATGGTTCCATGATCGCATCATATTCCTCAGATCGTCCAAAACTTGATACGTATCGTATTTCGCGGCTGGTAAGACGCACCCTATGATTAGCTAGATATTTCTCAGAAGATTAAATAGCTTACTGTACTAGCAACGCAGAGTTGTCACTGAATTATTACTTGTTGATCAATCTACTTTCATAATGAACAGTGATTTTTCTCTAGCTGTGCATTACATCAGACTCTTCCAGTCAGGGGTATAACTTCCACTGATGAAAATACCTTCAACCCACCAGTTGAATCAATTTCACTTTTTCTGGTAAAAGATTCAACGGATGAATTTTTTAAAAAGTTCAATTGAATTTCAAATACATCCGTGATCCTCCCACACACGATTATTGACTAGTTATCAAATATTTCCAAGAATAAGCAAGCACGCCTTACCAACCGGGAAATAAGCTGATTCTGACCCCACCCCCAACGATAGTTGAACTCAGAACTGACAAAAAGACAACCAACCACAAAATATGGTAAATGTATTTTTATTTCTTGAAATATTACATGTGAATGAAATAAAAGCAAAAAAGAAAACTATTTTTTTTCTTTTTTCATCTTCAAAATCAAACAGTTTTCCATTGGGTTACCGTGTAACATCTTCGTGGAGGGATGGGGCTCCATTACTAATTCAGACAAAATTTTAACATCAAGAACTCTAGGTTGTAGTAGCTCCAGTATTGCAGCCTGGCATTGTACACGCCAACTATATCAAGTAAATGTCCAGCTGAATGAAGTTCTGAAGCAGGTCTGCCAGATAGTTGGGTTCCTGGCTCGAAACAAAATTGGCCGAATGGAAAAAATTGTTTAAAGAAGCTATTATTCGAGGAAGTATAATCAGTTTTTTTATGCTCTCATTTTACCTATCTTGATTTTTTTAGTTGTTTTTTATCGCAATTTCACGGTAAGTTTCAATTACAGAAAGGAGGGAAAAAAAACCAAAAATTAAAATGAAAATCCAAAAATTCCAAAGTCGCAACTTGGTTCAGAAGCTGCTTAAAAAGACGTCTGCCAAAGCGAAAAGAGCCATTTCACTACCATGATTTGTTTAGTTCTGATGTATCCATATTTATTACCATAGATTAAATAGTCATGGGAGCTAAAATCCAACCACTACCAGCCACCTGAAGTTTCGACAGTTTTAGGACTTGTTTGTAAAGGCAATTAATCGTTTTTATTGGATAAAGTCTTGGTTTTCTATGTTACTATTCACCTCAGTCTTGACTTACCAGCTGCTTTCTCTTTCGCTACATGCAAGCATTTTGTAGCTCACGTCCATATTCTAATCCAAGATAATGGGGGATTTTGAGATCCATATTGCCACCATAGAAGTGGCTGAAATGGTCCCCATACGGTGTATTAAGTAATCGTTTGTAAAGCTATGAGATTCTATCGTTCTACGAGATTAGAGCACCAAAATATTTCGACCACTACAGAGGTGAAGTTCAGATGAGAAGCTAAATTTCAATATTACCTACGAATGATTTCAATCAAGAAAATACTCACTTTGTCCGGTTGCCATATTCCATGCTGGAGGTGTAACATCGTTTAACGTTGGTGGAGGCGCTAAAGGGAATCTTCGTTAGATGAATGTTTACCCGGTGATGCTTTACAATCACATGAACCGGGTGCAACTTCACCGGACGAAAACTCCTAAGACCAACAACTTCATCGCCGTAAGTATGAAGAGACAGAAAAGAAAAATCTCACCAGAGGCTCCAAGGTTAATTTAATTAATAAAGCGGTGCAAAGCAGCTTTGCTGTAAACTCTCGTCATTTAGCCATTCAGTCTTTTTTTATACTGATCCAGTCTTTCATATACTATAACTCTCAACACACCAGGCTATATTCACGAGTCGGTAAACAATAGACAACGTTTCAGTCACGGACTGGACTTTTCGGTAATGAGACACCTTATAAAAGGTCTCTGGTGCACCTTGTCCCAAGGTGCAGACAAGGGAAGGGGTAGAACGCCTTGAGGAGTGTCAAGTCCAACATGGCCACAGTATCTCATGTTTATAAGAATTTTATCCCCTACAAGCTAAAATTTCATCAGGAGGGACAAACCAAATATTTTCCATCGAGGGTTTCATGAACCTATGTGGCATATAGAAAGCGTCATTGTAGTGCATTCGAAAAATTCCAGATATTTGGATTTTAATTAGGTTCACAGGATTGGAAATCGGCGAAGTCTTGCATTAACAGAATAATTAATCATGTCTACCACACAGGCAAAACTTCTTCAATGGCTAAAGTGGTAATTTCGAGATAGATTTAAGCGAGTTTCAAGACCCTCCAAATTAAATACATAATGATTAGTATTTCGGGCCTCCGAAAAGCAGATGGGTCAACAGCAAGAAATATATAATGGCTATTGAACAATTGTCTGGTAGGCATTTCTCCTTAGAAGTAAGGGTTCGTTATTTCTTCAAAGGCACTGAAGACCGGTGAGAGTTCTTTGCAGACTATTGCAACTGAAGTGGGGATAGAATGGAAGCCTGGAATCGTCAGTACTTCTCCAAGATTAAATGAAATGCAATTGTTAGGCTGAAAATAAATATGGTCAGATCACCCATTCAAGTTGAAAATGAAGTAGATTGCTACTCAGCAGTACATAAGATTTAGAATTCAAAAATTTCGGTGATCAAGTTTCTTTGCAAAAGATTGTCTCAAGGAAGGAACTAGATAGATAGTTCAAAAATTAGTTTTGGAAAGCTAGCCAAGGGCGGTCAAAATCTCCATAATTGAGCCATGCCAGTTGAAAGCGAAAAAGTCAAGCGAATGAATGTTTACCCGGTGATGACGGTTAAAAACACCAACCGAGCGAACATCATTCAATCGAAATCTTCAAAAACTATGCAATCCATTTTTCAAAGAAAAGCTTACCACAAATTGGAGGGGAGTAGCATTAGAAGGGACAAAGAGCTCAGGTTTTAGACTGGACATCGATGTTTGGGTGGTCACTCAACGAAGAGAGTAACCATGAAGTAGCTGAATATTTTCGTCACCCAGTCGTAGTTGAGAATCTTTAGGTCTTCGTTTTTCTGGTCCTTTGATAAAGAAGTCTCCAGACGAAAATCTGAAAGAAAGAAAAAAAGTTAAAGATAAGTAAACAAGATTTAATTTGGATCAAGGACAGGAAGAAAAAAAAATCAGTTAAGTAAAGACATACAAAGCGTTGATCTATTTTCTTCTTTTAGTAACTACTACTGATCTTGACCCTCGAGGGATCAACAGTACTTTCCAATACATGTAATTTTCTTTCCTTTGGTCGATCTATTCCAGACCTGCCTGTACCAGTGGTCCAAAAATGATGTAAAGGGTTCAACACAGACTTCTGTTACAACGTTCTCGGAACAGATGTTACCCTTTTCTTCCCATTTTTCCTCTCACCTGGTCTGCAGACTCCCCCCTAAAAATGACGGCTGTTCTGCCTACCAGAGCGAAGCATACAGTGGCTATAGCCTAATATCCATCGATATATAGTTACATTTATAATAGAATCACTGTAAATCAGTGTGGGGCATTCCAAGTGAATACTAAAACTCCCTGAGCTGAGGGCACTGTCGATCACACTGAAAATGGTAGAACCAAGTCATTTTCAGGGGGTAGTGGGTAAGAATAAATGGAGGCTGGGGGAGAAAGGAATAGTTCAAGTCTTGGTGTTGATTATTTCGATGTCAATTGTTTTTGTGATAGCTTCTACAGAGGGTATTTAAAAAAAATGAGATACCAAAACGATCCTTCCAACTTTTTGTGGGTTGGACACTTCCTAGAAAATCTGGAAATATTCATAAATCTGTTTTGTTCGTATTTTCTTTCTAAATTTCCATTTTATCAAAATATCATATCAGAAAGAAATGAATTAATAAAGATCCTCGTCGATCCATTCCCTTATTGCAGACAATTTCAAACTTTCATCATTCTACTCGATTGACTTCATTGGGTATCATCTGGGTTGAGAGAAAAAAAAAGAACCAGAAGTTCACCAATCCATGATAGTAGTAGTAGAAAGAAGAGCAAGTGGTACTTCTTGACTGATTCTCATACTTGTGAAATATTGCAATATGAAAATTATCACAGTATCATTTTCATTAAAAATTGTAGCAATTTATTATAATATCATAGCATTTGGTTCCTCAATTGTTACACCTGATATGACGTCACTCCTCTTCCTTCCTTCCTTCTGTCCTATTTCTGTTGTTCAACGTAATTGGGACCGACCAACCGAAAAGCAATTTATTGATATGTGTGGACTTATCAAAAAATTACACTTGGAATCTGCTGAGACTGCTCGGAAGTCTATTTTCTTATTAATTTCACAGCCACTTCCAAATCCGATGAAAGGGGCTTTCATTTTGCCAACCCAAGAGACGAGGTGGTCTCTCGTTTTGTCACCTAGAAATGGAGGATCACCCAGTGAAACCATCACCCACCAAAAATTACGGATGGAAGGAAAGCATACAATAGGCACCAGGAAGAATCATTCCGTAGTTAATCATTTTAGCTTCGTTGATTCAAATGACGCCACTGTGCATACAGACGGCATAGAAGGCAACTGATCCCACATTAAAATCAAGTACCAAAACATTCATGACACGGTGAATGGCCTAGACGACACAAGAGTTAGTTTTTTGTTGAGTTACTACAGACCATTTGTTTATGAATTTCATTTATTAGATCAGACTAGACTTTAATAAGCGATTTACTATCATCTATTCAACTTTGTCATTTGTCACGTCATTCAGTTTTAATGCTGGACCAACTGTATTCATTGTTGTTTGTTCAGACAGTAGCCTTATTCGAATCAATGACACAATATCTACAACAGCATGATTCGCCGAATATGGAAAAAATGACACTTCCTCAATCACTCTAGTCTTTATCGCTGACATCAGGGCGCCCTGACTCTACCTGTCTTTATGCAATAGGGAGATGATGTCAAAAGGACAGACCCCCGGTTGCTGAACGAAAATAATTTTTGGAATTCTCCTGCAACCATAGAGGAAGGAAATGACTATCTATCGAAGCGGTTAATTTGAATGAAGATACCAGTCAGACACATGCACACTAAAATATTTTGTCAAGCTTTCTCTTCTTTTGTAATACAAATCAATTCCCAACCCAGTTGTTTAAACCAGTCTCTATTTCTTTTTTCTTCAATCACATTCCTCAGAGCAGGGTTGCCAAATAAGCAATTTTTCGACTGGATCTGACGGATTTTTCTCTCCCAATTAAGCCGATAAAAATGTACGATAACCAAAAATCAGGCTATTCAGAAAAAAAAAATTCCGTAAATTATATAAAAATGTACAATTTCTATAAATAATTTCATGGGTGTTAGCGGAAAAAATTGCCTAGACTTATACGCAGTGGTTGCCTACTCAAAAAAATATTTCCGCCCTAGTTGGACGGCCCAAAAGAAAAAGAATTCAGCGCTAATTTATTGATCTTTGCACAGCCTCAATTCAAATGTTTCGAAGACAGAATTCCACCTGAAGATTCATTATCCATGTAGTTCGATCTGGCAGAGTTATTCTTTTTGACAAGTTGGCTTTAAATGCGTATACAGGGCATTTTTAGCCATCAAGTTAGCTGGAAAGTCGCTTTCAAGACTGTTTTATAAATAAATAATAAGCCATTCTGGATAACACTGCATGAGGGCATAATGTAAGCTGAGAAATACTTGAATAAGTCTTTGCTAAGACCGCTCTTACTAATTTGAACATCGGACATAATCACAAAAGTGTCGGTTTATAATATCGATAGATTAGTTTTGAAGAAAAAATGCCTTTTGTCGGTGACTAGGATGCCGATGGGGGCGGTTTTGAAGTTCTTTCTAAGGATTTCCACCCCATGCTGTCAGTGCTGAGTCACAAAAAAGAAATTTATTGGTCACACATGAGAGAATAACAAAGCAGAGAACAGGTTGAACAAGTTGCTGGTGTTCAAGTAGGCTCGAGCCCTTGTGAAGGACCGAGAGAAACAAGGTCAGAATAGTACCTCGGTAGTTAAGGTGCTGGACTACAAGCCGTTCCTCTCCTCAATTGCCGTAGTCAACAGTATATAAAGGCATTGTGCCAGATCTGTTTTTATGTTAAGTAAATATTTACTACACTTTCCAATGTGTCCGGGCCCCCACGAGAACAGAGTGTGACACAAGGAAGATTTAAACGTGTGGGCAGGATGACTCGAAAATTCTCTTTAACTTCGCAGCAATTGCTACAAGTAACTGAGTACTGGTCTTGGGGTCTCAGGGCAAATCTTGAACTCCATTGGACTTGACTACACAGAGTAGTGCAAAGCCTCAACCGGCAGTGACGCCACATCAACATTCGTCTGGTCTGAAATGGTCATGTGAACGATTTAGCATGACCTTGCATGGGACCAATATCATGAGGCTCCATTCATATCATTGCTCTTGCAACCGTCTGAGAGATTAGCCCATTTACCATGGCTCTACGACAGGTACCAGAGCAACCGTTATTCATAACAATTCAACCCTTCTCTCGAACGATCAGTCGTGTATATCTCTTCGGTTTGGATCAAGGTCAGTCAAATTATCAAACATTGCTCGAGGAAGAGAATAATGATGTCAAAAAATTGAAATGAGAAAAAAATAGAAATGAAGGACATTAGTTCCAATCTCTTTCGGCGAAGAAAGCACTTTTTTTTCCTTTCTAGGCTCCCGTACATTATGGACGTTAGCTTTTCATGTTCACTAAAGAAAAAAATTCTAAAACTGTAATCATTCTAGTTAAGGTAAAAATATCGAAGTTATTTTTTTGAAAGAAAAAAAAAACATGCCATGCAAGATACCAACGACCACAACGACTTACATAAAGTAACTTTTGTTCGCCTGAAACCTAAACCACAATGGGACATGGGTGGGGATGAATCGGGTGACTTAGGATATCTCCCACCCGTATCGAGGTCAGTCGCCCTGTTTACCACGAGGCATTCCACCCGGGGTGGAGGGGAAAAGAATCTGCTTGAAAATTTATTGCCATATATTATTTCTTTCTGAAATTCAGATATTTGTTTTTTTCATGCAGTCACTGCCATCACAAAAGCCTTGAAAGTCTGATATTACCCCATACCCGTTTAAAACCTTGGCGTTTCAACTAACTGAGGAACAATAAACGAATAACTATTTACCCTCTCCCCAGGCCCCGATTTTATGGTACATTCTCTTGTCCAGACAAAACGAGGGGAAGGCACGGCTCGCGTTATTACGCAGGTGGGAAGTGGACCCCACATATTAACCTAGCTCTAAAATAGCTAACTCTAACTCCAAAATGGCGATTTTTTTTTGTAGTTCGGCTGTAATGTGTTTGGCTTTCTTGGACCCTAACAGATGTGTTATGACTGGGGACACCTATACTTAGAATCTGCACAGATTGTACGAGTTTTGCTGGTGATCTTTCTATTCAATAAGATATTAACTCACGGTAAAATACCATATTTGCTAATTGACACATCAGTAACAAAGGCAACAGCAGTAGTAATTATATTACCAGCAGCCCAAGAACATATGGCGCCAGCTATACTTGTATTAAGTTTATCCCCTTTACAGATAGAATGACACATCGCAGATCATAATCTAAACACGAGTTGAGTCGAGATTCAAAATTAGGATATTTGAATCATTAAATATTAATCACTAAATAAAATAGTCTCTTTAGTATCGACCCATACATGAATAACTGTCATTTCTGACGGGTATACTTTTAGTGCAGGATAGAATAGATTAGTTTAGCAGCAGTTTCATCGAATATGTCTAGTGATAATAGCCAACAGTATACCCATGGATGTAAATATAAAGGCCCAACAAAGCATCTGGATAAAAGCCCCTCACTATCTATTTTGCCAACCTTTGCCCCTTAATCCGACCCCCAGCATCTATCACTCATCCCAGTTTTTTGAAATATGTGACGTGGGATCTGCATTTGCACCAACTGCCCTTTTGTGCCGTGCTTTAAATCATTTGGGGTTCTCAGTTAATTTATAAAGATAGGGTGGTCCAGTGACAGTTTCTTTTTGAGTGACTAACCAGACCCGTTTGTTTATTCCTCAGATTTCGAGCTAATTCCCTCGGCACCTTTTTCAAGCCTTGTAACTTGTCCATCCATTTTCTCACTACGTTTTGTTCCTTTAGATTGTTAAAGACTGTTTGCGCGTGACGTAGGGGGGTTAATGGGTTCCATTGGGGGGGGGATTGAAGACGAGAGTAAAATACACTGGCTTCCGTTTTGAACGATGGTCATGCGTCAATGACTAACTAATATTTTCGTGTGTTCAGTCATGCGCACAGAAATCTTCGCAGAGGTCAGCTAACCGGGCAAGACGACAGACAGGATCCAACAAGCGACTTGAGAATCAAGGTTTCAGTTACAGACTTAATACTAAGATGGTGGACAGAGATTAAACTAGGAGATACATTTTCAAATTCTTTCGATCAGACGAATGAAAGAGCAAATATTCGATAGAAATACAGATCATTGGTTAAATTCAAAACCTCATTTCTCAAAAACCCTTGCACGTCCACCCGTTATACGTGAGTGTGTGCGTACGTACGTGTACGTATTGTGTTTGTCAATATTAACTGTGTTGATTTTTTGATAGTTGATTGTCATAAAAATTCATAATCGAGCAATAATTCTATTCGATCGAAGAGACAGTTCATTGTCAAAGAACTTGGCGAGTTTGTTTTTTTTTCTTTTTCACCTGGATATTTTGAACACTTCAGTTTTAAATACAACATTGAATGTGCGGCTCAAATTTTACCACATCATTTCTTACAGAATAAATCCATCCACACCCATGAATGTATACATGTACTTTATAGAGTCGTTAACAATAGATGTAAACGAACATGTACACGCAGGTCCACATTTTGAGCACACACACTCGAAGTGCTTCGTCATTATTAACCGTGCGTGTCCTGATTGGGCAATGTAAGAGCCACCCTTCTCGTCCAACCCGTTTGCTATTCATTGGGTTTGCCATGAAGCCCAGGTAAATATTTTAGGCTGTTTGGTATCGGATCGCAGGGTGGGTAGCAGATAAGGTAACATTAAAAAAAATATCTTCACGTACGCAAGCACGTGCGTACATGTTATGTTCAAAGAGAGAAGACACGTTTACGGATGTATCCGTCTGTATACATTCACGCATATCTATTCACATGAGTGTGTGTGCATAGGCTTAATTCAATTTTTCATTTTATTTCAACAGTTGAAGTTCCGTGAATCAGAATCAATTTCCCATACTGAACTCCGGTTCGTTTCCCTCCAGTTGTCAAATTAATTGATCACGGCTGAAGAGAATCCAGTTTGAGTTCAGTTGCAATGTAAAGCAACAACAATCAAGACGAAGATAAATAATGATGATGATAACAAAAATAATAATAATAGCCTTGTTGGGGTGGATAAATGAGGTTGTATAAGATTGTGTTGCACTGATCTTCGAGAGAACTGACTTACGAATAAAAAAAACATTTGCCATAACTTCAATTCAACTTCTACTTGATAATTATCCTTAAAAATTCACGGATATATTTCGAATTTCTATGGGATGTTTTTTTTCTTCTTTTCTCTCTCCAAGACTTATTAGTTCAACACTGTAAATAATTGTCCATGTCTCATTGATTTAATCGGATTTTAATAAAAAGTGACCGAACCTGTTCTTCTCGGCTGACTACTGACACCCGGGGGGGGGGGGGGGGGTGAAATGGCAACTAACCCTGGCTGGCCAAAAGACCAGGAGAAAAAGAGAACGGAATAAACGGAGTCTAGACGAAACAGCCCCGGTGGAAGTGCAAACCAAGACAAAAGGGCTTTGATTTTACAGAACCATGACAAAATTTCAAGTTCTAGTTTGCCTTCATTCTTGAAAGACACGGTTTTCATATAATCTCCTGTTCTGATCACCCAGTTTCAGAGTACAATATTTTTTGTAGTGTGGGAATAGGGTTAGAGGGTATTTCATAAACTACAATTATGAAGAATAAAATGATTTCAAAATTCCATGCATGTTTTTTTTTCTCAGAAAGTGGGTTTCGTTCCAGGAAGGTTGGTCCTGGGGACGGGAGGGTTTGTTTTAGGTGGCGTGGGAGTGTCCTACAATTCGAATAAACATTTGAACGTGAAATCGGAGTATTGGGGGTGCATTGAAAAGGACCTTTCCATACGAAAGTGATAAAAAGGATTAAGCACACCCAGCAACTAAGTAGCTGGGTAGAGAGAGGGGGGTATGAATGAATGGCACATTACTTAGAAGGATAATAGATTGAGGAGGTTGTCAATTGAGCCTCGATGCCCAATCCTTCTTCTATTTCTTCTTGCTCTCTCTGAAATTATAAGAGAGTCGGGGTCGGTTCGAGAAGACAAGAGGGCGAGGACAAATTATTTGACTGACTACCTCAAACGAAAGACGAGGGGAAAATAGAGATGCCTCGATTTCGGGTCTCTGATGTGCCTCAAATGTCTTCAATAAAAACGTTTCAGGTCGTTTTCTTCAAGTAGGGGTTCCCAAACTGTGTGCCGCCAACTTTCTCCCACGTGTTCCGTGTAAATTTTTCTGAACATGGAAACATATGTTTCAGGCCTTGAAAGTGTCCAATAATTTATCATGTTTGCCCCGCTTTCACCAGTCCTGTTGTTTTACCAATCGATTTTGTTGGGTGAACTTTTTGCGACAGATGAAATGGAAAAAGGGTGATGAGGACGTATTAGTACGCTGATACGTTTTCTTCATCGACTATCGCTATGTTTCGTTCGATTCATTCCATTTTCACATTACTGTACTTCAAAATTTACTGCTATGTGGGAGTAGGATGTTATCAGGCACTAAACGCATCCCTCGCAACACCAATGCATTCATGTATTAGATGGGAGTTGGGGGCTGGTGAGTATTTGTAAATTGTACACATATTTCCAGGCTACGTAAATTAGTATTCGTATGTATCTAAAAAACCGTCAGCGAAGTGACGGGTTATAGACTAGTTCATTTCTCATTTTCAAAGCTCCAAAGCAATAGATCTAAGCGTGAGCCTGTCATGGAACCTTTATCAGTCAGAGATGAAAAATGTCTTTTGCAACCTGAACCAACCCTTTCCATCACCCCGTAGTTCGTAACATTTCAAAACAATTTCGACATTGCGGCTTTTCCTCGAAACTCTACCCCAACAACCCATCCCAGTGTTTTGAGAATACCAAGAGCCCTCACTTGCGAGGAAGCAACCGTCTGCGTTTTCCCCGACCCCACATCCTAACATCAAGCTTTCAGGGCGACTATGGAAAGACAAATGGCTTTCTAAGGAGCTAAAAAGGGTGTATAGGGTGTACTAAGCCTAACACAGGGTCGAGGATCGTAGAAGATATAAGTAGGGCAAATGGGGGAGGGTCAGAGGGAACGTCTTCCAGGAATAAAGGGGCATCGAGAATAGTTTGGTTACTCTGAAACGCTGGGTGGTCGAGGAAGATAGAAGGCGGGTAGATAAATGCCGACTGAATCGACAGCTTTGGGGGACCGACCACGCCGGATTTCATGTCTCCCTGAAGGTTGACAATTAAGATCGATCCAGAACCTGTTTCAAAATTTCTAGATGTGGATTCAAAGTCTTTGATTTGTACTATACAAAAATATAATAGAGCAAGATCTTCTAGGGTTAGGGTCAGGGTAATCTTGAGCTGGTAAAATCTCTAATCTCACCTGTCTCACCAGGTTGCTGAAGCAACCGCTAGCTTCAAAAAAGAACCCCCAAAAACCAATTAATTATCTATTTTTTTGTCTTGTTTTTCGATAATATCTCATGTAAATATTTACTGGGCTAATTTCATCTAAATTTGGCACAACGCCAAATAGGTGATAATAGAAAAAAAGAATCGAAAACACACTCATACACAGATTAACCTACAACCACTTCCATCTGCAGGTCAACCGAAGGGGTAAAAACAACGCTCCCTTCTCTACTTAATCTTTGTTAATTCCCACACATTCACTGAAGCCAAATACTACCTTTTTTTCTAACCCCCCCCCCGACAAAACTCACTCCGTATTCGACCCCTTTCTTCGCAATGATATACCCCACCTGATCCTCCCCTACTGAACAACTACAACAAAACACTACAAAAACCACCATTTCCTAATTTCATTCTTCCCACCCAAGCATGTCAAGAACAAGTTTGATAGCTGCAGGTGCTTTTGAAAACCTAGGAACTAACGAAATGCATCACGCCTGTCCTCATGTTGATGAATTTTTGAGGTGTTCATCCTCTCATATCTTTTTCACTCCCCTCTTGTCAGATTACAACCAACATTTTGTCGGACTCAGTCTCATCGACTCTCTCTCTCTCACGCACACACACACACAATTAACTTTTTGAATTTTGTTCGAGCAATTTCAGTCACTTATCTTCCAATATAAGCTCGTGATATATATATATATATATATATATATATATATATATATATATATATATGTGTGTGTGTGTGTGTGTGTGTGTGTGTATATATATATATATATATATATATATATATATGTGTGTGTGTGTGTGTGTGTGTGTATATATATATATATATATATATATATATATATATGCATACGTATACACACACACACACACACACACACACACACACACACACACACACACACACGTATCTGCACGTTCTAGTACTAGTAAACTCAGGCAGGCTTTCGCTGGTCCTACCATATATGTTTATTTGGGGTTGTACCGGGTTATGGTGAACTAGGTATGTTTTATTACACACGAATGTATATACTCTTCCCTGCCTCATATTTCATAAGTACACTAACAAATTGATAAGTTGATATCCTAGGCTACATATACCTGCCCAAAGGCCTAAACCTGAATAGGGTGCTTATCCCAAAAGCCTTATCAAAGGCGAAACACTTCTACAATATCGATGCAGCTACGGTGATAAAGTAGCCCCCCCCCCCCCAAAAAAAAAAAAAACTCTCACCAAATCCAACCTGGCTGGATGTTCGCAAGTCTCTTGGTTTTTGTGAAAGAACGAAGCCGCCGTCTCTAAATTCCATTCAAGGCAATCAGTGAATCGTGAACGCATGACCAAGCTGCCCCCTCCTCCTCCCATGTATCCACCAGGCAAACAACACGGATTTTCATTATAGCAACAACTTCAGTCTCTTTTTGATATCTTTAGTGATATCTTTCTAGACACCAGGAAAATAAATCACCGAGGCGTGAACAGACAGGAGACACTTCTAGGACACAATGGAAACGAAAGGAAGGGCTGGGGTGAGAGATGCCTTTTTTAAATTCTCAGTAGCACCTCGATATTTGATGACCATACTTGTCACTTGAGGTGGAGTAGCACCATTGGAATGCGTGGGAACGGCGTTCCTTTACTTTCTATATTCTTTTATTTATCCGTGTTTTTTTTCAAAATCGCTTTCAAATCGGTGCGTTGTAGTATATATATATATATATATATATATATATATATATATATATATATATATATATATATATATATATATATATATATATATATATGCATAGTATATGTGGTACAAATCAGGCTAGCAGTATAACATAATATAACAATATATCAGTAATACAAAGCCACCTCTGAAATGTAATGGATCTATTTCATATAATGCTCGATACATACAACTTTTTACTATTGAAGTTAAATTGTTTTTGAGAAGAGCTGGAAATAGATAGAAGAATGTGGATTCGCTACACAAACAGGTCTCATCAGGCGAATCAGATTCGCCTGATGAGGCCCAGAAAGGGCAGAACTTGAGGTAGTCTGTGTAGCGAATCCGCATTCTACTTCTATATATATATATATATATATATATATATATATATATATATATATATATATATATATATATATATATATATGTACACACACACACACACACAAACACACACACACACATTTTGGGGCCATCGCCTCTTCGAAGGGTCTTCTCATGTTCCAGCAGTCTCATCCAACAGAGGTACGATACTTACAGGAATCATCATTATTTCAGTCTAGTGCCCCAACAAATGCCACCCAGGCCCATATGGCCCTCATCAAAAATAGCCTCTCAACACTGGCGATGGTCTGCGATAATAACTTTCCAAGTATTTCTCAACGGCAGACGTCGACAGTAAAAAGTTATTTAGCAATGCTTAGCCTGGTATGAATCTACAATGCTTGGGTATTCATTCCATGACTGTACTCTCCACATTAACAAATGTTCCAGCTTAATGATTCTTGCATGATCACTAGTGCCTCATATTTGTGTGGGAGCAGTGGGAGCTGAGGGAAAGCTGGAGTGGGCGCGCCCTTTCTTATCGAGGGTGGGAAGAGATCATGAGACCCGAACATCTCTCTCTTTGTCAATTCGTGAAGCCGGATAAGGAAAAAGGTGAGATGATTGTTCGTTCAATCGACCTCTGTTCTTCACCTAGCCTGTACCTCACCAACAAGAATAAAAATAAATTTGTTTGCTGAGGCCTTCAAAAAAAAGGGTGGGGGAACGACACACAGGTGGGAGAGGGAAGGGAGATAAATAACGTCACAAGGGGGAAAAACAAGTACTGAAGTGGGCGGTACATATTCCCCCACCCTTTCCTTTTGGCTTTCAAGATGGCTGAAATCAAACATGACATACCAGGCACAAGAAAGCACCCGGAGAACGCATACCTCTGATAACATCAAATGCTTATGACTGAATGGAAAACAGGCCATATAAGTACTGCCAACTCACAAAGGTATTCTTTTTCAATTTTTAAATTTTTGGAAGAATCAAAAAATGAAATTTGAGGCACTTGTTTCGTATTTGGGTACGGGGTCTGAAGGAGGGGGGGGGTCAACTGTGTTACGATTTTCGATTTTCTTCAAACTATTATTGCTCATCATATGACTAAGTGTTTTTTCAATTAAAATCCCAGGATTCACCATAAAATTCAATCATTTCCCCCCTCACCCACAACCAATCCGACCACAAAACGTCATTGAAACTAATCAACAAAACCTTTGGAGATATTGTGTGAACCAACAGACAGACAATCGGCAATGAAATGTCATCAACTGCTTGCGTGACCATAACACCAAGGAAAATAGATGTGAACTATCTTAGACCAATCAGATCACAACAACTGATCCGACTATTCGTCATTTGTACCAATTAAATTAATTTGATTTGGCTCAAAGCCACATGTGGCTCACCCAACGAAAATCGAACTCAGGACAGTACCTATGGTTTGCAAAACTTGATAACAAGTCGACGGCGAGACGCAAGCGTATTCATCGAGCTTACTCATGCTGGCATTTGGTAACCAGTTCTGCGCTTCAGGTATTTACTATTGTTAGCTCGACTTGATCTGACACAAGGTCACAATCTCGAGGTACCTAGTAAGGAATAAACTCACTCATGTTACAAGGTTGGTTTGCTCAACGGCAAAGCATCTCAATTAACTCCCTATTTGCATAAAATGAGAAGCAAATGAGTATTTTTATTCTGGACGCATCAGATTTATGGGAAACTTTCAATGAATGACCGGCTGTGTTTTCTTTCGATTCTCAGACTTCCTTCTAACACTAGATTTCCAACTAGTTTCATATAACATCGTCCTAAAGTTCGTTTTTGAATCACAATGCCAATATGGCCGAGGCTCGACGCAAGTACACAAGAACGAACAAAATACCTTTCCAGTTTTCGTTTACGACTCAGGACACGTCACTACAGAGGGTGGTCTAAAATGTCTGACACAAGATTTCAGTTCATTTCTTGTCATACACAGCCAGGCCAGACAGAGGGTCAAGGGAGGGGGGCCTAATTTGCATAATTGTGCATTATGTACACATCAATTTCCCACCTTAGCAAGATCAAAAAGATTGCCACAGGAAACTCTCTACACGTCCTTCAGCTGCTTATGTCATTCAGTATTCCAAGACGGTCACCCATTCAGGTACTGACCCGGCTCACCGTTGTTCAACTTCGGCGATCAAATAAGAACCAGCATGGTCGTGACGAACACAATACTTCAACGGATAGAACGCTCGGTATTGTCAGCAACCGCTTGTGAACACAAGCCAGCTACGATGAGTGCAAAGTTGATCAAGTTCGTTTTTTGTACGTTCCAGGAAGAAATGTTGAATTAAACATGTACCTGAAGATAATCGTGAGAACAAATTGCCTGTGAATTATCAAGATGTATCCAATTCGGCAATTCTATTTCGCTGACTTCACGAACGACTTGCGTTATCAAAGTGGATCCTATTGAGAACGAAAATAAAAGCAGCGAGTTGGAAATAATTCCAATGCTTTGCTTCAATGAAAACTGTAATCTAAAACCGGGGAACTTAGCAATCCTCGAGTCAGGACATTCGAAACGAGATCAACGAACCGGAGACGCCCGAAAGAGCATTTACACCATCCTCCCATTAACGCCGTGGTTAGATTCCTGAAAATCACGACTCGAACAGAAACAACATCAAATCAAACCGATTTTATCATTATATATATATATATATATATATATATATATATATATATATATATATATATATATATATATATATATATATATATATATATATACACAATTATATGAATAGGGATAATTCATTTTATTGTAGCGTGGAGATTTTGCAACTAACTCATTTCGAGCCTGTAAAAAATCACTCAATTCACAGTCTCACCAACGGTATTTCATGATATCGCATATTTATATTTTTTTTTTCTCAACGACGTTATAGCAAATCGACGTTAAATAGGAGTTGGTCTATATTCTCGATCCTCATTTGTCATAGGTAAACAAAAGCGAGCGATGTGAGAATCTATAAGGGAGGGTTAACTTGACATCCTGATCAAAAAGCAAATGTGACACATGGCAAGTAAGAAAGAATGTATAAATAACACACATTACTAATATCTAGTAAAGACAGCATGGACAAGTCTCAACGTTCTGCATGTACTGACGATCAAATTAAAATTTACAGAAGACAATTTTTGAATTAAATTTAATTTAATTTTAAGAATTGATTTTTCCCCTCATCGTCTCTCCTACTTCGTCATCAAAGGACATTGAGGGGTTGAAGCAAATATCTCAAATCATTGTCGAAAAATAAGGCCACACATTCCAAACCCAACGAAGTGACGCTCTGTTGGGCTTCGAATATGTGGCCTATATATGCATGCAGATACAGGTTTGCCAGAACCCGCCACCACTACCATTCCCTGTTCCTTACATACACACATTTACCTACCTATATATCTTTATCTCTCTCAAACACGCACACGGGTGCCTATCCTAGAAGCAGTTCGTGGGCCTTAACTAATATTATGAATTTGACCTCTGTGACTATGACCCTGTAGTTGGGCTCTCGCTGGGCGCACGATTACTATAACCTCGTGCCAGACCAAGATCATAAATATCGATGCACTTACACAGAATGAATGAATGCAGATATTTATGTGTATTAAAATGTTACTTATCAATGTAAATATATTTTGCTTCATGTCCTTTTGTCATGTATATTATTTAAAAAAAAGGAGGTGTGAGAGGCGCAATGGTTTACGATGTTGACAGGACATTGACGAGTCGAGTTCAAGCCACTGGAGGCAACCGATCAAGGAGTAAGACAACTTGAAATACACAACAGTGTCCACCAGAAAATGATGAGTACAGGTGAGTTCCATCAGCCTCTACCACACCAAAAAACATGACCCTACAATCGTCCTCCGAGGCGTGCATGAAATATCCGATACATTTAAAAAGTTCACTTCAACACCTTAATATTCCTTTAAGGCTTAAGATAGAAAAATACAAGAACTTTAGTACAAATCAAGTCATGTGAAAAATGAGATTTTTCGTCTAACTTCTGAAGTTGTCTGAGTATGATAAAATAAACCTCTTGAAATCGATTGGATACTTTTTACATCACTGTACTCATGTAAAAAGAATTGCAAAATTTCCAGCAGCATTGTGTGCCTCTTATAAGGCCTGGCGTTTGTTTGTTTTCTCTGATTACAGACAATCATGCAATGAACTTACCCTCCGTAAACGTCTGAAATAATGGCACTTGACCGCGAATATTTTCACCCTAAAAAGATAACCGAAAAAAAAAAAATCTTTAAAATTAGATGAAAATAAGAGGCTCCAAGAAAAAGACAAAAGAAAACCTGAAAGTGTCTCAATTTCTATGGCCTTTCTTTTTGTAAACTTCTTTCATTGAAGACCAGATGTAATGATGATCCATACTTACAATAAAATGTTTTTTAGATTAGGTAAATAATAATATTCAGAGTAAAATGAGTCCATAGTAGTCATTCAACTCAACGTAATAGTAAGCGTGGCTTAAGTTTGACACAAGGTCAGAGCAGTCAGAGCCCCAGCAAGTAGTGTTAATCATAAGGTAACGTTCTTGTTTCACAGAAAGGATACCCATTTCCCAATCCAAGTACTATTCTCTCACATAAGTTTTAAAACAGCACTCGAGATTCTACAATGTTATAAAATAACCCGTGAAATTATCACTGCAGCCTACATTATTAAAAACTAGCCCCGTGCACAATTCAAACAACATCATTGTTATTACGTTTTGAAGTATTTTTAGAAATTTAGACTTGTATCATTTTCTAAATCATTATTTTGATCCCATCATTTTGGTTGATATGTTCTGCAACGCTCTGCAGGAGCCTGTTGTATCAAGTGTTTTGAAGAAATCGTTCAGTATTTTCTCTTTTTCTCAAAATGAACGCTACAATAATCCATAGAACGCCGGATGCTGAAGCTTGGTGCTTGGGAGATAACTATCTCATGACACTAGGAAAACACCTCAAAGGAATCATTCGGTAAGAAAACTGTATTGCCATAAGAGATCGTCACCGAACAGACTTCAAGACAAAAATAGACTGGTTTTGCAAAACTTGCCTAGAATTGCCCGTGACTTCGGCCCTCCGTTCCACGAACTCGAGCCATTTTATTCTATAAATGAATTAAAATGGGGTGAAAATACCAAGCTACTTTTCCTTCTCTGTTCGACCCATTCATATTATCTTCTGGATTCAACGTTGTTTTTTTTTTATCTATTCATTTTCATATACACAGACACTCATCATATTTGATGGTTAATGAGATTCTCCTGATTCCCCAAGCATACAGTCAATGTGGGACTGGACACTGAAGGTTATATTCTTCTTCTGGATCATTTTGGGGGGAAGAAATGGGGATTATATGCATTTAAAAACGGCAAGCACTTTCTTATTTTTCTGCTTGTTTGGAGTACACTTCAATGAATTCTTCGGTTTAAGTAGCCTTATTGTTTTTGATGCAAATGTTCAAGTGCACGCTTTCTCGGATATAAGGAAGGAAACATGATCATACTTTCTCTCAGCGGGCATAATGATACAAATAAGCTTCGAAAAGTGTGGATTCAAGATGCAAAAATAATGTGTACGATAGTTTATGAACTTAGCCAGCAATTTTTCTTAGCTCTTCTTTCCAATAAGATTAGGTTAAAAATCAAATCCTTGGTTTGAAATTTATCTAAACCATTTTTTTCCAACTATATGTAGACGGTGTTAAATAATTTAAGACATTTGGCCATCTAGTTGATACCCTATAAAACTGACATGTGTAAGTCTTTGCTCACTCTCCAGGAGTCAGATAGGATTATTTGAGGCCATAGGGACTGGACTACGCAGTAACAACTCGGCCCTTCAGACCTGACTCATTATATCCCAATGTAATTGTAGCTTTTCGTTAGATTTTGAAATATCAAACGCTTTTTTCTGCTCTTCAATGGGCAATAGTTAAACCTTCAACACTGCCTCATTTTTCCAAGGATGTCAAGAATCTGTACACCTTGTGTCTCGAGATGTAGATACTTATCTAACAACAACACGGAATTCAAACATAGCTACCGTTAAATGATACGGGTAGTCTGCAGTGGCAGGATAGTGATTTAAGCTAAGCTAATTTAAACCTCTATTTTATAAACAACTCTTCGTTCAGTTATGAAGTATTGCTTCGACTTATTCATCAAGTAAACATCGAAGGAGCCCTTTTGTTGCCGAACCTCAGTGCCCTGTAAGTATTGTATCTCACTAGTGCCCTTACAACTTACCTCTTCTCCCAGCCTCCACTTTTTGTGGGCACTATCTCACCGCACCAAATTTAACAAGGCTAGTCGAATATTATGAGAATATCCTTGGACAACTTTTGTCGTCAAGAAAGAAATCTCTGCTGGTTCTCGGACCACTTAACCTACAGATGCATGTATTAATGGATAACCTTTACCTTGAGCTACACTCGAACAGTCACAAATGAAAGTAGTCGCAACATGATTCGGTTCATCGTGTCTGAAATAGTTCCACATTCCATTCTTCAGATAAAAAGACCTCGAATGATAAGTCTCAAATCAAATTCACGAGTTTCGTGCGGATAACAAAAACAACCAATCATTTTATTTTAGGAGATTTCCATTTTAGAGCTGGAAAAGTGACGTCAGTCTTTCTCCACCCAATCACGTGGAGCAAAATCTGGGCATTGGGTAGGAAAAGACCAGTTTGAACAGGTTTGACTGGTTGATTAGATTTGGCGGGCTGGGGTTCAAGGCGTAGATTAGTGACAATAATGAAAGAAAAACTCAAATGTTTAGACGTTTTCCAAGTTTTATTTGCATAAACGATCAAGAAAAATCACTGTGCAATTTCGATAAAATAGTTTTACGAGAATCCAAACTTACCTGTCCAGAATGGGCATAAAAAAAAAAACGAGTAAGGTAATACATACATGAATAAATAGATTAATAAATTAGGTAGCAGGGTGTGCGTTGTTATGGTTAGCCAAGAAGACAGGAGCGAAAGTTGCTATGAAAACGAAGTGAGGCAAGGGAACGAGAATTTACTATATTTTTTTAGTTCAATTTGGGGATAGCGACTATCTCAGCTTAGCCCAAAATCAGATTATTCTCTAGAAACCCACTAATCACTTGCTGTACCACACATGGATCTTAAAAGTGGGATGTCTGAGATGAGCGAAAAAATTCTCATCTCTGCCCCACCGAAGAGAATGCCTAATGCATATATATAGTAAAAATAAATAAAACCTGGACAATTTCCTGATCAACCCAGGTGTACGCATGGTGGCCCCTACCGAATATCGCCCTCGTGGTTGCAGTAAGGATTAGATATCAACTAGCGGAAAAATATAAATATAAAATATATATATATATATATATATATATATATATATATATATATATATATATATATATATATATATATATATATATGAAGTCAAAATCAAGTCATCGATCATAACCATCCTTAGAGATGAAGCGCTTCGTGTTATCTACAATGCAATATAATCCACTGCAACGAAATCAGTGTGCCCTTAGCGAGAAACTAGTCCCCGATGATTGCTGCATTATGAGAGATAACGATATAGATAAGTTCATCACAATGTTTAGATGAATTTCCTTTACCAACTGTTGCTCTTCCATCAAGAAGTATTCAACATTCAGATATTCCTGAAAAATCTAATCCAAAACCAGGGAACTCATCTTCAATTCGTTCTGTTTAATTCATTTTCACGTTTTCTATGTCCTACTGCATCTGATACGTGATAGACGCACCTGTCATTTGGCACCCTGGGCGACTGACTGCCAGTGTTGCTGAGCGGCCCTGCCTATGACCAGAAGAGGAAAGTTTCTAGATTAGCGCTCCCCTGACATCTCATATCGTATATATGCCTTTGTCGGTTGCAAAATAGATGAGTGCTACGCAGTTAATGTCACTTGCATAAGAAATGAGAGATAATTAATTTGAAAAACTGATTGAAAAAAATCTCGATTAAAATCAGGGTCGGGGAAGGTCAGACAGAGGGAAACAAAATGGAGTTTCTGTTAACCGTAGTGTGGGGCTGAATTATTTGGGTCGCTGTTAGTAGACACCGGAAGATGATAAGGAAAAAAAGTGGTGGTAGACTCATCTAGAAGCCATTGTATTCGATTGGTTGTATGTTGTGCAGCAGATCATGGTGGCAACTATTTTTCTTCTTTATTACGATTCATCCGGTAAAATTGATTATTTGGAAAATCTACGATAGCAGCAAGTCAGGCCAAGGAAATGATTAATTTTAAAAGTAAAGCTTATACAGTTGATTTGTCATTGAGCCCTAATGTCTTATTCTATTCGATAAGGGGGCTTCAAGTAAGAAACATTTTTCATTACAAGCTGATTTTGGCCATTAAAAAAGAGAAGGAAAAGGGGGGTTAGTTCCAGTTGAATCATATTTGGCACTGCTTGATATGTTGCATGGTCGTGGTAGCCAACCCTTTTCCACGATACGAACCCCAAATATTAACCAGAGTCTCAGAAAAAAAGCCTAGAACTAAATGTAATATATACGTTAACATCATTTTTCCTTCATCAAAAGTGAAAAACTACCATTTCATAATAAATCAAAGTAATATTTTATATCAATCAAAAAAGATCTGGAAATTTTATGACTTGCTTCTGCAGTTCCATCAAGTTGTTTCATTGTGGAAAGAGCAAAAACAATGCACTTCTGAAACCCTGTTTCAGGGCCCCCTCTCCAATTTTTTCCGCCTATCAGTTCATATGAACCGAAGTTGGTGACCACTGGTATGGAATACTGCAGCTGAATCCCACCTAAGTAGAATACAGAATCAGTTTTCTAGCTGGGGTGCACCAAAGAGGCAACAACGTTTGAGAGACAGATTAGTACATAGCAGCAGCCGTTAGAAAAGGGATCGAGTAGAAGATCTGTTTTCTAGAGTCATAGGGCAAAGAAATCTAGTACAGCTACCAATTCATGCGGGTAAGACGAGTAATAAGAGCACAAGTTATACAATTACCTAGACGTGTCCTTCCTCGATTTGCACGGAATTGTAATATTGAACTAAATCTGGCGCCAAAAGACCCAACTGGACACTCGTCCCATGGGGAGAAAAAAAAAACGAATACAAAGCTTAGAACGACGAAGATGAAGATCCTAGACCAAAACTTTTCTATAGTCAATCAATCATTTCAGAATTTAAAAAAAAAAAAAAAAAAAAAAAAAAAGACATCTCCTGACATCACAAGCACCGGCATATAAACACATATCTATATTTTGGCAATGAATAATCGAGGGAAAGATCCACCCACCCACTGGGGGAAAATATCGATGATCAGCTTTCTGGCAAATATCTAACCTTTATATCCATTCATTTTTTTAGAGCAGGGTCTTTAGGAAAATCTTGAATTAAACAGGTGTTTTCTGGATTAAAAAAAATCGGAGGGACCAATTTTTGCAGGATTTCTGGGGGGAGGGGGCTGCCGGATAAGGCATGTCAAAAGGTATGGATTGCATAAGGAGAAATAAGCAGACCAAGCATGGGGGGGGGTTACATGAAAAATTGAGGCTAGGAACCGACATGTTCAGGTTGTTGGCCCAATCAGACCAAAAAGAATTTTTTCCAGTCCAGGAGGCCGGGGGCATCTAGTTAGGATAGAACTCACTGCATCAACAGAATGATTTTTAGGTATAGTTTGCTAACCATCGCTCTTTGGTAGACGCCCGACCAAGAACATCGACTTAGAGGGAGATAAGAATTTGGGATAATTCAGGAGGAAAAAATATATACAAATGATATGACTATCCAACACGGATCGACCCATTACGTTTAGTCAAGAGGTCCAGAATGGAAGATAGAAGGGTTTGAGTGTTAAAAGAAAAGAAAAAAAGATTCAATTTATGTATACGTGAGTATTTTGAGTACTTTTAGATATTCCTAGTAAACAACAAGTTGTGTTTCCTGGATCAAGCTCTTAAAACATTTAGTAGTGCTTTCAAGACATGACACTACATTGTGATACAAACAAATTGTTTAACGTCATTTCATTCTATTCGGGAGATGAAGGTAGGATCAGGGGGGGGGGCTAACCCATGTTCTGCTCCGGGGTTAATATACAATATCACTGCTTACAAAACTAGCGCCATTTATCCAGTGGCAACTTGTAGTATAGTGTTAATGCAGTGCTACAATGGTTCCATGTAATCTACGAAAACAAAACACGCAAACTACTACTTATAGGTGAAAGGATTACCAAGCTATACTCTGAATATCCTTTCGTGTGACACAAGGCAGAGTTTAACGGGGTCCCAAGTGTACGTAGAGACTTATTGCGCCGTCCCTGCGACCAGTGTCACGAAGGCATGAGAAATACCCCTCCAACCTCAGTGCAGTTAGTTACAAGTCAGAATCCAAGACTTGACATCGTATGCTTTTGTGGCCACAGGTCGAATCCGGAGCCAGTGAGAATGATCTAATGTAAAAGAAGCTCAACAAACCCGATTTAGGTCTAGCCCCCCACTTCCAACGACAGAGCGATTAAGCACTGTGGCTGGCTAGCAATACCGCTCGGTGGAGAGGTCCTCTCTCTCCTCCTCCCTAACAGCCATCAACACAAACCGAAATAGAGGACCTTGTTTAAAAAAAGAAAAAAGTGGAAGGTAATGGCAGGTGCGCTAGTGGAGCTCAAGTTGAAGATAGTTAATCACTACAGAGAGGAAAGAGAGAACTGGTTGACATCTTTTCTATAATATAAAAAAAAATTACAGAAAAGGAAAAAGAAAAGAAAAAATGAAGAGAAGAATTGGGAGATGTCTTCGCTCGCCACCCACTTCCAACTTCTAAATGCCTAATTGTTAGCCCGGGATGGAACAGTACAATCGACCAGTCAGTTTAATCACAGGCTTGCCGCCGCGAACTTTTGATTGGGGCAGGCGACATAATACACAACAACCCACCAACAAAGAGTTGCAGCCTGTACAGGATTTGAAGACAGTTTGCACTTCTCGCGTGGAGGCGATGAAGTTTTCAGTCTGAGTGAACTTAAAGTGGTTCACTTTTGTTAGCTGCTACAACCCCACCTTAGAGCTTTTGGGGGAGACTCTTGCGTTTCTTGGTGATCCAAGGAGCCGGGGAGGGTTTGGGGGCATTTTCATCATTGGAAATCAGTTTCATGAATATTTATCCGAAACTGGTGAGAAAGAATCATTATGGATTTACTACGCTTGTCGAACATTCAAGCGGAAAATGACCACGAAGACAAATAAAGCATTAGACTTCACAATAGCACAAAAAAATTCCATCAAGCGGAATCCAAGTGAGATATATCAGAAAGACCTAAGTGTCACAATCCTCTCGAACGAAACTTAAATGAGTAACACTTGCCGCATCCGCAAGACTTTAATATTAACGAAGTCTTCCTAATACACAAAATCCTACAGTGAAGCAGTCGTGAAGGTTGCAATCTCGTATAATGACATCAAAACACTTGAGACAAGGTATAAATGCTTCTTGATATAAATGCTAGCAAATAAAGTATCTGAGTCAGCAAAAAGCAAATTTACAGAACAAGTTAGTTTGCCAGAAATGTTATTTTTTCGATCAACCACAGGTAATTACAGTACCGTTCAGCATCCGATACACAAGTACAGTATCACCAAAAGTAAACGCGAAGGTTTGGGACGATTATTATAGCAAAAGAGAACGTTGACTTGAGCTGTAAAACAAATGAAAATATTTATTAGCGGAATAAGGGAGATAACCAAGATTAGAACATTGACAACTTGCAAGATGGCAACCCAGAAATGCGAGATTTCTCAAGTTCCATTCAGAAGACGGTTCTCAAAATAAAAGCCTTCAACACAGACGAATCAAATTGAATGGAACCGATAAGACGTAGGATTCACCAAATCATCAATGACAGGCTTCGTTTGCAACCGGTGACAATTTTAGTGATATTATCCAGAAGTACGTGAAGTCTGGTAACTAACAAATATAGTAAAGACTAAGACAAGTGATGCAGACGTGCAATGCAAAAGTCATAGACGAAGTAGCTCAAAATATAGGTTTTGAAACAAAAAGTTAGCTAGAAGAGGATCATTTTTTCCCCTACCCGACTCATAGCAGTTTTATAACGGAATGTAAGTTTCCCAACCCATGAGAACTTCCAGTTTCAGTGGATATCAAGTATTGATTCCGTTCACGTGTGAAGAGACAAGATGGAAGACACAGGGGAAGGACATCTTCATTACTTGAAAGGCGGGGGGGGGGGGGGGCAGGGGTTAAAGAAGCTTTCACAACCTGTCCTTGAGAAAAAAAAAAAAAAAAAATGCATCTGTGATAAATATGCCGAGGGACCATTCCAAATGGCATTAGAGTATTTTTGAAGACGATCCAAGGTGACACAAAACTAAAATAGTTCTTCGCGTATCCATAGACACGAAACAGCCAGGTGGGGCATAGGGACACGAAGCAGAGATCCCAGTGAGGATACATATTAGCGAGACAGCTTGCAATACAAACATTGCACTACGGTAGCGGGTCAAAGATATCAGAAATAGACATGTATAAAATTGATTAAAAATAAATAAAATAACTAAGGGAAATAACCAAGTTTAGAGAATAGCCAACTGTATGAGAGCAAACCGTAGACCGATGAAGGAATTTTTCATATAGACAGAAACATTGAATAACCGAAGATAAACATGGTTTAGTTCAGATGAAGCATTGAAAGCAAGGGAGTTAAAATCAAAACGGCGCCCAGAAAGGGAATTGTTAGTAAAAAAATAATTAAAGCATGTTTACAAAAAAAAAAAAAAAAAAAAAAATTATCATTGGATCATTTAAATGTAGCAGATTTTGACTAAGGTCTAAAATACTTAATTATTTCAGTTCTCATGAACTCATTTTTAAACTTATGTACTCTTTCAACATCGGGAGTTAATTCCGTAGAGTAATTCAGGAACGGGGGAAAAAGAATCAAAATCAGTAACATTAAAGATCCAATGACGTCGGTTAAAGCATTTAAAAATTTCTAAGAATTGACTAGCAATATCGCAAACCATTTTTTTTTTTTTTTCGAGTAGAGAAAATATTCAGGAGATATTATGGCGCTGGAGGAGTTAAAGACGAACAAAAAATAAATAGAAACATTCAACATTTCAAAACAATAACAGTTTTTTTTTTTTTTTCGAGATGTCATGGGAATTTTCAGTTGTCATTTTTGCAGAAAAAAAGTTCATATATCGACGATTGGTCAAGTTGAGGTAACAACGCCTGGGTGAAGGTTCCTAAAAGCGAGGGAGCGAGCAGAGTTATGACGACTGGGATTCTTCAGGGTGGATGAGTTTGATCTAGTCATGAAGCGAGGTCAACATGGACCAGAAGCAAATTCACCCACACTGGAGAAACCTAACTATAACGAAGATTTGCCTTAAACCAAGGTAGGAGAGAAAGAGAGGGACACAAAACAGACGGTCTTCGGGACTATTGAGTGATGAAGATGGACGAACTGAGATCAGAAGAGCAATTTTTTCCCCATACCAAGAGTCAGGTTGGGCATTTTTTTTTCTCAATTCGAGATGAGGGGCATCAGCTTTTTAGCTCCAGTAGGTTAGCAGCTAGTTGAAGAAATAGCAACAATTAGAATTCTTTTTTTAATGTTTCTCCTTGAACAGGTTTTCTAGATCGGTGCGGACTAAAGATGTACATGAAAAATCCACAGGTTTCAAGTTCTTAAAGCGAGGAGAGCGTGTTTTGTTTGTCGAGTCGAGAAAGGAAAAAAAATGCAATTTGTAGACTCTTCAAAAAGTTGTACACGGTAGGTAGTTCGATAAGTGGACAAAATTGCTGCTTTCCAGGAGTCTATGTCAGGTAAGTAGACAGATGAACTAACGAACATGCCGGCCAGTAAGTTGGAGGTCCTTTGTCCATAGATGGAGGAAGAGAGGCAGTACTTACAACAAAAAAAAAATAAATGACACTTCAAAAATTCTTTTTAAAGCACAGTATGTAACTTTTATATAATTAAAGTTCAAGTTGAAATAGTTAATTTACAGATCGCGTAATTGTTGTGAGAGTGTGTTGTCCTGGTCAACGGGCTCAACTAATAAAAATGTTGCTAGTTTACAAGCAGCCGAATCTAGTCCATTGCTGGCTTCAGACAAATACCCCAGGTATGTCCCATGGGTAGATAGAGACAGGTGAGGCCTGTGGCATTGTGAACAGTGAGTGACGAAGTGACGTGAAGTGTGTAGGTGTCTAGGGAGGAGACAAGGGGTGAAGGAGTGAGGGTAAGAAGTTTCACTCTACGGCGAGGGAGGAAGACGAATATGGGAGAGATTGTTGTTCATTGTTCGAATTGTGTAGCGACAAGGAATTTTTTCAAAGGTGTTCCCACCCTTATATATAGATATATACATTGAGGCTATGAAGATTTTTTATAGGTTCGAGCTACAGAAGTTTGTTTCATCTAACTGTCCTATTTATGAAGATAAGAAGAGGAGACAAGTGTCGAAATAGATATATTTGACGCACGCATGTAAGTATTTTATAGTTTGTCCAAAACACTTTCATGAATGAATAAGGTGTATAGAAAGTTGAATTAATCGTTCACAGATTTCTTTTCCTAAAGGCAATTTCAAGCCGCTCTAAAGTATTCTTTTTTAATCCACAGGTTGACAACCATTACTCAGGTTGTATTCGTATCTCTCAGTGATAAAATTTCAGTTCCGACATTTTAAAATCTTTGTTCCTGCTGGGGGTACAACGGCTGCTGCTTACTGAGTGATCACGTTCTCGAAGAATCTATTCGAACCCAAGTTAGTATTTTGTTTCAAATACCAAGTACACCGCTACATCAAATAAACATTTCTCGGCTTCAGAGATCCCGCTATCGACGAAGGAGAAGAAAAAGTCACGCATTCAATTGTACAAAGTCCGATCAGAAAGTTTTTATCCCCTTAGGGACTCGTTAAGTCATATTCACCTTAGGGTCTTCAGGTGTGTATTAGGTGCATGAAAGAATAAAAGCTCTTCAACATCGAAATCATTTTTCGTGTGTGTTGACGTCCGGTTTCTTATCACTACAAATAGTCCTTGGCCGTCCGCCGTGGAGTGGGAAGAAAAACTCAAGTGAGTGGTTAGACAAGTGAACGCTATTTATGAGTGAGCGCTTGAATGAATGGGTGAGTTGAAAAGACCACGCATGCGCACACACACCCAACCACCTTTGAGGAGGAGGTGGAGAAGATATGGAAGAGGGGGAGGAGGAAGAAGAAGAAAGGTACGAAAGGAGAGGGTCGGTTCAATTGGGAAGCTCATTTTCTAAGGGGTTAAGTTTAATGCAGGGCCCTTAGCGAATGTGTAGTATAGCCCGGATGTAAAAACACCCCAACAAACAATGATAAAAGGAGAGAGAGAGAAAGAGGGAAAGAGTGAGAGCTAAGATAGGGACGTCCGATGTCTAGAAGCGAGAAAAAAAAAAAGAAAAAAAAGAAAAGAAATAAGATAATAGAAGTTGGGGTGTCGAATAGAGAGAGAAGATCAGTGAAAAAGGTAGGAAAAAAATTGGATGTCTTTTCAAAATCAACTTGGAAGATACAACAGGAGCAATCGAAGTGAATCTGAAGACAGAGTTCAGATTCAATGAAATCAGGAGTGTACAGGCAGATCTATTTAGTTCCATTTTAGACGAACGCGAGTAGTGCAACTACAGTTGTGAAGTGAGGTCGCTTCCTGGAATGCACACCTATGTAGAAAAATTACTCAATACAATATATATATATATATATATATTGATAAAATTTGATAAAACTGGTACTCACTAATTAATAAGTTTCAGTTTTATGATGTTACACACACTCACACACACACATATATAAATATACATAATTTGATAAGACTGAAACTTACTAATTACTTTATATATATATATATATATGTATATATATGTATATACATACATATATATATATATACATACATATATATATATGTATATATATATATGTATTTACATACATACATACATACATATACAGACTGGAGTACATTCTATTCATTTGTCTACAGCTACTTGGAAGGATAAGCATTCGAATGACAACTTTTTGAAAATTACCTGAACATATAGATAGGTAAATAAAATATGCTACTACGCAACTATTCATTAAAAAAAAATTCCCACATACTCCTACATATGTAAGTATATAAACGTACAAGCAGAGAGGTAGAGAGAGACAGAGAGACAGAGACAGAGAGAAGTAGAGATAAAGAGATAGTGAAGGTACCTGCGTCAACCTGTAACTTTTCACCAACTCGTTAAAACGTGTGCACGCAGTGGAGGCGGGGAGCTGTAGGGGCAAGGCGAATGAAATAAAAAAGATTTTTCTCTCACAATGAAAAGAATGAGGACAAAAGAGAGAAAAAGAGGAAAGAGGACAAAGAATACAAAAAAACGTGGTGGTAGTGGTTGTTGAGGAGGGCCGGACAGGATGGTGGAGGACAGGGCGGGGCTGTCAGGGCGGCGGGGGGCTGGTTCTAGAGAAATGCAACGAATGAGGTATGTAGAGGTTAGGGTCGCTGCCAGGTAGCAACTAGAGTTCAACTTTATTGTATGAGAAAGAAAGAGGGAAAAAACCCTGAAATAAAATAAAGGGTGGGAAGGAAAAAGGTTGGAAAAAATATGAGTAAGTATGAAAGAAGAGTAGTGGAGAAGTGACAAGAAAGAAAAGAGACAAAAGAAATCACGGATGAATAAAACTGTATAAAGGCTGGAAGTGATATGGTGAACGAGCAAGCGATGTGACGAATATAAGTACAAATAAAATGGAAACAACCAGAAGGATCTGTAAACATTAGCATATATATACATATATATATCAGGATAGGTGAGATATGCAGATTCCTAGCAACTGTTTTCCTAGTTATTTTTTCAATCTGAGTCAAATCAAAAAATCTGATCATCAGTACACGCTGGAACTAAGGTTAGATACCCTTACAAAAATTACCCTTTCAGAGTGACAATTTCTGTGTTTGACTAGCCATACGATATAAAGTTCCCGATGAATCTCAATGTCTTTTTTTCTTGAGCAATAGAACGTAGCCCAAGGATAAGATTTGGGGGCGGATCCAGGAACCCAAACAGTCAACTCCGTAGATGGATCTGAATTGATTTCCATTCAGTTGCTAGTGACAATGGCGTTATAGATGTTCCAAGATAATAGCATAATAAACCATCAAAATTATCTGGAAACTATTCTACATTTTCTTTTTATACCAAGATCCCACACACCCCAGGAAGAAATGGGATCACCTTTACCCCCCACCCCCGCCATCCAACCCTTGCGTTAAAAACATACACTTTCTTCTGAGAAGGTGTGTTCCAAATGAATCCAGTTTCCATAGGATATTATCGTTTCTTTTCCACGAGGGCATGGCCATCTTTTTGCACAGGCACACTGAACAGTTTCCACGCTATTACTATAGTGGCCCCGAAATCCTATTCGAAAAATAAGAACTAATACTCTCAAGGTGGCCCTGGATGAGAAGGGGGAGCAAAATTGTCTTCTTTAAAGCCCCAAGGTCTTCGTTAAAAAAGAAAAAAGATTCATGTAGGGAGCCCAGCTCTTATAATCCAACCAAAGGTAGACCAGTCAGTTCTTATGCAGTGGGTAGCCGTGTACCCTATTTAGAAACCCCTGTCTTTTTCTCTCCCTCTTTCAACAAACACATTTTCCACTGGAAGGTATCCTCACTTCGTCGCTTAGATATGGAGTCGGACCTGAAATGCGTGGCTCGGCAACTGAATATTACCTGCTTCGGCTCTAATACTGAACAACACACCTGACCTCCACGCTACTTGTCCTCCTCAGCACACAAGATAAGCACGATTAAAAATAACCAGAGCTTTAACAACACGGTGACAGTGGGTGGATGGGTGGCCAGGGTGTAGCTGGGTTCACTGCCCAGTGCACAGAGAGGGAGAGACACACAGAGAGATAGATAGAGAGAGAAGTGGGAGGGGGGTAGAACATTTTCATTCCGGATTTATTTATATTCGATTTTATAAGACGTTGGGCAACTAATGGAATGTAAAAATCTTTTGGCTCGACGAATCAAGTCGCGAATGGACGTCTTCTTTTCCTTCCCTATCCACCAATAAAGGTTTCATCCGCTGCGAACTTCGAGCACAGATAGACCTCACGAACTCTTTCCAGTGGGAAACAAGACTTCATTGAGATTTTGGAGGGCTTAGGGAACTGGTTTTTACCAACTTAAATAAGCATGGTATTCAAACTAAAGAGAGACCGACGTAAGGGCTTCTCATGCGCTCTAGGCTAAGCTAGAAATACGCGTCACCAGTTGAACTTAAACAACAGTTTTTTCCCAGTTTAGAGTTCGCTCCCTGGACTGCAATACCCTAGGCTTTGCATCCGCCTAGGTTTGCCTAATGGACAGACTAGTTCTACCTACACGGGGTATTCTCTATCCCTCTCCCCAAATCCCGAAAGCTCAGCAACGAACACAATCTTTACTTGCACTCATTATCTGTGACCTTGAACCGAACAGCTACAAACTTATTCACTTACCTATCTTTACTTGTTTGTTCATATCTACCAATCTGCCCCAGTCTGTTCATATCTATCGATCTACCTCGGTCCGTTCATATATATCTAAATTGGTCATATATCCAATTCAATCTAGGCAAGGTAATTCTTAGTTAGCCATACTGAAAAAAAATAATTATCATCCTTCACTAAATGACGACAACTAGGTAGATAGTAACTCGAATAACTCAGTAGTCGATGATTCACGGCATATTTGAGACGCTTCAATGTCTTCACCGCCGTCATCGCCGTCGTCGTCGTCTCTGTACCTTGACGACAACCTGGGTTGCCAATCGTCTTCTCAGTTTACATCTAAAAAAAATGATTCAATGACATCTAAATTTTCCAAATATATATCTGTAATACGAAATATGTTACACATTACAGGTGTGGATCCACGATTTCAGGGATGGCCGGGTGTCTTTTTCAATTAGACAATGGATGCAATGAATATTGGTTTTAATGGCTAATTCATGTATTCAATATTAATATTTATGAAATATTCGAATCAAACAATTGTACCACAACCCAGATAGGAAATTGGTGTGCCTGTATTTTTACCGAATCAAATCCGATTTTTTGATCAACATCCATTCATTTAAATATTATGTCGTTCAGTAAAACATATCACCAATGTTAATGCTATAAATCAATTTTCAGTTTTCTTTTCCTCAATTTATCAAGAAACTGACAAATGGCAACCTCTTGTACAACCAAAAACATCTAGATCTAGATTAAAAACACCTAGATCTAGATTAAAGACATCTAAATTGGCAACAGTAACGACAACCTAACACCTGACCGAAATCCGCAGAAGGGCGTAAAATATCATCATAGCCCAAATCCGGGCCAACTCCACCGACCTAGAGCCAATCAGCTTGCAAATACGCTGAGCCGGTTGAGCGTTGCTTTTTTGACATAAGGAGCCGGTAGTAAGTATGTTGCTAGTTGAATCAGGGAGCGGCTTTCAGGGTGCGACTCCTTTTCACCACAATAGGACAACGAAGTCGCTGTCATTACCGGTAGCTGAGAAGTCGAGAAAGATATTATTTCTTCTTGTAGTCGATTGTGATTGGGGGGGGGGAACGGCCATAACAGCGGTTTCTGACAAAGAAAAGTCACAGGAATTCGTTTTTGATGAATCAATTAATATTCCAATTCATTCAATTAATTGTGATGAAGTAATATTTATTTGATTTACAATGATAAGATACATTTTTTCAATATAATAAGCTGACAATGTCATGCATATTTTAAAAAAAGTGATATCATATTTATGTCATCAGAACATGTTACTCATTCATTACTGTAAAATCAAAGAAATCAAAACATCCATTTCTTTCCATTAATCGTCAGTCATCATTATCAACCAATAATAAAAATCATAACTTTCTTCTACTACACACAAGAGTACACTATGATTTTTCCAGGGACCTTCTTCAGGTCACCTAGGAACGGTAAATCCGAGTAAGAAGTCTCAGAAATTTTTCCGGCGGACTATTACATGGGCAGTGGGCGCATTGAATTCATCGGATAGATAATCCCCTAGAATAATTACAGATAGTTGAAAAGCATAAAAAAGATCGGCAATTGTGACCTTTTAAAATAGCCACTGCGGCACCTGTGGCAGGTACTAATGGCAAACTGTAAGTCAAAGAAGCAGACGACAATAATCATAACTATAAAAATACCAACCGTAAAAAACACTAAGCCTACAGCTGGAGCGTTGTCAGTTCTGAAAGGGGAATGGTAGCAATAGCTTACACATGTACGAAACAAGCAGTGGTAAATAATGTTAAACTCTTCGATTAGAACGATGCCTCTGAGCATACGGATACTACTGAAGGCAACTGGTCCAGAATCATAAGTGAGTTTCCCAACAGTATTTGACCTAAGCCTATCCTAGCATGCGACCACGTTGGATAGAATCATGCATAAGACTAATCCATTGAACATGAATACATAATTACGCTCGTAGACGCACACACACTGGTTCAACTCCTTCAGCAGCCCCATCTCTCATTTGATTTGATAACACAATATAATTAGCAATATCTGATATCTTCTCACATGGACCTTCAAAGTCGTAAAATGATTAATATGATAACATAATTAGGAGAATTCAGTCAATTCCCAATGAGATTTGGAAAATGAATTTCAACAAGGGGACAATTCCTTCCTGTTGTTGAACATCCAAGGAAGTCCTCTCCTCGGACGTAACAAATCTTAAAAACGTGATTGCCCACTATCGCAGTTATACGGTTCTGATTAACGACACAATTGTCACGTAAACGATGTACTGACGTCAGAGCTTTTCAATCTGACGTCATACAACTCAGAAAAAATCATACTGGCAACAAGAATTGGATGACATGTGGAGGGTATGACAAAGTATAACAGGATGTAGCATCACAGGCGCACTCATATCAAGATAGCCACCTCTACGTACGCATGCACTCAACCAACCACGCACATAGATATGTAGAGGACTATTACGGCTGTTTCCGAAGAAGGGCACAGATTTTTTTTCCCTATTGGAAATCAATTCTCTAATTTTTACACACACACACGCGCGCGGGCACTAATTCTCAACCGTACCAAGGGAAGTAATCAGTGCTCAAAAAGGCATGATCCACCCCCCTCAAATCAAATTGTACTATCAGGATTCATGACCCTGAGCCTGTCCGCACAAAACCATTCTTGCAAACGAACTGTAATCCGACGAAGGGAAAAAAACCCCAAAAACATGAGAAAAAAAAAAAAAACAGGATTATTTCCAAGGGTATCCCCATTACAGACCTATTTTGCTTTTATCTTTTCTCTTTTGCAGAATTCTTTCAGAGGAATGAATTTTGCCTAAATCCTCCATTATCTAATTAATTCACAGTCATTTTCCATTATTGAAAATTCTGAGAACAAAGAACCGCAATGACATCAATTTCTGAGACATACAACACTTAGCACCAGGTGGTCTTCAAAAAAACAAGGTTTGTCACAGAGGGGGTCAGTTTCCGCGGGGGAACACCTTACACGGAAGAGGAAGACACATAAACTGTGTCACAATAAAATATACACTTTTTAATACAGATAGATGGAATTATGTGGGATAGTATAATGCCGCATTTCATTTCTCATTGGGAAACTACATACCGACTAATTCACAGAACTTCTCCAAAGAAACGTATCCGTTCAAGTGCTTCACCATTCGAAGAATACAACCAAAAGCTTCACTTACACAAAATAGTGTCAGATATAGGAATACAAAATTCATCAAATTGATTTCAAGGATCAAAATATATACGAAGCAAAATTGGTAAGGATAAGAAGAATTAAATATTCACATCATTTCTTCGGGAACCATTTTCCCGCCAAAAAAAATTAATATAATGGATGAATTAGAAAAAAAATCAATGAGATGCATTCGATATCCAGAAACAGGAAATACAGCATTTTCTAGCTAAAATTCTCTCTCCAAGGAAGGATGAGTAACTCGTTCCTAGATTTTACTGAATTATTTCCCTTGTTTGCATCAAGTCTTCACTCAATTTTGCTTATTACAGAAATATCAGATTTGTTTTTTCACACATTAAATGGGACCTATCACCTAGACCACGAAAGAAAATCTTCAAATCTATCTATCTATCTATCTGTGTAGATATTCAGGCATTCGAAAGATTGATAATATGATCCTATGTGATAGCAATTCAGTTTCTTCTTCGATATTTACCATTCAATTGAATGAAAACAAAAGGAAAAATTTAACTAAATCGACAACTTACCTTGAAAGGCATTGCTGTTGCTGGAGCTGTTCAAGATCACACACTCATCTGTACACAAATAAAGAAGAGGAATTTAATACACGATTCACACTTTTGACTTTAAATAAATGGCGGGAATTTTCTTCTTCAAATAGAACAATTAAAAGCCAAGTCACATGAAGTGCATGAAAAGGAACAAACGAATATCCATTTTATTCATGTTTCAAGAACATCCTTAAAAATATGTAAAGAAAGAATAAAAAAAAAAAAAAACTCCGAGGAACAAAATTTGAACACAAAAATATTTTGTGGATTCTCGAGTCAACTTATTTTGGGGTAAAAACTTATGTGCCTGTGCACTACGCAAAGTTAGATGATTATTATTATTATTATTATTATTATTATTATTATTATTATTATTATTATTATTATTATTATTATTATTATTATTGCTTATTCGAACATCAGTTAACAAAATTTCAACGGCCCGTGATAGTTTTCACTCAAGCTTTTCTTCATCATGATTAGATCAGTTTCCAAAAACTAATTATGCCAACGAAGTACTCAGCGCTTGTCTCGTTCGGATGATCGAGATGCAAATACTATTATCGGTTATTCGAAGTTGGTTCAAGGGAAGTAATTTACAAATCCAAGGGAGATAATTGAAATTGCGATTTTAGTTCTTCCTGGAGAGGCTTGGTTGTTCAAGAAAGATGATGTATAAAATCGCCACAGAAGGACCATAAAAAAGCAGTATACACTAGAAGAAAATCCAACTATAGACGTAAATACGAAGATATCTGATTGGAGCAGGTATCTGCCAAAGCTGAAAATTACATATCGTATCAATTGAATCATAAGCTGTAATACGATACACCATATATATATATATATATATATATATATATATATATATATATATATATATATGGTGTATATGGTGTATATATATATATATATATATATATATATATATATATATATATATACACACACACACACACACATATATACATATATATATATATATCTATACATATACATATATATAAATACATAAATATATGTGGGGGTGTATGTGTGCGCGTGTGCACACAAACACACATACGTATATATATATATATACACACACACACATATAATATATATATTTAAACGACATATACATCAATCTTTTACATAGAACAAAGAGAAAATGAGATATACAGACAGTAAGAACTTGATTGAAACGTTATCATATATATCATAGAAATTTCGTGATATTCAAAAACACACACATTCCAAGAATGCACATGTTACTGCATATTTCAAAGGCTTGCCTGACGTATTTTTCGAAAATTTGCTGATCACATTCTTTGCTAACCTTACTTTTCTACTTGCTTGAGGGAAAGGATTGTTCGTATCATATGAATAGCAGGGCAAATAACAGGATAATTCCTATCTTGTACTTAACCAAGAGACAAGCCCGGTAAGTGAGAAGCATGCAACGTGCACATGAGAGAATCATGCTCTACATCACATGGTGATATCACAAGACAGCACAATACATCAGAAATAAAACGGGAGTCAGAGACATCATAGAATCCATTTGAAATTCAAATGGCGATGGGCTGGTCATGATGCAAGAATGAAAAACAATCAATGGACATCATGATTCACAACATAGATCCCCAGAGACCATTTGCGAAACCGACGCCGACAAAAAAATAAGATGGAGAGATGAACCAGACAAATTCAGAAAATACTGGCTCCGCAACGCCCACGATAGAGAAATGTGGTGGATCCTGGGGAAGGTCTATGTCCAACAACGGACATTAAAGAATGATGATAATGATGATGATGAACTCGTTACACTCAGACTTAGTGTCTCCTCAGGGTATTCCAGGAGATCCGTGAATACGTAAATAATTCCGTCAAAAATGGCCTTTCTCTTCAGAAAATCCTAGGTGTAAAAGCCTCAACTACTTTCTACACAACGCCCGTCTGCGACTGGGAAAATGACTTCGACATCTGGGTCCTCATATCATTAAAACTAAAATTATCAGTAACCCCACCCTTTTCTCTACTATTCATGCTCCTGTATGCATACGTAAGCTAATCAGATAGGCCCCTACTTTCTATTATGCATACGTTCTCTGTGCGTAGACTTTATCTATTTTCTAGGTTATCCTTGCACATCAGACACTATAAGGACTTATAAATGCTGATTTTCTTCTTACTTCACGGATAAGAACAGCTCATTCTTTTACATTATGAACAAGATAAACCCAAAGAACTAAAAGTATGATTATAAAACGTATAGATCAGGAATCAACAACTGTGAAAATAAATATATTCCTTGAATGATATATCAATTAGAATAAGATTTCGGATGATTTTTCTTTAGACATACTCCACTCATTTCTCAATCAAATTAGCTAGGAATCTAGAAATAAACAGATCTAGCCACTTCCAGACATCTTTAGCCAAAAAGGATGATAATTCTTTTTAATATCTGCACGAGTCTTTTTAGTTCACGTATTGCAAGGATAGCTCTTGCACCATTCTATTTCACAGCATTTTATATGTTATACGCTTAATTCGGTTCATTAATTGAAGACAACTCACATTTATTGTCTCAATCTGTAGATAGATTGATATGAAGATAGAACACCACAACACTGTAAGTCTCCTCCAACGACTCGAGTACCCTCTTTTTACCGATTCTACTGTCGCTCGATTCAAGGGCTCCTTCTTCCTCGGAGCAAGGCTTAGCAACAAAGAAAGAAGGAGACTGAGAAAAATAAGGAGGGGACCGATGACCTCTCGGTGAACCCAAAATATTTAGAGAAAGGGAGACAAAGAAAAAAGGTCAGTTTTGGAAGAGAAATGTGGTTTAGAGAAGGTGATATAGAGGGCGGGGATGGGTAGATAGATGACCTGATTGAGGGATAACGCGTCGTGCGGTGTTTGGGGTAAGCAGAATGAGGGAGGGACCGATAGTCTGTCCAACAGGAAGTGGTATACACTTAGCAGGAGAGATGCCCACCTCAACCTCACCGGGTCTCAAACCTACTAAACTTGAAATGGAGGTTTGTGCCAGTTTAGATGAGCGACTTCGGGGAGAGGTAGAAAATGGTCTAATACCAGTATTGCCCAATGTATGGTTTGTTATTTGAAGCCCGAGCTGTCTTTAAAAATTGCTAAAATCAGATAAATTTTCTCATTTCTAGCTCCGTGAATCAAAACTTAATTATTACTCATTCAAATCCCACTAACCGGACGAATTAATTAATCGCCAAGAACTAATAACTGATCAATAGAAGTTGTACATTTACTTGACTGATATTTTTTTCAAATGGCCTTATTGTCAGCTATCGCAGGATCGGCTAAATTGAGGGAAAAAATCAGCCACATCTAGCCAGCAAATCGATAACTTGGCAACCCTACCTAATATGCGCTAGAGCAGATTTCGAAATGAGGAGGAGAAGGAGAATTTTCGACACGTGGTCAGTGCAGAAAGAAAGTTCTTCTTTCAGAAGTTCATAAGAAATAATGGAATACAAGAATTAGGATTTCAAAAGGGGAGTGATTGGGAAAAAAAAGAAGATAGCCAGATGGAAAGGAAGGAAAGCTCGAAGAATAAGATGAAAAAAGAAGATAGGTATATTACCAATGAATGACAATTACTAGTAGATAGCTAAACTTCAGAGCTAGTAACTAACAAAGAAAAACCATCATTAGTCCTCAAACGTATATTCAATGGTTACATTGCCAGTGGCATCCTTCACAACTCGTGATTAATTGAAGAGAATTATACAACGGAGCATGCACTGAACAATCCATAAGCATAAAATCTAAAATCAAATCAACGGCAATTTTTTCTTCATAGCATCAGTAATTTTTCAACGATTTTCGCTCTATAAATGACTTGCAGCGTTGTTTATCTACATCTTTAATTTCAATTTTTTTCTAATTTGCAAGTCAGTCCCTATGAACCCCTTTTAGATTGGCACTAGCACTGGACCCATTAATACCAAAAATCGAAGAAAAAAATTAACCAGATAGGCAACACTGGAGACTAGTCAGCGCGCTATAGAGTGTGACCCGACAAAAGGGCGCTACCGAGATCCTTTTAAGGGTATAAGTTGGATCCGATGATGGTTAGAAGGGGTGAAAGGCAGAATGTAGAACCCCAGGTGGAGCAAGCACGGGATTCTGGTGTTGCATTGGGTGATAGAGGGAGTGTACCAAGGGGCGTATTGCGAGGACTTATAAGGTAAAAGGGAAAACGGGGACGAGTGAATAATTTAAAGGAAGAAATATTCCGGGGCTGGTCGGACACTGGCAAGAAAACACGTTCACGCACGCACACAAATACACACCATCTCACCCTCTTTTTTCCTCTGCGTAACATATGGGTAGGATTATTTGGGACCAGGCCTGGCCCTCGAGTTCGTGGCACCCTGGGCAGCTGAATTTCGGCGCCTTCCAAAGCGTGGTATCATCTACTCAATACTGTTTGATACGAAATATCCGACAATCTTATAACTAAAGATACTGCGTTAGATAATCTTAAGATCTTTAAAAACATCCAAATCGTTATAATTTTATCTAGAATTCTTTTACGCTGTTCAATCAAATCATTTCCAATTCGTAATTTAGAAAGTCTTGCAGTCTCAAGACACATCAAAGGCGCCCTCTATCACTTGGCGTCTCGGATGCCAGTTAAGTGTGCCTATCCTGTTTTCAACCCGGTGAGGATGCAACCATTCTTCACGACGGAAAGAAATATATCCAAAATGATGGCATCGAGGTTGTCCTTATAAATCAAAATCTAAAACCTCTCATGTAAATATTGAAAAAAAGTGACCTCCCTTTGAGGCAGAAGATGGCTGATAGTGACGTTTTTTTTGTTGTTTCCCCCCCCCAAAAAAAAAAATTTAATTTCCAGCCAAGTTTGTAGCTGAACACGTTCAGTACGCTCGAATGACCACTCAGAGCTCTATTTTCAACTTCCAGCGGTTCAGGTAATGAAAATGAAACAAATCTAGCCACTTTTAGCCATAGAGGGAGACAACGTGTTTTAACATTTTCGCAAGTCTTTTAGAGCCCGATCTGCACGTATAACCCACATTGATTAATACGAAACATACAGCCCATTGCAACATTAATTTAAATTCAAGATAATCCATTTTCGAGAAGTTAATTCCATTTTGAAGGCATTTTCCTGGAAAATTATCTTTTAAATATTCCAAGGGATTCAACTTGTTTGAAGAAACAACAGTTACTTCCCTTGCAATGTTGTTCTGCCGAACAGTTTTAGTCAATTTTTTTTCACGATTTCCGTGATCAATCGTGAAGGGAGGTAATTGATTGGCCTGAAGGCATATAACCAATGTTAACTCCTCTCCTCAGCCCGATCAGTCCATTAAGTAAAAACGTTGTCTCCCCTCTCTCTTTCATATATACGCACACACACACACACACACACACACACACACACACACACACACACACATATATATATATATATATATAATATGTGTGTGTGTGTGTGTGTGTGTGTGTGTGTGTGTGTGTGTGTGTGTGTGTGTGTGTGTCCTCAGTGAGAGAGGAAAACATCCTTTTCGATGTAACCGCGGTTGAAATGGTTGCGTTCAGAGTGGAGTTAGACCTTCGAACATTTTCGTTAAATATATCTTATATTTTCATGTTGTTTCAAATGACAGTAGAACATCTCTCGTACTAAAATCATTCGTACGACCTTAAGATTGAATGTAATGTTAAAAAAATGGATCTAGTCCTTTACCTGTAAGGCCATTCCTCGCACCTTGTTCCTCCATCTCACCAATCCCTATATCTGATCCACTCCCTGTGTGTTAACTGCTCAGGCTGTTATCCGTCACTATCGAACTGCCGAGACGCTCCTTAATGTTATTAGGGAGTAACCGAAGGATCTATTAACAACTCCGATTGTAGGCGGAATCACCCCACAGAGGAGGCATCAGGTTTTCATCATTTCACGGTAACCCATCAATGTATAATTCCATCAACCCCGTAACTCTAGTTAACACACAAAAAGCAGAACAGATGTTGAGATAGGAGTCGTTCGGTTTTTAAAAAAAGCACGAAAAAGGTTTGTTAAAAAAAGATAACAAAACGATACTATCCACTTTACTCCAGTTACTGATTCGAAATCTCTAGTGCAGTTCACTACGATTAGATTTTCGAAGTGAGGGGGGAGAAGAAGACTGCAGTGAGAATAAGTGAGAGAGAAAATTGTATTTTGTCCTCACCATGTGACTCTAATCAAGCGTTAATACGGAGATTTCAAAACGCGCATAGATTGATATGGAAGATACTTGATCATATAGATATTTACAGAAGTAAATTCAGTCTGGCATGAGGCTGTATATTTTACTACAGGGGAAAGTATGTCTGTTCTCCTTCAAATATCTACATTTATAATCCCAACTATCTGGGTTCGTACCTCGACCACAGACACCAAGGAGAATGCAGAATTACCTCAGCCACGGATCAAGTTCGTAATTCAGAATAACAATGACTATATATACGGTGGACCTTCCAGTTCGAAATTGAACAGAAAGTTTGAACCAGGGTTTTCATTCGTCCTAGGCAAGAAATTGTACCCTAAGTCGAAATCTGAGGACCGTTTTGTTAAGCTTGTAGTGCATCCTACGTCTCTCGATTCGTAGGTGACCGTTCAGGTTCGCCTAATAGATGGGCCAGTCATAGTTCGAACTTGGAAATAACCGAGGTTCATCTTATGAAAATCTGAGCTCCAATTAACAATCTGACAGACATATGTACCGAAAAATAGCATTCCACCTTTCCTGGCTCCATAAACCTTTGAGTCTATAGAAACATCGGTTATGAAGGATTACAATTGCTGACTCAAATATAAGGCGAAATTTCTGTGTACATATAATATAGATCGATTATCCACACATATTATAATCAATGTGCAACTGTCATCTGCCACGTTGAGGGATGCAACTGATGTAGTTCTATGAAATTTTCATCCATGTTCTAATGACGTAATAAAATACTGAATTCAAAAAATAACAGAAAAGTAAGGAAAATGATAATGAAAATTCATACGGAATGTTTCTTTTCCAAGCTCACTGCACTGCATATCTCCAATATCCACGTATATAAAATGCAAAGTGCATGCATATACTTCATATATACCGTCACAGGTAAACTTGTCTATAATGTTGTATACGTATGTACAGCAATAATCCTTAGTCCGATGTTAAAAAAGGAAGTGTTTATTTTGCTAAATAAACATCTACATTTAAACTTAATCCCCTTCCTGACAGTGCACTTAATCGAATGGTTAATAGTAATCAACATCATGCAAACAGCGAAAGATTCTGACTTCCAGTGCAGGCCTTCTCAGAGCGGTTGCAGAAGAAAGTCTGGCGGCTGGGGGAAACTCGCCCTGCGTTGCTGCCTCTTACTGACTGAATTATTGTAATGATTCATAAATCAACTCTAGTTGTGGATTGCACTCAATCACATGTACATAGTTAATTATATAGGTGCATAGAAGATTTATAAATTGTATTTAATTATACTCAGTCTAGTCTGTCCAAAGTAGGTCCTTCGGAAGGGGAGAAAGTGGTGATCACTATTCAAGGGCCGAATACAGCCTGACTCGAAATTTCGAAATACCATTTCCATCCAACACTCAGGTGATACAAAATTTGCCCCTTCATAAGGCGGACAGCTAGAATATTTAAGTGTCAAAACGCTTTCAAAATCCCTTTTTCGAACGTTATTACCATTCCGTTCTTCCAGGAGAAGCAATAACTAGGAACTTTTCAGATTAATCATCAGCATACAGAATAATAAATTGAGATGAGGGTAATCCTATGAAGATCCCCCCACCCGAGGGTCCGACTAAGAAACAAGTGAATGGCTACGTAAAAGGCCTTTCCTTTTTTTTCTTATTTACCCCAGTCAACGGAGTTGAAAAGGGATAAATGTCGTTAGTCGCACCTCTTAGTCCCTTTGCTTGTTTGTCTGTCCGCACTCTATCTCAGAAGGTACCCGATGATTTCCAGTGAAATTTCATGGAAAGATGGGCAACTGGGTAAGAAAGGTGATGGGAGTGTATCCACATCTTTATCGATTGAGAGAGATTTTCCCGTTTCTTTTCTTCTTCTAGTATATTCACGTATACGATAATAACTGTCCACACGATATCTCTGAAAGTTCTCAATCGATTCCTACGATATTTTCGAGGAAGAGAGGACAAGAATTGTGGGAAATTTAGGAGCAGATCCATGCATAACTATCAAAAACATTATGTTGTTCTGCATGTTGTTTTTTTTTACACTCATAATTCTTGGGCATCAAACTGATCTAAAGGCCGATATACAATTAATAACTCAATCAACATCATGAAATTCTATTTCTATCAAGTTGAGTCACCGGATACCACTGATGAATTAAGAGAAAACGAATGTACATTGCTAATTATCATGTTCTGGTTCTTCATCATCATTACTTACACATAACAAAGATGACGATGTTAATCATGTTTGGATCGGTACTGAGGAACTTACATAAGGCTCTTCTAGTTGGTAATTCATCTTCAATAATCCAATTACCCTCACTTCAAGTTTTGAAAACAGTCTATATCGAACATTTCTTACGGTCAATCATGCTCTTTTCTTTCATTCTAGTTATTAAACGCCGATTTCGTGTTATATTCGCCATTGTTACCTCGAAGCCCTTTTAGGTGTCAACTCAATGTGATCAGACGCAAAGTGATAATAGTTTTTGTGACGTACTATGTCTAAAGAGCCTCTCATTTTACTGTATCTTCTCGGTCGTTCTCTTTAGCTATGTTTGTCTATTTCACATGGACCAAACCATCATAAAGTTGTAAAAGGAATCGGAAGGACAGGACAATCAAATAAATGTACAATTGAACATATCAATTTGCATATACGACTTATATATGTATATTTCTTCTTGAAATTTTTGACAGGGCAACAACTTCAGCCGACATCGAGAAAACATTTTCCCCGACTTGTTTACGTATTCTATGTAAGTGTGCAAGCGTGTGAAAATCATGAGTGCAGAAAATCAGATTCACCTTAATCTATTTTCATTAATATGTAATAAATTTTCAAGATTTCACACACACACACACACACACACACACACACACACACACACACACACACACATATATATATATATATATATATATATATATATATATATATATATATATATATATGCATGCCATGTGTGGGTATGTGTGGAGGATCTAAATGCTTTTTTTTTTTCAAAGATTTATTCAGACACAATTTCAGGCGTTGAATTTGGCAACATCATCCTCGCTAGATCTTCACACAAGCGAAGAACAACCGCGTCTAAGGTCTGACTTTCAGGCTTGTTTCGTTTTAATACATCTGGCATTGATTACAGCACTGGGTGAATATTCATAATTTTTAAAATCCATTTATGAGAAAATAAATTCTCGATTGTGCTTTCACGGGGCAGATAGGGGAGGGCGGTCTGAACCTCCTCAACCCCACCCTACCTTAAATTTGCGCCTGCTATCTCAAGATAGATGAGCACCAACTATCCATACTTATTCCAGCATCACATGCCTTTTATTCCCCTTTCCGTAGTCAGTGAACAATGGTGTTCGAACTCTCCTCAGAGATTTGCAGATACAAGATTTTAAAGCTCTTATGGAATTGGTATCGGATCTGAACGGTCGATCTAACCAAACTATTTATGGTTGGTTTCGTCCATCATGTGACGCTGGGGGTCGAGTACTAATATTCCGACATCAGAGCAGGTGACAATAGCTCCAAGTTACACATGAATGCTGACCAATAAAGAAGAAGAATCGTTATCACGTGCACCATGTAGAGTCCCGTGACTAAATTCTTCCGACCAATCAGAACACGTAGAGAAATGGGGGTGGAGCCAATAAATCTATTCCCATTCTTCTGCACGGAATGCCTTCTTCTTTTTCACTTCACTAAGCTCCTTTCGTTTTCACCACTTCCGACTGAAGTCGAAGGGTATTTTTCAAGTTACACGACTGGAAGCCAGCCAATACGAAGGCTCGAACCCAAAGCAATCAACTATATCATTTTAAATCTATTCAGAATTTAAAAAATCTGATATGTTTTCTAACTGAGAAAAAAAAATATTACTAGATAAAAACAAAGAGAGAGAAAGGAAAGAAATTTGAGAAATTTTTTTCTGAAAAATTGACCTTCAGACAATTTGTATATTAACTGGTTATTCATGGTTAGAAAAATCGGCGTGCAAAATCTACAACAAGTCATGCACAGATCCAGACTGTCGAAAAAAGCAATGCAGATTTGATAACCTAGAAAAAAAAGATTATTAAAAAAACAAAAACAAAAAAACAATAACAAACCAATAACCCCCGGTGATCATAAATTGATCAATTGAATAAAAATTAATCTACAAATTTGACTGAGTCACAAAAGATTTGACCCTCTTCCTACTCAAAATCCTGGATCCGCCCCTCCGCGTGCTTCATCACAAGTGACCACAAACGAAAAGTATTCATCACCCTGGTCTAACACCACATTACTTAGCATGTACTTTTTGACCAAGGCAAGTCATCGACCAACACAAAGATCAAAATCTGTCATCTTGTTCTCTATTAGGAGAAGTAGCACTACCGAGAATCTATTTTTGCTAATACCTCACCCATTAGATGAAAACAGGGCTTTCATGGTCCCTGGGCGAGACTCAAAATTCGGGTCCCCTGTTCTAATCGAACGATTATCTTTTCAGTTTTGGATAGACTATTGAGCCCTAAACCTCGGAAAAAATTAATAAAAAAAAACAAAATCAAATCTAATGTCCCGACTAGCTGAACCTCCGGATATTCCTCGGGTATAACAAAGAACATCCATTCTATAATGCTTCAGCTCCTCTTTTATCCTACGCCTGCATTTGTTTTTTCTCTCCCTTATCCCTTCCATTCATCGTAGCCTGTCCATATATTCATCTAAATGTTTAACAAACATGGATTAGTTCTATTTTCAAAAAATCTCCCCTTCTCCTTTCTCTCCCTTTCTTCTATTAAACAACTCAATTTCTCTTCTGTCCTCTCCCTTCGTGACCTCTCAAAAAAAAATCGCCCTACTCCCCCGCCCCTCTTCTTACGTTATTACTGAGAGCGTGACATAGGAACTCGGGTAGGGAAAATGAGTATAATATCAAAGACTATTCTACCCCAACTCATGTAGGAAAAATACAAATAATATTATAGACTCGTGTACCACTTTTAAAAAATAGCGGCAATAATCAAGCAATTCTGCAATTGCGTTATACTTATAGAATATCCAAGCCACTGTTTTGCTCTATTTTTTTCTTGTTAGTGTTCAATATTCCCTGAATATCAAACTAATTCACAGTAAAATTAAGATACAATTCATGAAGTTTAACGTAACATGAAACTCTATTTTCAAGTTACCGCACCACACGCCACTAATGACATGAACGTGATAGATGGCATTTGCACATGATTAATTATCATGTGTCGATTAAGGATACCGACTGAAAATTTGAAGCATCGTTTTCTGTTGCTCAGTTTAAAAAAATATACGTCACAGTTCCAATTCAAGTATTCATATCCATTCAAGACAGAAATAGTTGATATAATTCTAATTCTATCAGTATATTTTACACACTTATTTTGAAAATTTGCCCTTGGAACAGCGGTCCTGTTATCCCGTCTGTCCGTTTAACTCTCCGTCATTTCATTTGAATGAGCCATCATAATATGATCCTGGTTCAACAAGCCCACAGAAGCTTCGTTGATAGTACAAATAGGGAACTTGCTCTGAACTCTATTCGTTGTCAGCCTCTCACGACACGGAACAAAGGTTAGGCTTTCACAGTTCGAATTCAAATAAAGGTGTTAGTTAGCCTTTTCATCCATCCATAGCAAAGGGAAGAAGAAATAGAATCATGCCTTTACCCGAAGACATTGGTGCGAAGTGAACCCTGACGATCTCAGCCGGGGTTTGAACTAGCCGATTCCATTTTCCACACAGCTAACCGTAAAACTACCTACACTCCCCATTTGACCCCATATTCTCAATGCTGGTTGAGTCAGATCAGAGGACGTTCAACTTCGAATATTAGCTCAACGTCTCTCAGTTGATAAAGAGGAGTCCCGAGTTTCTGGGAAACGAATAAGTCGTACTTAAATCTGATCGGAGCCGATCAATTTTATCTTCTACAAAAATTCTCCATCAGTCAACAGAAGAGCACAACATCGTAAATGTTAATTCAAAATACAAAATCCCGATCAGACTTTACGCTTATGCCCTTGTAGGAAGGCCAAAACTGGTCCTCCCTGCCTCGTAGCCACCTTGCTTGACCACGTTCTTGATAGACAGATTGAGAGCGATACTGCGAAATTCAACCTCTATGCAGTATAACAGTTTGAAATCAAAGCCTCATATGGGATCAAAGAAATAAACGATAGACAGAATCTACAAGCATGCTGATATACATGTATCTAGATGTGTAACTTGGGTTAAATTTTTGTTTACCCACGATAATTTCACACATAGAATCACAAACGTAGGTATACAAAGGCTAACATTCATTCGTTCGCTGACACCTACACATTTAGAAATCACTTCAAGAGCACCCAGAACACTTGGGAGGTGGTTGTTCCCCCTGGGTGCCTGATTTTCTGGTAGGAAAACATCATTTGCCATTGGGGGGAGATAAACGCATCGCTGAGGGTGGATGTCGGGTCTATTAAGGAACACCCGCCCCGTGTACCTAAAAGCTCCACCAAGTAGTACTTACCAAATGCATTTCATCTGACATATATCACTGAACGTTGGAAGGCCCCCTTAAGCAGCTAACGCCCCCCCCCCCGACTCCTAAATTCCATCAAATCCCTGGCTATGCCTCTAGGGGGTGGACATTATTTAACAACAACAGTCTAGAGGGAGGGGGGGGCTCTTGTTAAAAACAATAAACTAACACCTCAACGGATAAAGTTGGTGAGGGAAAAAAAAGGCACGTGACAACAATAGGCATTCTTGCACGAATACCAACCCCTGCTCCTCGCAACTTCCATGCACTTGAAAATCACACATGGACAACATTTTTGTAGGTCTACATTCAATTAACACATTAATCTAAAATCAAATGTTGCGTGTCCCAGACAGTCAATTCCATAATTTCTATTGCAAAATCAGTAATGTTCTGGCCCCACAAATCAATAATATGATGATTTCAAGTCATTTAAAATAAAAGTTGAATACTCTTTCTGTAATACAATTTATATTTTCCAAGTGAATGTGGCCCCATCAAGGATATGAGTTTTTTTTATGTGGACCGCTAGATCTAAAGGACGACTATATCTGTACTATTATGACAACGATGAGAGGGCTCCCTGATGAAGGAGCCCATAGAAGGACAAATATCATCGTACATTTGGCCAAGTCGGAGAATCTGACAACTGGCCATACCTGAG